>JADMLL010000004.1:5590035-5720980 GCA_016920875.1 Columbicola columbae
CTTCCTTCAGTCAAAGCTTCATCCCACAGCTTTTAAAATTTTCAAAAAGAATTCCAGAAAAACTTTTATTCATAAATTCATAGACTACACTTGTTTTAAAATTCAAACTTTAAGATTTCAATTATAAGATGAGAGAAAGGAAAGAAATAATTTCAAGTAATGCAAGAGGAAATGAAGAAGATGGCGGGGGTGGGAGGAAAAGGATGAAGAAAAAGAGAGAAATGTTTGAAAACTTTACAAACAAAGGTACTAAAATATGAGGCGTTAATGAAAAAGCGGTTTATATAATGGCTGGTGTTGATGACATCTTAGTCTTTTCTTTTTTACTCAACTTTTTGTTTTATGAATTATGAAATCCTGAGGGAGAACTTCGTCAATCCTTTCGTAGATTCTGAGACAGTTCTTCTTCCCTCTGGCTTTTTATTTTAAATCATTATGACGGATGAATTCCTTTGTGTCACGCAGTAAAAGCATCTTTGTTTGTTCTTAAATGGTTTCCACCCCTCAACAGGAAATCCTTAATCCGATTTCATCAACAGCAGACCTATGGCGGTGGATTTAAAACCGAAACCCTTCGTTTTGTTTACCCGATGAATTCGCTCTCTCAAAATCTATCTGTTTGTTCTAAATCTAACCTAATTTTGATAACCACCCTCTTAACTTGAACTTAGGTCCATGGATTAACCAAACCCATCCTCCCTTTCATCCATCAATTTTGTGTATTAGGATGTATATCAGTTTATTCACCTTGCGTGTCTCTAACTTTCTCCTTCTCTTTTTGCTGTTGTTATTATTATCATCATCATCGTCTGTTTCCGCAGCCAGAGGTTTTTGGCGGTGGAAATCCGCGAAAGAAGATGGAAGTGGATTGACAGACATTGGAACTCCCCAGCCAGCGTCGCAGAGGAAGATCCAGAAATTGCGTGACAAGAAGGGAGCTATCTAGATTAGAACCACCGATGACATGGTCCCCAGGTGCTTAGCGCGCACACAGAGACCAGTGGAGGTTTTTTGTAGCCCTATGGCCTCTTGGTCAGTCAAGGAAGACATAATTAAGATAAAATAAGAAAAACGAAAGAGGGTACAAGAGAGAGAGAGGATAATTTTTAAATCACTAAATCCAATCTGTTAACACTTCCCGTTTGTCAAAGACACAGGGAGATGATGATGATAATAATAACGACAGGAAGGAGAAGAAAAAGTCAGGGCACAAACAAAAAGGCATTAATGAAAATGTCAATTGCTTTAAATACAACAATAAAAATTTTATCGAGGGTTGAAATTCCGAAGCTAAGTCTTTTTCTTTTTCCTTAACGACAATTTTTGCATCCCTTCCAACCCTGCCTCCACCCTCAAAAGCTTTCCCAAATGAGCTTTAACGGGTTATAGGATATCAAGGTCGAGGGATAAAAACCGCAGTCGCTCGACACCTAATCAAAATTAAAAAGGAATCCACCCTCCGGTAATTTTGTCGAAGGGGGTAGTTTTTAAAAATTTCCGTTTCCAGAAGGGGTGGTTTTTGATTTTCCTTTTTGTTTTTAATAAGTGTTGTGTAGCTTGGTTTCGTGATTTAGATGAAGGATTGCTCGAACCGTTTATCGAACACGTATCGTTGCGATAGATCGTTTTTGTATTGTGATGTTCCACCCCTTGGCAATTAGCATGAGTCATTATCGGGTAAGGGGTGAAGATCGTTCGACAGAGTCTTGAATATGGAAATGCGTCCGATTTTTCTTTTTGCTGTAGGGAAGTCACCAGAAATTTTAGTCTGGAGATGTTAGGGTTGTTGAGAATGGGTTTGTTCGATTGTTTGGTGAGAGATTCTGGTAGGAAATGGTGGTGGGTGTCTTGAGGTTAGGTGGAAAATTTTTTTTTCATTTTTTTAAATTATATTTATATCAGTCTTGAACTTCAAGATGTTGGTGTAGCTTCCGTTCTTTTGGTGTTGTCTGTATCGGTCTTCCTAGTTTTGTGTTAGTTTGACTGTTTTTTCGTCATCGAGATCTCTTTCTCCACAATTTTTGGGTTCTTGGAGGATTTACGGGAAGCTTTAGCTATTGATTCTAATATAAAAACTTTAAAATTCGCACTACAGCATAACGACATACTCTGAGTAGGTTTTCCGGTTTTATTTTGTTTTATAAACTTTGTAGGCATGATATACAAAAATACTTCCAGGAAACATGTCAGTATGTGTCTAACTTTCAACTTATGCATTGTTTCGTCCGTCGGATGCGGATGTACTCCTATTTAATGAGAATTATTTTGAAACCGGAAATGGGTTACAAACCATTCACAATGATGGGCTGTTCTCCTCCAACCCTTTTCTCACCTTCCGAAAAAAAATTAAAACCATCAACCGAAAACAGAGCCGAATAATGTCTCGAACACTCCTGGTGGACTTATATCAAAGTAATAAAAAGAAAATCCAGTCGTGGGAAGGTGGTAAGCAAGTTTCCCCGCAATAAAGCCCTAAATTATTGCATATGTGGCCCCCGCGATTAACCTATTTCAAAAAAGGATAATTTACGCGTTTCCGGTAATGAATTAACCAGTGGAAAATGCATTTTCCAAATTAAAATAAAACGTTTGTGGATTAGAGATAACCGAACACGGTCCTGAATTTTTATTTTTATTCTCTTTTCCCGGGGCTCTTGGAGCAAAAACCAAAATCTCACATATGGCGAAATCACATGCAAATGAAATTATTCCGGTTTCTGTACGTCGGCTTTAACTTTTTATCCTGTCGTAACTTTGTTAATGAATTTCTGTCGGTTGCACGTCATGAAATTTCGAAATTTGGAATAAAATAATTTTGAAAAATTTTACCTCCCCAGAGCCCTGAAAATAACTTTGAAATTTTTTTGACCGAAAGTTTTCTTTAAAAAAAAAATTTTGTTAACTCATCCCTTATTAGTTTTATGGATTTTGGTGATTAGTATGAAAAACTAAATAAACTAATTAATAATTAATTAGTGTCTTACCTTGGTTTGGAAGATGATGTCTGATGATAGATGAGAACTTATCACAATGTCTTTATTTCAAATGACGATCACTTACACTGTACGTAGGAATTGTCAGTCAGAACATTCAAATGTGATAATAATCAAGCGCGAAACACGGGGATGATTCCGTTAGGGGGTGGCTTTTCCTCGTTGTCTATTACCCAGCGAGCTTTTCCACGACGCAGCTTCGACTTGAAAATTTTTTTTTTGCTTTTTGGTCTTCTCCAAACCGCCATTTACGTCTTTTTTCATTTCATGTTGTCTCAATTTTTTAAGCTATAACTTATATTTGGAGTAAATATTTAAACACTGTATCGGAGTCAATTTGACTCATTTTAGAATTTGTGTTCCTGTTTTTGTTTTTATTTCCAAAACCAGAGTTTGTATTTTAAAATGTTTTCAGTCATGTTTTTATAATAAATCTTACAATAAAACCCTATTTCATAAGTATTGCACACTTGTAGGAGAAATTTATTTCATAAATAATGCACACTTTCGTGAAGAAACACTTTTAACTAAGTTGTAAACATTTTTGTCAAAAACTTACATCTATGGGATGCATGGCTCATTGAACTAAATTAAGCTAAAATGAGTCAAACTGGCTCCCTCAAGAAAAATTTAGTGTAGGTATGAATAATATAAGGAAAATTTGTCAATTTGGCGTTTTTTATAGAAAAATATTTGAGTCAACTTGACTCATTTCAAAAAAGTTTCTGGAGTCAAAGTGGCACGATTATAAACATTTGTCGTGACAAACTGGAACATTTAAAACTTGAAAATCAAAGTGGCCCAATTTTTTGAAGCTTTTTGAGTCAAATTGACTCTTTAGTTTGTTTTAAAAAGGTTAATAATCATCATCTACTTCTATCTTTGGTGGAAGTGTAACATGGCGAGTGATGCATCACTGAAGGCGATACCTATACAACCTGGGCGCTTTCTATACTAGACAGATGTAAGAGAGGACTGATTGGACTATTAGAAGAAGGATACGGGGGAGGGAGGGTAGGAAGCATCTTTCCATCCCTTATAGATCTCTAGTAGGTTTAGGTCGTGTCCACATGGTGTCTAGTAGTATAGGTACTGTCTTCCTATTATACTCTTATAATCTGATTTAGCCGAATTCACTCGTATAACAAAATGGAAGACTTTTTTGTAATAGCTTGAAACGATTTTGATTATTTACTTATTTAAATCTATTTTTGTATATTTAATAAAAGCGAGTCAATTTGACTCAATACTTTTCATTAAATGAGCCACTTTGATTTAGCATCTGATGATAGAGTTTTACTATTCAACCCAACTTAACAAATTTTTTTTTCATTGAGCTAACTTGACTCAACAAACATTTTTTTTTAATGAGCCAAGTTGACTCAGAATTTTTTATAACAAATGTCAGTCTGGCAAATATTCATGATAATTAGGCATGACTTCTACTACAAATGGAAGTTTTTGCAAAAAAAATTTCAAAAGATGGTTTGCTCACGAATGTTCGCGTTATTCATAAAATGGATTCTTACAAAAAGTGTGCAATACTTATGAAATAAGATCTTTGTAGCATTTTTTCACACGTCAAACACGTGATGGAAAACTTATTTTATTTAAATAGGAACTACAATTTTGAAGAAAAATAGACGAAAATAAAACAAAAAATTTTAATGAGTCAAATTGGCTCAGTCTCTAAATATAGTGTTGAAGTGTTTACTTGTCGTATTGTTCATGAAGGTCTAAAGGGTCTATGGGGCTAATCTGAGCTATCGGGATCTTCAATTAATTGTGTTTAAAGGTTAAGACCTCCTTCTAGAAGGTTTACAACCCTAATCGGTCTCTTTGAGGTGTTAAGGGTGTCAAAAGCTCAGGTGAGGAGGGCTTAAGATTGTTACAACAGCAAAAAGTCACGAGGGGTGGTACAGAAACTTACAGAAAGTTGGGGGTGAGGTTTCTTGGTTTGTCTTGTATGGGAATCTGTTGTGTGGGGTGTTGTTCGAACTTGATCAATTGCTTAAAATTTTTTCAAGGTTCTTGGCTTAAAATCGTAAAACTGAGAGTCTTGGTATCATATCCGGTCGAGCTTTTAGATGGAGAGAATGGAGGGAAGGAATTCCTCAGCCTTGTTACCAGAGATCCCAAACAGTAAAAGACAAAGTTGAAAAACTTTCAATTGTTGATATCTGTATAAGCAGGATGGAAACCGGTTGGAAGAGGGGCAGTTTTGGGGTTTGGGGTGTTTCGGGAGTTTATGAGCTACGAGAGAACCGATCACGGCAATCTGCGCTTTTCTCTTGTTTCCTTCCCCTTAAATCGACCGTAATCCAAACAGGGAAACAAAGGAGCGATCAACTTTTTTAAAATCCACGCGGGAATCATTGTAGAAAGACTCAGTTCCCGGCTGGATTAAGACGTTCCGACTCGGTCTACTTATAAGGGAAACCGATTTCGCGTACAAATTTGTTTTCCCATAAGGATATTACAGCTTAGGAAAATACCCGATAATTTTCCGTATATTTACCTTTCGGAGTCTCAAATTTGAATTTCTCCTTTCTGAAATCTGATACAGTTTCCCAGCCTTAGATGAGTTGGAGTTCCCTTGTCTTTTCTATGGCCTGCGGTATTCTTTGTTCGTTTCCAACAGACAAAAATTTTTCTTCTCTTTACTCCTCCTCTCTTCCTCACCACCTCCTCCCGTAACAATAGCACCCACAATACAATTTCTTTGGAATACTCTTGAGCGTAAATATTCTTGTCAACAGAATCTTGGGGTGGAAGAAACAGTTAATTTATAAAAATTAGTTTCTTCGTGGGAATGAAGGTGACGAACGAGAGGGCGGTGGGAACTTTGAGTTTTTTATTATATAGCCCTTCAATAAATAATTAGTTTAATAATTATAACCATAAACTTTAGACTCCTTACTTTTTGGCCACAAAACCGGAAATGGTTTCATACCGTCAATGGTATTAGTCACCTAAGGTCTATCCCATCTATTTATTATATATATAAAAAATTATATACTATTAGAGAGATGTATATACTATACTATACTTCCGCGAAATATGTAATTTAATGTATTATTATTTATTTATTTGTAAATTTCTTTCTTTGTGATTTGTTTAGATCTGGGATGGGCAATCTTTTTAATCAACGGCCCAATTTAAATTTTAAACTTTTTGGCGGGCCGCAAATAAATTAGGAACTAAAGTAGGAGGGCCGCACAAATTTGCAACATATGAACTACGCGGCTAGTTTAGCTTCTTCTGTAGACTATGCATCTAAGTAAAATCCACTTAAAACTTGTCGACCGTCAAAAGATAATTGCAGCGGGCTATGTATTAATACTACCCATGTTAAAAACCCTCGGTGGGTCGGATTAAATACTTTCCCGGGCCGGAGTTGACGTGCGGGCCGTACTTTGCCCAACACTGGTTTAAATATTTATTTGTTTTTATTACTTAGTACATTTTAGAGGAGTTTGTTGATGAAAGTTCGCATTATCCATAAAATGGGTTCTCACGAAAAATGTGCATTACTTATGAAATGAGACCTTCGTAACATTTTTATTAAATATTTGATGGAAAACTTTTTTTGGGAAAACGATTTTGAGGAAAAATAGATGAGAATCATGGTCGATTTCACAGTCAAAAGTTATCCCAGATCAAGTTACGGGATCAGTGGGTTCTAGGTATCACTATGTTACGAGATAATTTAGACAAAATAATTTAATTTAGGAGAACGTTCGTTTTAGCACAAAGTATAGAATGTATAAAAATTAGAAATAAAGAAGTATAAATGTTAGTATATTTATTTATTTTCAAGTTTTGGTTAGTTTTGTTTATTTTATTTATTTATTTATGTCGATATATAGTTGGTCGGTATATCTGTTCATTGGTGCACCTTTACTGATGGAGTTTGATCGAGTTATACGTTTATAAGTATATAGCCTAGTTATCGTATAATTAGCCCCTTTAAAAATTAACATATGTATTAGGGAAAATTGTAACACTATAGAACAGGGGTGGGCAATCTTTTTAATCAACGGACCAATTTAAATTTTTAAATTTTTTGATGGGCCTCACATAAAATAGGGACTAAAGTAGGAGGGCCGCATAAGTTTGCAACACATGAACTACGGGGCTAGTTTAGCTTCTTCTGTAGGCTATGCGTCTATTATTCTACTAAGTAAAATTTACTTTAAACGTCTATCGTCCCAACGTAATTGTAGCGGGCCATGTAGTTATACTATCCATGTCGATAAACCTTCGGTGGGCCGTACTTTGCCCATCACTACTCTAGTAGCTTTCACATTTAGAAATATATATATTATTATTGCTACATACCACGGATGGTGAACCTATGGCACGCATGCCACAAGTGGCACATTTGAAAATTCTGATGGCACGCTTAGAAACAAAATTATTTTTCTTAGAAAGCTATCCTATTGATAGAAATTAATTAATAATTATTAGTCTGCACTTTTTTTATAATTTATAATATAAATTTGTAGTACTGAATACCTATATTAGTACGATAACTACAACTGTCAAATTATACATTTTAGTATTAAAATTTGCCGGGATTCTCTCGAAGTATATAAAGATGCGCATTAGATAAAATTGTTTAAAGAAGAATTGCTTTTATTTATTTATACTTATGTATAGTTTTCACCACGCTAACACTTCGAATGAAATTTTATTGTGGCACGTCTCCTATTTAAAAAAGAATTTTTATGACTTTGTGGCACGGACATCAAAAAAGGTTCGCCATCCCTGCTATATACCATAACAGTGTAGGTATATACAAGACTATACCCATGACAATCTATTAATACTCATCTACATGACGACAGATTTTTTTCATATGTCTCATATTATTATCTATTTCAACGACATCATGAAGCATTTTTTCCGGAGTTTCTTTTAATTATCTATAGTTGTCTACTTCGATAATTTTGTCTAGGAGTATTTTTGACAGGTCTGCAAGAAAGTTAGGAAGAGGTCGGAAGAAGCTGTTTAGAGAAAACAGCTAGAGAGGAATGTAGTAGGTCTTTGACAAATGATCTGATAGATTCTGAGGAGATGATAAATACCATTTCCGATTTGGTCGGTGTAGGGATGTTACTATTTCCGGTATGGTGAGCGAAAAGTAGAAAAAGAATTGGTCGAAGACTGAATTAGATACCTGGGAAGGTTGAGAAGACGGTTGTTAGATTGATCATCATTACAGAACATAATTGATGAGTTCGATTCCTGCTGGTATGAAACCGGAAGTAGATTTTAATTATACTACAAGTTCCACAGGGTGTCGGTTCCCAAGATAACACTGGAATTCGCTATTATAAATAAAAATAAGAAAAAAAGGATGAAGAAGTAGTTGCAGGAAGAAATGGGAGAGAGTAGGACTGGTGAAACATGAGGAGGAGGTGAAGAGGGAGAGAGAGAGAAGGGAGTTCGCGATGATTGTATTTACAAAACGGCGAAGAAAGAAAGAGAGAGAGAGAGAAAGAGCGAGAAATATCAGAGTGAATACATAATGACGACAGAAATTTAGAAAGCGACAGAGGATGATGATAGACTTATTATTGAATTGAAGAATACGGATGAGTAAACCCATATTCGGATCAGTGCCGGAGCCGGGTTTCCCCATGCAGAAGTGTTTTCAGGTAAACGACACTTTTCCCGGATTTCGTTCCTTCTCGAATCCTTTTCTTCACTAACTGATTAGTTGCTGTATAAAAATCTGACGCGGAACCGGAAGATTTTTCTCTTGAAAACGGTCTCTTAGAACAGGACCTGAGGAATGACAGGCTTTCAGACAAGGTCCTTTACCTCAAAACCTTTCAGTATACACGTCGAATCCGGACGATAAGTAGAAAGTAGAGCCTCTCCTCCATCAAAAAGGAATATCGAAGGATAGTTTGGAACGTATGATCCGTCTGTTTTGAAAGTGGTGCAAGTGCATTTTCTTAAAAAAAGTGAAATGTCGCAAAATTTGTGATTACTTTAGTATAATTTGTTAATAATATTATAAAAGATGTCAACGCTTCATTAATTTCAAAATTAGCCGGTAAAAGAAAATAGCCTGGAGATTTATTATGAAAGTGGTGTAAGTCTAATTTCCATTTGGCAGGATCCATTCACGGGGTTATTGGGTTCTGGGTAGAGCTCATACTGTTATAATATAACTTAAACAAAATTACGAAAACGTTTGTTTTAGCTCAAAGTATAGGATGTATAAAGATTAGAAATAAATAAGTATAAATGATTAGTTTATTAGTATATTGTTAGTAGATTAGTATATTATTATTGAAGTATAAATAAGTAAAAATTATAAAGTACAGAAGTATATTTTTATTAAATAATGCAAACACATCAAGAAATCGTTTCATAAATAATATACTCTTTCACTTCTACCTCATTTCAAAAGTATTGCACGCTTGGAGACGTCTTCACTAGGAATTAACTCCACTAGTACACTTTCCCGATATATATATTTCATATATAATTCACATTTCTATCAAGACCTCAAGTAACGGACACTTTCATGAACTATTCATTTCATAAATATTGCACACTCTAACATCGTTCTTGGAGATTTTTCAACTGACCAACATGCAAGTTTAATTTTCTAAAACCAACAAAGTGATGAACTTACACCACTTTAAAAATAAACCATTTCACTCGATAATTTATTTTAACAGCTGACTATTTGTAAAAGTGGTTTAAGTCCAATTTGGGCCCTTGAAATATTTATTTTAGTTAAATTCCCTTCGACTGGTAACGATGTCAGAGGGGTAGATTTGTCGGTTGCGTTTAATGAAAGTTTTAATGTGTCTCAAAACAACAGAAAATGGACTTATGCCAGTTTTAATATCCCAGCAGCAAAAACTCACCGACCTCACTCAAAAATGAGTTCAAAAGAAAGGCAGGAGCTTTTTTAATTTTTGTGAAAAAAAACAGAAAAGATGTCGGTCGGAAAATGACGAAAAGGATTCTTTGTACTACCCAAGCTGAACGCCCTGTTTGCCTTTCGAGTAAAAAAAAGGTAACAGACTTGACGAAGACGTAATTAAAACGTCTGCTTGTCAAATCTGCCCGGAATGGAGATGATGATAATGTAGAGGAGAAGGACGAGAATTGTCGAAAGGGAGGCCGGAAGAGGAGGAGGAGGAAATGAAGTGGATTGTGGAGGCGGAAATGGAGAAAGAGGAGGCGGTGGTTTGAAATCTGCATTGTTAAACATCGTGGTATTACGAACATTCATCCCTTGCTAACCTCCCTCTCGTATAGCTTTCACGGTTTCCTCTTTTTTTCTTTTTTATAATGAGAACATCCCTTACCCTTCCTTCTTCTCCACTTCCATGACATCGTTTTCGTATTCTTTTTCCTTTTTTTTAAACTTTTTTCCTTTCTTCTCCCTCGGGATACGACCCCTCCTTCATTCTCCTCTACTACCGCTGTTGGAGGATTTGTGGGAAACGTTTCGTTAAATCTCGGCTTACGATTTTCTTTTTATAAATTACAAAGACTTAAATCGGTTATGAAAACAGACTCGAGATTTAAAGCGGTTGAATGACTCGTGAGGGAGAATGAAGAGAAGGCGGTGGTTGGAACGAGTGAGAGGGTGGGAAATTCAAATGCATGAGTTGACAATGTGTGCACACCGATAGTTCCACCCTTAACGCGATTTTTATCTCCAAGACATGTTGTAATGTTTTGGAGATGATTGATTTCCGATGTTTCGCCAAACCCTTCTTTCGGGGTAATAGATCTGGTGAGGGTTTCCGACCAAGGAAAACAGGTTTCCTTTAATTTGCACTTTACATTTCCGTTTTGCTCATTCTCCGGTGTAGTTAGACCTTGTTCACATGATGCTATAGCCATCTAACAACAACGTGTAGGCAGACACAGGTATAAGTAAACATTCTCATCATCTCGAATCGTTTGAATGACTCCAAAACTTAGGTGAACCGGAAAACAATTTCGGTTCTGTGCGTTACACCTAACACACATTACGGTAAAAGTGATAAATCAGGTGAATATATAATATATCTGGCGATTATTCATAATCACCAACTAAACTTTGTTAATGTGACAAATCAATAAATATTTATCACATTTACCGGCTATTTTATAAAACCTCCAACAATAATCTGAGCAAATTTTTTATTAAATTCTCCATTACAAGTTGAATATTTTACAAACTAGCCGGTAAATGTGATAAATATTCATTAATTTGTAACATTAACCAGATTTAGTTGGTAATTATGAATAATCACCGGGTATTACGTAGTGTGTATATTCGCCAAATTTATAACTTTTACTGTAACATATATTTATCACATTTACCGGCCAGTTTATAAAATGTCCAACTTGTAATGTGGAATTTGTTAAAAGTTTTTCACATTTCAATTGTCTTTTGTCAGAAAAATGATAAAATCCAAGCATGTGAGCCAACTTGTATTAATTTCTCCATTACGAGGTGGAAATTTTATAAACTAACCGGTAAATGTGATAAATATTAATACTATGACGTCCGGTGGCCCCACTGCTGTGGCTGAGTGGCGGTGATGTCACATTCGAAAATATTGCGCATGCGTCGCTGGTGATCTTATACTTTTTACATATACGGACGATTACCGGTAAAGTTCATATGTTGTGAATTTAAACTATCGGTGCTCAGGCAGCATGAGAGTGAGTTCTACCGGCACCGACACGGTGCATTAGACGTCCGAACTAGTATTAAGTAACTTATCACATATACCAAGCTTAGTTGATGATTATGAATAATTTCCGGGAATTATTTATACATTCGCCCGATTTATCACTTTTACCGTGACGTAAATACGGTATTACTCTCCGGTTTACATGATATTTCGCCTCTGTTAGCCGCCATGATTTTGTAGTTTGAGTGAAAGGGCTGAAAGTGAAGCAGAGTGACAATCTCATCTTCATATCCGACCTGGTCTAGTTTCCTGAACTTCTTTCAATGAATCTATTTCTTGTTTAGACAGGTTGAGAGACATTCAATCCGAAACCTCAGATGACTAAAGCTTGCAGTTCCACTCCAAGTGTAAGAAAGGTTCTTACGATAACACACCACACTCAGAATGAAGCTAAATTACACTGGCTGGGTTTGGTCTTCATGTAAGAAAATCTTGAGGTTTGTATCACGTGACCTAAGTTCATTTGAATCAATTAATCACATCTAATACATTTTATTAATTAACATAAAACATTCATTTTAAAGAAAATTAATAATTAAATATTCACGATTGATCTGGGAACACTTGTCTTTGGTGATTTCACTACTCCTTCGGCTTACAAAAAAAGAACATAACACTAGTTAACATACAGTTAAAAAAAAACTGATACAGACACTTCGGGAAATCCCCTCTTCCCCAGTCTCTGACCTTCCATTCAGTACTGTAAACTCCTCTTGGTTTGAATGTCGTCGAGCGTTTGTCTCAATTCTTCGTCTTCGAATCTTCCTTCCAAGCTGGGTATCAGAGCTTTTGCTTCTTCGGGTGTTTCTGGACAGAGATTGGCGAGAGCTGCTAACTCGAACTTGTGAAGTTTCTTCTGCATAAGTAAACTAAAAACAAAAACACAACATTTCCATTAATACTGAACCAAAGGTGAGAGATTTGCGCCAGTTTTGTCTTTCATTCAAAATTTAAATTTTGTTATACACTCATCTCAAATGAGACAACCTTGACCGTTATCACTGATCAGTGAGAAACATTGCTGACCTAGAAATAAAAATTTTTTTTGTGGGGATTTTGAAATTCCGTCAGCTAAACGAAACTCAATGATCCCGTTACATACTGTCGTCTAGACTTGGTCACTACAAATTTATTTCCTGCAGACATATTAGGTAGACCAGAAAATAATGTCGGTTACACTGTATATTTGCAACGGTAAAAGTGATAAATCGGGCGAATATATGAATAATTCCCGGCAATTATTCATCATCGCCAACTAAGCTTGGTGTATGTGATACGTTTCTTAGTATTTATCAAATTTACCGGTTAGTTTATAAAATATCCAGCTCGTAATGGAGAAATTAATAAAAGTTGACTGACATGCTTGGATTCTGTCATTTTTCTGACAATGTGAAAAACTTTTAACAAATTCCACATTGCAAGTTGCAAAATTTTATAAACTAGCCGGTTAATGTGATAAATATATGCCACGGTAAAAGTGATAAATTTGGCGAATATACCAACTAAACTTGATTAATGTTACAAATTATTCAATATTTATCACATTTACCGGCTAGTTTGTAAAACATCCAACTTATAATGGGAAATTTAATAAAAAGTTTGCTGAGATTATTGTTGGAGGTTTTATAAACTAGCCGGTGAATGTGATAAATATATGTTACGGTAAAAGTTATAAATTTGGCGAATATACACACTATGTAATACCCGGTGATTATTCATAATCACCAACTAAACTTGGTTCATGTTTCAAATTAATGAATATTTATCACATTTACCGGCTAGTTTGTAAAATATCCAACTTGTAATGGAGAATTTAATAAAAATTTGCTCAGATTATTGTTGGAGATTTTATAAAATAGCCGGTAAATGTGATGAATATTTATTAATTTGTCACACTTGGTGTTTTGATGGTGTTGGTGATTATGAATAATCGCCAGATATTATATATATAACCTGATTTATCATTCTTATCGTAGCATGTATTAGGTGTAATCCACAGAACCGAAATTATTTTCCGGTTCACTTAAGTTTTGAGTCATTCAAACTTTATCACACCTACCGGGTAGTTTATGAAACATTCAACTAATAATCTGGCCGGTGAATGTGATAAATACTCACATATATAATCATATATATTATCTCGATTTACATGTGTATAAAATATATATAGAGATAGATTTCTATAATTATAGATTTATACAGAGATTATGATATTATATAATATTTTATAGAATCTTCAACTTGCAATCTGAACTAACGTTTATTTAATTACTCTATAGTATTAGAGAATATATAATACTATTAATAATTATTCTATATTATACTGTGGTGTTATGTTATTAAATTATTCCCATTACAAGTTGGAGATTTTATAAACTAGCCGGTGAATGTAATAAACCCTTAGTAATTTGTTACATTAGCCAAGCTTAGTTGGTGATTATGAATAATCGCCGAAATATCCTGATATACGATTTATATACGATATTACTTTCTGGTTCACATGATACCAAGGTGTGTCACTTACTTTCTCACGGATGAAATGGTTTCCTTGTTTTTGAATTTCCTGAATCGATTCGTGTACGTCAAGGTCTTCATAAAGACGTCTGAGAATTCTTGCTCCTCTTCGGCGCTTTCATTTTGAGCTTTGCGATGTTCCAACAGCATGTGAACTTCTGATATTATAAGCGTTTCAGCGTTCTCGAATTCTGAAAGGAGAAAAATTTCAGAGGGAAGTATGAGAGATATGATGACGGCCCGCGAACGCCAGACTTGGTTTTCTGGTTGTTTGATTTCTTTTTTGGTTTTCAAGGGATTTGAGTTATCAGGTTTTTGTCTCTCAAGAAATTAAATAGTTTCCTCGTCTTGTTCACGTCGATTTTGATTAATTGCCTCGCGGTCGCCAATCGAATTCCGTTATTTTTCTTGTTTTCGTTTATCAATAGATCCTTGAATGTGAAGTAGGACTCGGGCACGATTCTCGCATTCGAACACAGTTCCCTCTCCTCTTCGGTCAATTTCTCGTAGCCGGGAAGGAGGAGTATGTTAAGAGGAGGCGCTGGTTTTCTCGTGCTCGTCACGGGTTTCGTTATCAACGGCCTCACTTCTAGATTAACGTCCGTCAAAGATCTCAACGGATTTTGCCTTAGCTGACTCAATTCTTTCAACATTTCTTCTCTCGACGCTTTCAGCTTTTCGTAGATCTTGCAACTGTAGAATCGAGTTAATCCGCATTCCCTGAAGTTTTTCAAACGGTAAAAATATCTCTTCAATTCCATTTCCTTATCCAAACCTTCCAATATATAATCGAATCTCTGACCGGAAACTAGCTGCATGAACGGATACAACCTCTCCAACGCTGATTTCGTTATAGAATTCTCGTATTTGTTTAGTGTTATTGGAAACTTTCTTAGAAGAAGAAGACCGTGGTTTCTTATTATCCGCTTACGTCTTAAGCGTTCTTTTAGACGTTCGTTGTATTGCCGAACCAATGAGAGTTTTAGTTCTTTTAGTAGTTCGTGATCGGATTCTCCTTCCTTGTCTTCGTTGGTGTCGCGGTCGTTATTCTCAACATCCTCATCATCCTCATCTTCGTCTTCGTCATCATCGGTATCAAAATCCAAATTGGTGAGCAACATTTCCGCGGAGTTGTCATATTCGATTTCAAAATCACTTCGAGCGGCGTTATACCCGGCGAAATATCGATACTGAGGACTATTGACTGGAAATCTTGGTGGCTCTTCACAAATAGCAAATGCATTATACTTATACTGAGGATTACATCTAATTGAAGTTATCATATTTAACCCGAAAGCAGGGAAATTGGGTAAATTGTCTTTGTTTTGTACATAATACTCATCGAAATGAATTCGAATCTCTTCTTGAGTTTTGGTGGGGATTCGTTTGGATATATCAGTCCAATTTCCATAACCAAATTCGAATACAGCATTAACTAAATCCAGTTCTAAATCAGCAGGCCAATCAGATGATGGGAATATAGGGCAATGTCTTCTATCGACTTGATATCTATGGTGATTTTGATGTTGTTGGGTTTCCAGGCCAAGTGAGAAACACTGAATGCACAGATCCAAACAAGAACACTCATAACATCTAATAACTGGCTCATCTTTCAATTCTTTCTTACAAATTGCACATGTTTCTTGTATTTTGTATGGGAAATCAAGCCAGTCTCCTTCTACATTTATTTCATCTGCAACAAACAAGAAAGAATTGAATTTTTGAAGTTTGTCTCCATATGCCATCAAGCACTGATCAAAACAAATCATGAATATATTGTAATTACAAACCATCAATATGTATTTATAAATATATAAAACTATAATATTCAATGCTTCTCACCTATTGGCTCTTTATCGCACACATTAAAGCACAAATAAAAAGGAAAATTTTAGTTAAACCAAACAACCACTTCAAACAACCAGGTTAGGCTAACTTATAATTAACCGTTCGGAAAATCAATAATCCGTTGAGAAAGCTTTAACAGTTTCTATCATTACCTTTAGGGAATTGCAAATCAGCTGCATCTTCTTCAATAACTTCATTCGCGACGGAGGCTGCCATTGCTAAAGGAATAATTTAATGGGAAGCCAAAATCCGGCGTTTAAATGAACATCGGCCTCGTACACTCGGTAGGCACTGAATGACGGCAAATTTGCTGCCATTCAAACCCGTCGAGATTGGCGCTAATCTTTACGGTGACGCATGTAATGGCAGCCCAGAGTTGAAAAATTTCGAATTACTCTTTATTAATGATCCAGCAGATTTTTATGTTTTGATAACAGTTAATTTGTTCATTCAAACTAATAATCTGTCTTCCTCTAATGAAAACTAGTCGTGAGTTTTTTTTTTACATTTTTTTTGTTGGTTAGGGTAGCCATTAAAACTCACTTTTAACGGTTTTTATCAATGGATGAGTTAAAACTTATTTTCTACCGGGTCATGAATTCGTTTTAAGGATTTTAGCATATTTTAGGCAAATTTAATATTAGGGAGTGGTATAAATGAAGTTGAAAATGTTATATGTTAGTTTTAATAAGACGTATGGTACTGAGGAGGTTGTTCACGAATACTGAGTCAAATTCATCACGTTTTGGGTTTGATAAAATTGTTGTATTTCTTTTTTGTTTCAAATCATTGATTCCTCAAGAGTCTACCTCATATTAGGACCAAGATAACGAAGGACATCCCTTCCAAATGAAGTGTGACGTTGACATGGAAGTATCACATCATCTGTACTAGGTTGTCTGAGAACACCATTGGGGTTAACTTGGGAATTTCTCAACAAATCCATTTTTTGTTTTAATAACTAATATTGGAGATGAGTAGAAGTAAAAGACAACCCCAAAACAATATCTCATGCCCGCGTTGTTGGGTTAGGAGGAAAAAAATTGAAATTGTATAATATCAGTTTAAATTGGTCTAATTGTATTTTTCTAGTTTTACAAAATTTGTGTCTTTATTTGACTATCTATTAATAGATGAAATTCTAGGTTTGATTTTCGGTTTAACAAACATAATAGTAATTGGTTTTGAACTTTAGAGGGTGCCAGTTGAAAGTATCATAATCATTTCAAAGAATAATGATTCAAGCTTCTATTAATTCTAAATATTTAGCAAACATACTGACTTTGTGATCATGATTTTGGTTGAATTTTCAAATTAGTAATTCATCATAGAGGTCACACAAATATTTATACTATTAACTAAAAATCTAATATGCTAATTGTGTTGCTCACATGATAATCTTACTGAATTAAAAAAGGTATTCTGTTGTGTTGTAATGTATGTAAGTTATTATCAGTTGTCTGTGGTTTATAGTTCATGAATCAAAAACAAATTGTGAGAAACAATTTGATTTCTGAGAATACTTAAAATTTTTGTTCCTAATTTAAAGAATTATTAGAATTAATTTGAATTTTTGTGAGTATGTGATTAGCTCATAACTGTTATGAGTTTTTGATGTATTTGTGATCAATGTATCACTTTAATTTCTTGTTGTGTTAAGTGTTTGGTTGTAACCTGTGATAGAAAGATAACACCCACATAAGTTAGTCTGCCTGTTTTTCAACCAGTGAAGTTGAGATTGTGGTCTGTTCTTCAGATTAATAAATTTCCTTAAAGTAATACCAATTACTTATTACAGATGGTACTTAAATGTGAGGTAAACAAAAGACAAAAGACTTCATTCAATCACTTTAATTAATTTAATTACTTTAACTACTTTAACTGTAGCAAGACATGGTCAAGTTCTGACTTTAGTCTGTCTGAATGAAAATCTGAATGTCTGGATTTAATAATCCCGTCAAAATCTCTAAATCTTGTGTCATGTCACTTAAAACGCGTATCACTGATCACTTTAGGCGCAAGCGCATTCTACTATTTTCGTATTGTTCCAAACAGAAATTTTCAATTTCTTTGGATTAAGATCATCTGGATAAAGCACTTCGAGACTTTCCATCTTAATCGGAGCACAACATGGTTTGGGTACCGACTTGTCGATATTGGAAAACATAAACTGAAGATTCGAATGTTGCGTGGCCAAATTCTTGTGCGATGTACACTTCCCCGCGCACAAACCAGCGTCGAATTTCCTCGGCTGGATTATGAACTCGTATCCTTTAAGCTTTCCTAAATCGACTTCCCACGGATGTCTGACGCATCTTCCCTGAAATCTTCTTCTCTTCTTTCTTTCCGCTCTCCTTATTCTCACTTTCGATTTCACATTAACAATAATGTTCAAATGAGGATCTACGAATTCGACAAGTCCTTTCGAACACTGCTCACAGTGTATGGAGAGTTTGAAATTAGAATTCGCGTTCAAGTGAAACACATCAGTCAAGTCTAAACCTATCCACTTTGGTAAACAACTGTTCAAGACGATTTTCTCCTTCTTGAGTGTGCGGTCGCGGTTTATTCTCACTATCTTCAACACTACCGGTTGCTGCTTTGCAGTGGCACATCTTTTAGGAACTATCATTACTCGGAGGGACGTTTCCTCCACTTCCGTGTATTTGTTGCTTTCTTGCGGAATGTCTACGTTGTAATTTAAACGTATTACTCCAGCAACAGGCGGAAGTGAATTCCTCAAACCTGAAAAAAAATTTTTTTATTTTATTATTTATCAACTTAACAGTTCCTGTTGACTTTCAGGCTACTATGGCTCCTTCAAAAGCAATGGACTCGCCAAAAGGCTCTACAGCAGGCAACAGCTCTCAAAGAGTTAAAACTTCCAGGGAGGTAAGAGGACTTTAGTACTTAAGTATTTTATACATTTATTCACGAAGACCAATAATAATTTAAAATTTGATCTATTTTTCAGTTGTCTGCTGTAATCTGGAAGCTTTTCTCGAGGAATGGATTGGTTTTGGAATAAACAGGCTTTGGAGGATGATTACATTCTAACCAGAAAGCAAAGCCTGTAATGAACAGGAGAAATTGAGTGGTTGAACAACTTTTAAATCTAAATTAAATAATTTCAGGTACGAGGTACGAAATCAACCGGATAAACTGTCATTTATGTGATAGATAAAGATAAACAAAAAAATAAGAAAATGTTTAAGAGAGAGAGAGATCCACAAAAATTTGTTAAATCTGGTCTGGTGTGCGCTCTCAGAATATCAAAACTGTCCACTGCCTACCCCAGATAATTTGTAACGGCTTTGTCGTTTTCAGGTTTAGCACAACCTGCTACCTGCCACTCTGATAATATGTTAATCACACTTTATTTATTTGTTTACTAAAATAAGTCAAATTTGGTCCAGTTTCAGGATTGAATGGCGTTTATTAGGTTCCTCTTACTATCACCTTAACGACCAAATTTTTGCCTCATGGTCCTCCCTCCACTCCCCTTCTCATCTCCTTTTCTAAGGTGATACGTCATCTGTCAGGGAATTTTACCCGGCAACTATCTCTCTGCTTTCTAAAGTCAAAAAAAATTTCCTTAAATTCTAATTAATCATTTTATTAATAATTTTTGAACTGAATAAACAATTCTCAGCCTAATGATGTTGTAAATGACGCCATTTAGTTTCTCTCTCTCTCTTTCTTCACTTGTGAAAAATTGTTATTTATTTATTGAATAAATAACTTATCGCCTTTTTTTTTTTGAATAACAGTTTCTGTTAGGCTGTTGTAATTGTTTCGACTGAGTCGTTTCGTGTTTTTGGAATTATTCGAGGAAGGGATTGTGTTCGTTAGAATTTTTCCCTGTGGTTGGGGGTGGTTTTAAAACTCACCTGAATGTGGAAACGTGTACAATTTTTTTCGTAACAATGCTTTCCTCGTCGTAACTAGACGACAAATTCAGTCTTCGTCTTTGGTTTTGTTCGACCAATTCAAAATATGCTCTGTGCTTGGTCTCATACTCGTTTTGACTTATATTCAACTGAAATAAATAAATAAATTATTTTATATTAAAAAAGAAAATGAATTCATTCACTGAATGAATGGATGAGGTTGAAACACTCAGGAACCAGATTTTAATGAGAACTTATTAAAACTGTAAGTTTGATTGTAAGTGGTCATCCACTTTCAGGATGGATGTTTGAATAGATGGGGAGTTGAGATGTTAGTCGTATTGTTTCATGTGTTACTCAAATTTTTTTGTTTCTTTTTAGTGCTCTCCCTGAGAAGCCGTTAAAATAATTGACTATCACGACCAAGTTGAGGGTGTTGAAACTATCAGAAACAAAATTTGAAGTGGAAAACACGAAGGAGTTGGATGGGTGAGGAGTTGTTTTGTGCTGAGTCAAAACGAAAATGACCGTATTGGGCACGAAGGCAGGAAGGAAAGTTATGGACGAATTAGATGAATAATGAAATATTTTATAAAAATCGTGATTTTGTGGTGGCTCTTATCGAATGGGAAGATTCGGATAGATTATTGAGCTCAGCATCTTCTCTCATAGTGGATTCTGTAAGAAACTTAACTTGAAATGGTCTCTTTAAATGATTAGGAATTTTTAATGTTTTGTTGTGTTCGTTTAGACTGAAATTTATTTCTTTTAGGTGTTTCGTTTGCCATTCGTCTCACTGAAAGAAAGCATCGTAGTGACGTTTCCTCGATCGTGAATTCCTAGATTTATGTATCAATAAATCTATAAAAATTCCTAAGCAGCAACCAACCCAAGGAGATGGAATTGTTGTGCTTTTACTCGACCCATATCATAATTGGGTCGTTTAACTTTCAAGCAAATAACTTATGTTGGAATGTTTCAAACAAAAATTTTGAATTTCTGTTAAAAGGGTGGAAAGTTCAAGGACTCTGTGTATGATTCAAAGAAATTTTTTTCTCTCTTATACGCTTTCAAGGACGACAGTATTGTGCGCTATCCAAATAATCAGTGATAATAGCGATTGTATAGATTTGACGAGAAAGAAGTTGTCTTTGAAAGGGTTAGGTTTCATGACCATTCCACGTTTTTTGCGTCACGGGTTTTTCAAAAAACGTTCAAACCAAAACTCGTGTTGGAAATGAGACAGGCAGGAAACCGATAATCCAAATAACGAGGTTGAACTTTGCACAGAGAAATCCGAAAGAGAGACTAAGAATTATTGTCTTTTGAAGGAGAGGAGACGAAGGAGGATGAGAAAAAGATTTTGCGGATTACTCCAAGAGGGATCTTTGGTCTCTTATTTAGTCATTTCCTTTTTTTTCGGTTTGTTTGTTTTATTATTAAGGATTCGTACCTGTGAGATATTAAGTATCCTCGGTGGGTAGATTTCTGTAAACATCTTCATTCTGGCGTCACCCGCATCAACCGACACGACTCCAACGAAGATAATTAGAAATGTCATTAAATAATGGAAAGTTGAAGGGTTTCCAAGAACGACTCTAGGGAATTTTAGGACATCTCTTCCCATATCCGGACATTGGAACACTGATTGCAATCCATTTAAATAAATTAGTTTAAGGTACGCGGTTTTTTCCTACCTGCGGAAAATCAAAGAACAACATTAAGCAAAATAAGGGATTCGAAACCTGGAAATTTATTAATTATTTATACTAAGAGAGTAAATAATATTTACAAAAAATTGAAACCATTCAAACGAAATTCGGAGATCCGGCCACATGCACTGAGTTTGAGTCAGTTTTATCGGGATTATTTTTCACATTGAAAGACCACGAAGAGATAATCTTTTGACTTTTATCTTTCTCTCTCTCTCTCACATTCTAATTTCAAAGGAGTGAGAGAGAGAGTGAGTGAGTGATTGAAAAATGCCACGGGATTCAGGTCCAGGATTAAATAATCCAGGTTTATTGTTTCATAAAAATCACTACACTTGATTGTACAAAGGATGGAAGTAACAGTGAGGGGGAAGGGAAGGAAAGTGAGAGTGTAACTTAGAAAATAATTCAGGCACGTGTTAATAAAACCGTAAAAAGGTACCTCGAGGCTTATTTTTGTTTTTATTTAATTACGTGAACTCTATAATTTTGAGATAGAGAAGTTTCAGACTTGTTCAGAAGGATGTTAATAACGTCGTATAATTATTTGTATTTTTTTTTTATTTAGGTGCGGAATGGAAGAAAACCGAATATCGAATCAGGTTCTTTTTTGGGGAGGAGGGGAGACCTTGATCTGTCTAATTGTAAATTTGTTCTGAGGTAGGTTTAATCGGAATCGTTAATTTTTCGGTTTCGAATTTTTGTCTCTTGTCGAATCACAATTATTTTCAGATAACAGATTCTTTTTTTAGTTTCAGAAGCTGTGATTTTGATAATTGAACATGTTTCAAGACCACTGTTTTAAAACCATGATTGATTTGAAGTTTCGTGTGTTATTTCCTCCCCATCTTGACGGGGTGGGAAGGAGAGACCTCAAATTTATGCGAGGTTGCGTGTGTATATGCGTTTAAGATCAAATCGCATTTTTAAAGTTTTTTTACTAATGAACCTCGAGTGAATTTGACTATTTATCAATGAAAATGTTTGCCAGAGTGGACTTTGACTCCTAACGAGATGAAGGTAGACAAAAAATTAACAAATATTTTTAAGCTGAAAGGAAATTTACAAAAATCGAGCCTGAGGGTCCTTTTTCCGATTATTTATTTGGTTTCAGGGATGAAGGAAGGATAAACCTCGGAAGAGGACTGATAATCTTGAAAGTGTAAAGTTAATTTATCTCATTCGGCAGAAATTTGAATTTAAATCAATGAAACGGGCGTTATTAGAATTGATAATGAGAAATTTAGATGTTAAAAAGGCAAACAAACACTGAATTGAATTTAGCGAATCTTAAAATTTAGTTTTTAAAGAATCAAACTAAAGCGGCGGTTGTAGGATGTAAATTTAAAAATTTTCTGGAGGATTTTGAAGTTAGATAAAAAATTAGTTTGGTTGTATTGAACTTACCCAGTTTTGGTCATTCAAGGCATAATCACATTGTCTTCAGGCATGTCAGTTGATTTTTGTTTGACGGATTTCTCTGGTAGACTTAGTCCTCCTAATGTCTGATTCCTGTTGTGTCTTGAAGGAAACTAAAATGTTTTCCGAGTGTTTTCCTCTGGACAAACAAACTTAGAATGAGTGTTGGAGGATGAAAAACGCGCGGTTAGTTTCGTTATCAATTAACTCCGCCACTTAGAACGATGAAAAATTTTTCCACAGAATTTATTACAATTACAGATAAGTTGTGACACCAAAAAAGAAAGTTCTTTCCGAGTTTTTCGAAATGCGAGAACGAAGTTTTTGTTTGTTTCAAATTTCTCCGCGCCACTTATTTAGGAACATGATTATCGGTCACTACATAAAAAAATAACGAATTTATTACGAAACAATTCATAAGTTCACTTCTTCTTCTTCTTCTTTTTTTTAACACCACGAAAATATTCTATTTTTAGTGTAGCCGCGTGCCACCGAAGTGTCCATTCATTTGAATCAGCGGTTAGATGACGTATGGCGGATAGACGGACCGCACGGTCTATCAAACCCGAGTCCAAAGCGTACTAGTCAACTTTCAACTATAAACAATAGATTACACTACTTTTTAAAGTAAAACTCTTTTATCTTTGCAGTGGCGGGAAGTTGACTTCAAGTCTACGCGTTTTCGTTTTTTCACTCTCCGAGCTCCACCCTCTCTCACCGAACGGGAGGGGATACCTTACCACTGAGGGAATGTTGTCACGTATGGGCCCTTTCACCTTCTACACTGGCTTCGATTTCCTGAGCGACCGGTTCTTTTATAAACGAAGACACCTAATGAAACGGTTTTCGCGGATGGTATGCGAGTTAGCTTTTCCGTTTTTATGTATTTATTTATTTATTTATTAACTTCCCTTCCGAGGAAGCATGCGTATTTTATGGATTTTGGCCAATGGGAGAGGTTTGTGTGTTTGAGTCCGCTGTGGGAGAGGAGAGAGGGAAATGCTAAGCGGGTGGATCGGAAACCCCCTTCGACCACTGGTTTTTCTTTTTTATTTCTTTTTCCTTTGAATTCGTGATTTATGGATTGGAGAAGGCGTAGGAATTTTCTTTATGTTCTCCTCTTCTTTTTTTCTAATCTGACGAAATTTTAATTGTTCCCAGAAAATATGAAAATGATGGGATGAGGTGAAGAACAAGAAACGGCGTGGTTGATGTTGGGAATTTTCTGAGTACCTGAAGGGAGAGATTTTTCTGTTTATGATCTCTTAAGAACTGATACCCGGTCTATTGTCCTGTTTATTACCATACAATAGACTTAGCTAATGCATCCTACGAGCCTATATACCAAAAATAGGTTTGTAACCTTTAAAATCTTATAAACACAAGAATTTGAAAAACTGCTCATCTCTCAACTATGTCATATCCTGTTTTAGGTGTAAATATGACCCGCACAGTCCAGAGTTCCTTACACTGTTACGTACTAACATGGATGAGGATCTGAATTAGACAAATTCGACGGTCAGGTACTTCGATATTGATTCGTTGACACCGAACATGGTGATGTGAGTGAGTGTGAATGTGACACAGAGTCAAGAAACCTGTCTGGGGGATTATTAATAAATAATTTATTATTTACATAACTTTTATTTTGTAACATAAATCGAATTAAGGAAACTGTACCTGGATCGGAATATTTGACACTCAGTAGAACCCAGTCAAATACAATCAGGTTGGACCGACAGGAGTCAGTTCAACCAGATCAGGTCGCAATGTATCGCATGTTATCATATGTTCGTTCGGATTAAGACGGTTTCATAAATAATGCACACTTTTGTGTGGAATTCATAATTGATGATAATTTTGATGAATATTTTAGAGTTTATGAGTGGATTAAGGTGTTTCTTTCATAAATAATGCACACTTGTGTGAGGAATTTATGTAATCTTTGGTGTTATGTGAGTTATTTATGAAATTAATTCGTCGTATAATTGTGCATTATTTATGAAAGGAAGTCTTTATTTATTTTATATCCTTAAATCTTCGGCGGAGTGTGCATTACTTATGAAACAAGTTCATCCTGACTGGATATAAAATTATCCTCGCAATTGATTTGCATTATCTGTGAAATAAGTTGACGAAAGTGTGCGTTATTTATGAAATGAATTTTTTGTATAGGTGTGGTTCAATCAGGAAACGAATCCTCCATCAGAGTGTGCATTATTTATGAAATGAAATCTTCAAAAAGGCGTGAATCATTTACGAAGCTCCATCGGAAGTATTTAATGACTTAACCGAATACAGCGTTCTGACCGAAATTGAATATTGTAGCAAGTCAACCGTTCATTTGACCGTCATCACTGGAAACAGAAGAGTGAAGAAGTGTTAAAAGGAAGTTCGAAAATGGTCTCTTGTAAAAATCAAAATCAAGCAAGACGCGACTGATTCCCCCGAGTCAAAGATTACAGTGATAATTTTCAAGCCAATGGCATCGCTTAAATTCTTGGAAAAAACAAAGCCAGCATCACTCCCCGACGGATCCATGTTTAACTTTTGTGAGTTCCATCGTACCTGCAGAGGCTCTTTTCTCTTATTCTTCCTCCTTTCCGACGAACTACCTTTCATTTGAATGTTTAGGAAACAATCGTCAGCATGATTCAATTCAAACATAATCCCTGTCGTTCTCTTTCTCCTCTCGTCATATTAACTGTCGCGTGATGGGAGTCAGTTTCCGTTCTTGGTACAAGAATCACTAACCGGAATTTTTTGTTCTCATATTCTCTTCCCAGAGAGTAATCGTCGTCGTCGTCGTAGTCGTCGTGTCCAATTCTCGTCGGATATGAATCAAACGAGGGATTGGCATCAAATAGATGGCAGCACGAATCGTATAAACATTATTATCGGAAACCCGTGTCAAAGTATCAAGAGAAGACCATTAAAAGGTCAGGGAAGGAAAAAACAAAATGAATGAAACTTTGGTTAGGAAAGGAAGTCGAAACAAGACTCGACCGCCATGTTCTTTTCGTCTACCGAAAATGTGTTCCGAGTTGACCAGAGGGGGGTGATGATCAGGTAAACACTATTTTTATTAATTATGCTTTTGTTAATTATCTTTTACACGGAAATGGAATCCTCGATGAAAAATTTCCCTTTTTTGTTAGATTTACATTTTTTTTGGGGTCTCTGTTGGGATTTGAGGTCACGTCATACGATTCCATGACTATCGCTTAATCAATTGACCGTTACATTGAGAATAGTGCCTCAACGAAATCACTTCTGTTTATCTTTTTTAGTCGATTGTCCTTTTTCTGTTCCTGTTGAGTCGTGCTTTGAATATTTAACTTTGGTTGTTCTGCAGTTTTTTGCTGTTGTCTTTCTTAACGAAAGCCATCAAGAAGTGGTTAGTTCAGATAGTTTGGTTTGTTGTTAAGACTCTTATGGTTTAAATCCAACTTGATTTTAAGGTTAATTTCAACTGTTCCTGTTGTTGGTCAGCTGCTGGAATACTATTCGTGTCAATGGATTTTGTAATTTATTAGCATTAGCAGTTACCATCGGAAGAGACTTCAAAAAACAGTTTGGAAGCAGAGAGGGCAGTAATACAACCAAGATCACGTGGTTGGTCTTGTGCTCTAAGGTACTCATATTACCGGTAGATGGGTTCAATTAGGGGATGAAGCTGGGTTTCCTGTAAGAATGACTTTATAACCCAACTTGGTCACGTGACCACCTGGGTTTAGATTTGATTTTGTAGTCGGGCTTTAAGGGCCATAAAATCATGAGGTTGTTCACGATAGTGACGTAACAATGTCCTCCTCCCTGGTACCTGATTTATTACGCCTTCGAAAAGAAAATGACGGAAGCTTTGATTGGTTCGTAACTATCCTCACCGATGATGAACTCTTTGTTTACATTTTTTTTTCAAGATGAAAACAGTCGTCCGACCACGCAACTCGCGGGCAGAGAAAGACAAGGAATTTAAAAAATGTAAGTGTTTAATTAACTTGAGTAATTAGGTTTTTTTTAACGTCGGTAACAGGTATTTTTATCGGTTCGTTAATTTTAAGAAACCAGGAGGGGGAGGAAGAAGAAAAAGCGTGAGGAGGAGGATGAAGGAATAGCAAAAATCAGCCTTCCCATAGCTGGGAAGAGCACAAATCTGCATTATACATCACACCCACGGGGGGAGGACAGTGGAGTGAATGGAGGAGAAAGAGGACCACTGTTAACACAAATACGAAATTCATAAATTAGACGAACAATCGCGATTTGGGTTTCTCTCCATTTTTAAGGTTCTTTCGCGTATCTATTATTCATTTTTTATCCTGTTAAATTTTTATTGTAACAAATGGTTTCTCCTGAACCATTTTGTTGCATAATGATATTAATTGTAAAATTGTGTTTTCCCTTTTTCTCGGTCACGTTTTGGATGTTGAAAGTGGAAAGAATCCGAAATAAAATTCAGGTGGGAGCGTGGTTGGGTAAGTCGGTCGGTCACCCATTCGTTGGACTTGGATGAACGAGGCGGTTGTCACGATTGAGATTGTCGTCATTTTGTTGGTGTTTCTCGGAAGTGAGGATTCCCCCGTTTTCAAATTTCGGGGGTGGCAAGTGTTTGGGTTGCTTCTGCGAAACCTGTTAGTATTGTTCTACAAAGCTTTGCTCGAATCCTGATGTTTGCCTTCTTGAGTTTGTAGTTTGCGTGGGGATGTGGTGTCATGATCAGACAAAGGAAGGGAAGGAGGGTGTTGTAGTCTAACGGTTTCCAAAGTGTTGCCAAAATCCAAAAGCTTCGTAATGGTATTTTGAATGTGTCACGGTTTTGGATGGTTCCTAAAGTTTGAACGGGGGCGCCGGGTGGGTTTTGATTAGTCATGTTTTGATTCAGAACAGGGAGTCTTCTTTCAAAAAGGCGCCGAAAGTAGAAAAAAAGTTTGTAAACTACCTCTCCAGCCAATAAACCTAGCTGATCTTTAATTGAGATTGATCCAAACCGATGACTAAGGCCTATAACTGATTGTCTGGGCCTTCCTAATGTAAGTAGAGGGATAGAAGCAAAATTTTGTGATCTGGCCTACCCACTTTCGTTGACTTTTAGAAGCAGTAACAAGTCCCCAAGAGTAATCTTTAAAAATTCTTAATTTCAGATACTCTCGCTAATAATTACAAGACGGATGGAGATGGTCTCTCAGTCTAGAAGAACAACAAACGATGTTGAAGAATGGATGTGGGAACCTGTGAAGAAAGGTAAGGACGGCGACCTTTTCCATTGTTTTGTTT
Source organism: Columbicola columbae (assembly GCA_016920875.1). NCBI lineage: Eukaryota > Metazoa > Arthropoda > Insecta > Psocodea > Philopteridae > Columbicola > Columbicola columbae. The sequence continues at coordinate 5,618,415 of JADMLL010000004.1, forward strand.
CCTTTGAGGTGACGAGGTCCGAACCAGGCTATGACAAGACAGGTGGGCCGTTTCTATTATCGCGCATGAGAAACTTTTATAATTAGACACTGGTCCAATTGTGAAGATGATAATGGGAATTACATTACTCAAGGCGGTGGAGGCCGAGGACGACTCCGCTCGCATTTCTTTTGATTCCCTCGTCGAGGGTACCTGACTATTATGTAAGAATTATTTTTAGCCCACATATCTCGATTATGGTAGTTAATAAGGCTAGCTACACGATGTCATTTGCTACCTGGAAGCTGCTGCTGGAGTTGAGTTTGTAGTCTCTCAATCCAGAGGAAGGGAAATGCTTAAGAGCGAAAATGGGAATCTCAAAGGACTATGTTCAGAAAACGAAAAGGGAAGAAAGTCTCGAAAGTCTTTCCAGTGGAAGCAACTCCTCAAAAGGTCGGACGGATGACTGTCAGAAACCTTGACCTTATTCACAAGAAAATGAAAACGATTCAGACAGGAAGGGTTAACCTCATTATAATTCTTCTCCTTCCGTTATTGGTGTGACTCAAACTTTTTTGTTTCGGTTACCGGGCTGTGTTCTCTCGAGTGCGAGAAGTTGACTCATTCGTAAAATTGCGTGATTTGATTTCTCGGGGAATGACTGACTCATGGAAAAAAGGAGAAGAGGGAAGTGGATGGTGGTGGGCGGAGGGTGTCGAAAAGGCAAAAGTTCTCCCTCACGGGCTACGAACTCTGGAATTCCAGTAATTACATAACGAGGTCGTTGGAGGTCGTCAAATTAATGTTTGACTTACGGTAAATTTTCAGTTAGGAATTTTCAGCGTTTCTTGAGTCATTCATTCATTCATTCACCTGAAGCTTTGAATTGTCCAGCCGTCATTGATTCTTGTATTAGATACCCATTGTTGGTTTGAACACAATGAGGAGGACTCACCTAGAATTGTCTGGTTGTGGTTGGGGTTTTTTGGTGACCGCCACCCACCGGAACCTGGGTGAATGTTACTCCGTGTTGTACTTTCTCTTTTTTTTCTTCACCCTGCATCATTATTTTGCTTGAACCTGATTCATTGCGAATGTATTTTTGTGTCGGAGTGCTTTCACCTCGAGTTGAAATCCTGTTTTGTGGTCACAGCTTTGCAACTTTCGCCCTTTCCAGTTATTACAAACCCTGTCTGAGTTATGACCATGATACACGATAGACAGCATCTCGTCTGGTATTAAGGGCGGAGAATTAGCAGCACGATATAGGTTATTGACGTCAATCTTGTCATCGATGCGTCGTTTGATTACGTCATACGGGAAAGCAACCTTCGACGGCCTTGAAATGAAAACGATGGCGTTGCCCTTTGGCTCTTTCCCGTCCAGCTGGTAGCTCATCGTTTTTCGGACAGTTTTGGATGACAGAGGGATTGGTTTCATTCATTTTTCTCCGCGCAGAGGAGAAAGGTTAAAGAAGAGACGGGGGAGTTGTTTTTGCCAAAAAATTTTTTGTTGGTCGGACGGTTTTTTTTAAAACAGAGTGAGTCATGGTTCTGTGAGCGACCATGTGACGGCTTTCGGTCTCATTATTCGTTCCAGTTTTTGGAGAGCGAACCGTTTGGGAGAGAACACGAATTGTTTGGTGACGTCATCGCCCGAAACTATTGTTTAACTTTTTTTTTTTGCTTTTTCTTCTCCGAAGCGTCAGCCTTGAATTCTCACCTTCTGTTTTCGTAGGCTTTGGGAAATTTTTCAATTAAAGGTCGTTCGGTTTAAGGTCTAACCAGGATTTAAATACCAAATCCGTAAAGTAGATCGCGGGGCTAGATAAGTAGATTAGACACCGGACATCAGACCACCCCGCGAGGATATCCACAGCCAAATTGATTTAGATTGCTTTTTAAGGTGGAAAATGACGGAGGCGATGAGTCAGACGAAAAAGGAAAAATCGGGAACGTTGCCAAAAATGACGTGAGTTAAGGAGAAAAAACATCCCCCTCACACCCCCGTGTGAGAATTGTTTAAAATGTTTGCTGCCAGTTTGACTGGCTACGAGTTCCGGAAAAACTTTATTACGAATCGTGATGTGTGAAATTCTCCAAGGTGGTGACGGGGGTGGTTGTAGGTGGAGGAAGGGGGTAGAAGAAGTGGGAGAGAACCCTGGAATGATTAAAACATTCGAAAGAAATTTGGAAAATAATTTATCCACTACATCTTTGACTCGCATAAATAAATAAATTAATTTTTAAATTCTGCGCATGCGTAGGCGGGTGTTTCACCTTTTTCAAAACAATCTGAATCGAATTTGATTGATCGAGTTGTAGTTACAGTTGTTGTGTCCAATCAGAGCATCAAGATGAGTTAGATGTCGCCTCGAGGAAGGTTCGCAAAACGGCATTTTGTCACCTCCAGGGAGGAGGGAAGTTGGTAACCGGTCCAAAGACACAAAATTCAAAGACGAGATTGTGTGTTAATGTGTCTTTAATAATTGTTACAGAGAAGATTAAAGAAAAGAAGAAAGTTGTCGGTCGGGAGGAAACAGGTTGCAAAATTCAAAGAAGTCACGGAGGAGAGATGGAGGTAAGGTGGGTCGGCGTGATGGGCGGTTCCGAAAATCCAACTTTAAAAATAGTAGCATAGAACTAAAAAGAGCATTCGAAAGTGTAGGTAAAAAAATGTAAACAGAGAAAGTAATAATAGTGGTGCAGCCTATTCGATCGGAATGCGTGTAAACAAAAACCAATAAAGAATGAATTGTTGAAAAGGTCGTAAAAATGTAGGATGAAAAGGATGGAAAGCAGCAGGAGGACTAGTGGAAGGAGCCGCAAGAATTTCAGAGGTAATTAGTCAGCACAGAGCACCAGGAGCTGCAGAACCGGCAGCGGTCATTGTCGAAGTTCCAAAAAAACAAAACAGATTCGGAAAATGAATCATTTCGAATGTTTTTTCGCGTTTTTCTTGTATTTGTTTTGTAGGCGCGATCGTAAATTTGTTTCTTTAAACGTTTCCCCTTTTTAAGAGTGTCTAAGATAAGCCCATGACCTCCGGAAGGAGAGTACGCTTCGGAAGTTTGTTCCAAGTGGATCAAGTGCAACAACAAGGATCCCATGGTTGAGGCCTCCTCCTGAGTGTGGTGGCCCTTTTCCTGTTGCTGTTTCCGTTTTGATTTTTTGGCTTTTCTTTTATGGTTTCTCATTGTTGTCGGTCGTGGGTCGTCGGGTTGTATCTGACTTCCTGTTTTCTGTTTATATTTGGTTTTTCCTTCCGATTTCTCGGTCCTTCGCTCCAACTCGAGGAGTGGGCGATGTTTGACATTTGGCGCCCTTTGCCACCGTTTAAAATGCGTTCGGGGGGGCACTCAACGGGCACTCAACGTAACCGAATTCCACACCGGGGAAAATTCTTTCAAAATAGTATTAAGTGGAGGATAACTTCTTTTTTTCTTTTCGGTCGAGATTTTTGTTGACATATGCGAACCCCATTTAGGTTGTCATCGGTTCGTTTCATTTAGAAGGAATGCGTCCTCCGTGGGCGAACTTGTATTTTCCGCAATAAACCGTTCTAAATTTAGAACATATCCTTGTCAGTCAGCCCACAAAATTGTTCTCAATAAACCAGGCTCCCCCTCCCTTCCTCCAGCATCCCTCTTCTTCCTTCCACCGCCTCCCCGAATTGCAATCCAGCCAATATTTTATACCAAATATGGAATTCGGGCCCTAAAGTATCTGGAAAGAGTGTTAACACGTGTCGAAGAGTTCTGTTTCAGGTACTCCCGCCCCCTTGTGGGGGGACATGGTTTATGGGATTTGATGCCTCTCAAGAGGTTGTTGACGGGGTTGCGTCTTAATTTGTTGGGTACTTGACCTGGTACCCAGCAGGTTGTGGGAGAGAGGGAGAGGAAAGATAAGATAAGACTGGATTCGATTCGGTTGTTTTAGTTTTGGTTTATGTCGGGGCTGTTTTCAGGTTTCCGACTTGTGAAATTATGTCCTTCAGGGTCTTGTACTGGTCGGGTTCAAAGTTTTGTCGACTGTGTTGGTTTTTATCTTTTCCTCGTTTTTGTGGCTTTTCGCTCTTTTTTGTGCTTCCTTCGGAGAATTATTTATAAAAAAAAATTATAAAATTTTATTAACATTGTTGTGGTTGGTTAGACTTTGAGCGGGAAACTAAAAAGAATCGGAAGACAAAGTACTGAGGAAAATAGCGAAGGTTCAAAGACTGATTATCGGAAACCACAGCACTCATCACCGGATTTAGTTACAATCCTGAAATCTGGAAGAAAGTCACGTGACTAAAATGAATTTGTAAGGCTCAATACAGCTTAATGAATACGCTCAAAAGGTTAAGCATAATAACAAGTCAAAGACAGAATGGAAGAATAGATGAAGGAATCCGGAGAGACACACCTGACGTAATAGAGCATGATACCAAAAATAACAAAGGCGGTGAGAGGGAAGAGGTTTGGTGGTCTCGGTGAGGTATAAACCAAAACCGAGATAAGGAGGATACCATTGTAAAGCCGGAGATTCTAGTTTTCGAAATGTGGAGAATGCGAAGTCTATGACATCACCCCGTAGAAGAGGTGACATCACCACGGTTTCGTCCCGGAGCAACGAAAACCAAAACAAAAGAAGAGAGAAAATTAAAAAAGAGAGAGAAAAAAATGCGGAGATTACGCGATATTGCATAAAAAAAAAAAATGAAAACAATGGCCGCCAAAGTCAAAAGCTTCGAGTAACCTTTTTACTCATGAGTCACGACCTATTAAGCTTTTAAATAAATAAATAATGTCGAGAAGAAGAAGAAGAAAAATTCTTGAAGTGGAGTCGACTTCTCTCTTTCTCCCTTCGGGCGTCCAAATTAATTTTATTATTTTGCGCAGAAATCGTTTTGCGGATTTAACGGGAGCCGGTGGTTGGAGAGAGGACGGGCGGAAGGGAAGAGGAAAGAGGCGGATGGAGGAAGGTGGTACTTTCCGCGGAAAACATCCGCGTGACCGAAAAAATTTTCGGGTGTTTGAGTCACCGTTCAAAAATGGTTTTCATCTGTTGGGTGGCTGGTTACCTTTTCCGCCAGAAAAGAATTTCACTTACGTCAATCTTTGGTGTATTTTGAGATTGGTTTATTATTTTCGCCTACTTTTTCCTTTTTTTCTTCTTCGGTTGACGGTTGGCCAGATATTGACTCATCTTGAAAATCACACTTATGAGTCTAAACGTTTTGGCAGTGATAAAACGTCTTTAGGTACGGTGGTGGTGGTGGCCACCGAAAGTGGAGATGACAAACTGGCTGAAGGAAAGGATTTTGAAACTTTTGACTCTTCCGCTGTTGGCTTTTGAGCGATCTCTGTTTGGAGGGGCGTTGATAGGTTTGAGAGACTGGAGACTATGTGGAAGACTTAAACTATGGTGGTATAATGCTGGAGGTACCTACTTCACCGCTGTCACTTCTAGTCCTGTCAACTTCAAGATGTGTAAGGGTAAGTCATGTGACCTGTGATCTCATACACTTGAATAAGATCTGCAGTGTTTAGTCTTCCGTTGCTAGTCGCTACTCGTTAGGTCACTAATGACCGTGAGAGTGTGGTACTAGCATCCACAAAAGCCCCTCAGGCTGTCAGCTTTCTTGTGGAGTCAGTTTTATTAAAAATTTCCTAAAAATAAGCATGGTAGTATATATACAGGAAGATAGAATCGCCACCTACGAAGAACCTTGACTCTAGGTTGGAATGGTAGCACCCAAACTATCACCCAACTCAACCCGATGCGATTTCATCCGTCACGTCACCATTCCACTGTTCCGTTTTTAAGATTCACCTAATCCAACTATTTCCGGGTACGAAGTCTCAGGTTTTGAAGTGTTCATCACTCCGCCCACTCAAAATTTAAAACCGAGACACCCGAAAATTTTCTGGGTGGGAGGAGGGGAGCATAAAACCGATTTTTATAACACAGGTACAGAGCACGAGTCATCGAAATAGTTTGTTATGTCGTCGAGACGGCCATCATGGTACCAATCGGCTAATCGAAATATGAATTAATATCACTCCGAGGTTAATCATCCGTAATTCTTCCAGAGTCAGTGACGCGCGCCTAAAAAAAAATTCAACGATGGCTTAATCACCTCTTGAGAGTTTGTACAACTGTAAAAGAATTTTTTTCTAATATTTACAAATTTATTAGCGGGATCCGGGAAGGGGCCCCGTTTTAACTGAAGATTGACCCCTAAATAACCGGTTTGATCCTGGATGTTGTGCACCCGTGTACCGTTTCGAGTGCTGAAGAAGACGGAAAGAAGGCTTTGGCAGAGGCTTGTTTTGGGTGATGCGTGACCTCATCGAAGGTTTCTAAAACCAAAAAAGAGATTTTGCGTCGGAGAAAATCATGTCCTCCACCTTCGTTCCAGGTCCGTCACCATATCACCATATGTGTTATACCCGCGTTTGCCTTATTCTGTTTCCGGTTAATGAGTCGGACATAAAAAGAAGATGGAAATTAGGTACTAGAAGGAGAAAGAAATGGAGATTTCGGTTGTCACACCTGAACCGTTGTCATAGTGACGTTTGATGACCTTTTTGGGTTATCTGATTCTGTTCTCTTGGCTTTTGACCATTTTCGAAAGGATTCCTCATCAAGGTGTTGGGTTGATTTGTTTTAGAAACTTGGTTTTGCTATATCCTCCACCTGGTTCTGTTATAGCTAAATAGCTAGTCCACTGAGGGTGAGAAGGGGTAACGGAGATGGTTAGCTATAAGCTGAAGGAATTCGAACTAAACGGGGATGAGGTCACCAGCTAGAAGACAAAGCCGGATCTTGGGTATGTAGAGTCACCAGTCAATGCTTCCATACTCCCGCCAGACAAGAGGCCAAGACCTATGAGAACTTCTTGTAGCTAGAGTTACTCAACCCTTGAAGAATGCGGAAGGACTTTTTCATTTCTCAATGGTACCTCTGAGGGTCAGCAATGTCTTCCAGTAAAAAATTTCAACCCAACAATCAAAATTTAAATTTAAGTGGTCTATACTGTATATATGCTACAGCCAAAACTTTTTTGGAATTGACTGGCCATTTTGCATATCGACCGAGTTTGAGCCTTTTTTGTGACATATATGTACGTATGATGTAAGGAGGAAGTTGTGTGTCGTGGGCGTGTAACGGAAAAACTCCGAAACGCACGATCACAACCAAACTGCCCACACGCATTAACTACAATTAGGCTAGGAATGCTGTCTGTCTGTTTGTCTGTGTGGGTCTGGAGTAGTTTCTCATTACTACTAAGTATATTGTTATTAAACCTACAACTCAATATTGGTTTGATTGGCTCATTTTACGGTGTTCTCCGCCTACTTCTTTCATGACAACACTATACTGTTCTACCGGGAATTCCGTGTATAAACAATGAATACTTTCGTGCATTTCATAAATAATGCACACTAATATATGATTCCTTGGGAATTTAAAATTTCGTTTAAAAAAATGAATTGTTTCTTTCATAAGTAATGCACAGTTTCGTTCTCTGTTCTCTATCAATCAATTTATTAATTCAATTTAATAATTTTGTAGTTTGAGCTGTAAAAAGACACACTCACTTATTAGCAATAACCCGAGCAGAAAAATCATCTTACATTAATTTGTTCTAAGATTTGATTTGTTTGTGGGATAATAAAAAGAGTTTATCACATCATTATAATGCTACGGCTAAATTAATCACCTTATGTTGAATTTTGAGTTATGATTTAGAGTTATGCTAATAGTAACTAACGTTAGATATAAATTTTTATTTTTATTAAAGTTAAAAATTGATTTTTCAGGTTTTGGCCAGAAGGACCGACAGATACTTGCCAACCAGACGGAGGAGTTTGAATCGTAACGCGAATCCTGACCAGGTAGGCGGTTGGTTTTGATATTCTTTATACTCTAGTTCCTTGGTACTCAAACTGCAACCCACCAAGCAGTGGCCCAGTGGAAACCGATTCAGTGAAAATTTGTGAGAAGGTCGACTGCTCATTGTTAAGTCTGAACTGTAGTGTCTGACCAGTAGGAAAATGTGCTCAGACGTACAGGCCTGTGCTCAGAAACTGCTAATATTGTTTGCCTCAACATATCTTTATTAGGCAATATACAGAAACAGACTGACAGATGTACATACAGACGATGCCCTGAGGGTGGACTGTATGGGTCGAAACCCAGACTTGTGAAAGCTGCTTTTTATGGCAAGTCCTGTGACCCAGTCGCAATGGTCACAATGAAACTTTGGCCTGGGAAGGAAAAAGCTTGAGTACCAAGGCTCTAGTTAATCGACCGGATATGCTTTTATAATACTTCCGGGTGAAATTTATTATTTTATAGTTTCAAATAGCTCGTTAGGTTTAAGGCCCTGCCAAAGATGAGAGGGATGGGGGAGGAGTTTAATTTGACATCCGCAAACAGAAATCGATATATTGTAGCATATGGATAAAATTTTTTTTTTAACATCAATTTCCGGTCTGGTTAAAAAAGCTGTCAAAATGTGATAATGAAAAATTATTATTATTAAAGCAGCGGAATGGGGGAAGGGGGACTGGGCGACAGAGATTTGGGCAGTACTGAATGACGGAAACACCTGGCACGGGGTGGCCCATTTAGACTTGGGTTAAAAATATCGACCCCGCATTTGAAAAAAGATTCACAAAAATAACTTTTTTTCTTTTATTTATATTTATTATAACGAGATATTTATTTATTGATCAATTCACCCGAAATATTTTGGCTTTTCGGCTTGATTTTGAGGTGGGAGAGGAAGTGGTGAGAGTAGGAAGCGGGAGACAGTTTTCAAAGATTAATAATATAAATTTATTAAAGTTGGCGGTGAAAAGCTTTTTAAAACAGTTTAAAGAGGATGAAAAGAAATCGGCGGTGCCAACATTTGTTTAAAAATGGATTTTTAATATTTTTGTGTTTTTCCGGGAGAAATTTGTTTTTTTTTCTTTCTTCTATTTTGGCCGGGGCGGGGGTTTTGAAAGTTGTTCTGGTGTACGTGAGTTATGGGTTGAAGGATCGGAGGAGTAGGACATTTTGGTTTTCATGGTTGTTGGGAGACTTGGGATTGGCTTTTTATACTACTTCCGGTGGTTGGGTCGTTTGTATTTTAGGTGGGTTTGTTTCGAATTTGTGTTCGAATATGTTTTGTGGTTTAGCCCTTCAGCTGCTGTTTACTGTAGTTGTTTGATGAGATCTAAGAAATGGTTTGAGTCTCTTCCCATGTCCTGGTATACCCAAAAAGGAAGCTTTGAGTGCTTACCTGGCTGCTTACCTGGATGAGTGGACTGTTATCAATTAATCACTTCCGGTTTTCAAATTTTTCTCGACTATTTAATGACTTAGTTGTCGGGTTATGTGCTGTTGTGTCTTCTTTCTCATGTTTTTGTTGTAGATTTATAACTGTTAACGTACTAACGGTTTCATTTATAGCTCATTCTACTTCCGGTAAAGTTTCTTATAGGTAGAGTAATCGTAGTAAAGTATTCTACTTCCAGTGCTGTTGTGAGTTCTTTCTGCTGTTGGGTTTTATGTTCTTGCTGTAGGTTTAAAACTGTTAGCCTAGTCACGGTTTCGTGATTGCTATTAGTTCATTCTACTTCCGGTAAAGTATCCTAACCTACGTATAGGTATACTTCCTAGGTATACCCTAGGTATAGTAATTCTAGTAAAGGTAGAGTAATCGTAATAAAGTATTCTACTTCCGGTGCTGTTGTGACTTCTTTCTGCTGTTGGGTTTTATGTTCTTGCTGTAGGTTTATAACTGGTAGCATAGTCACGGTTTCGTTTAAGTAAGTCTCCGTAAAGTAAGACTTTACCGGAAGTGAATGATGATGGCCATCTGGATATCTAATGACCGATCATCTTCTGTTTTTAATGGTCTGGTCCTTTCGCTGTTGGTTTTCTCATTTTTCTAGGTCCACTTCTTCAATTTTGATTCCTTTTGATGTTTCAACTTTTACCGTAGAAAAAAGTCACGACTTTCTGGTTTCTAGTTACAGCGAGAATATGGAGCTTGAGGGTGGAATGGGGGTGGTTTAGCTTTTTCCGAAAAAGAGAATTTTGATGGCGGTTTTAATTAACGATATGCAAAAGAGTGAGTCAGCACGCGACACTAGGAAAAGGTGGTAATGCGATTACATTTCCAAGAAGGCTTTGAATGAAATGATGGGCGGAGGGGTGGCTTGCGGTTAAGGGTTGTTGCCGTTTTCTAGGTCGGTCGTACGTTTATGTCATCGTTGGAAAAGGTTTTCTTGGTAAATAGATAAAAATCGGAGGAACGGCAGGAGGGAGGACGTTTTGTGATCGACAGAAAATTTCCTGGAATTCGTTGGGGCGGATAAGAAAAAATTTGGTCAGAGAAATTTATCTGGAACGCGGAGGTAAATGGGTCACTTCGAAATCGATTTCGCAATTTTCGAAAAAAGTGAGAAGCCTTGAAATTTTCGTCGAAATTCCTGCTCTCGTTTAAGGGAATTTGAATGAAAATGAAATTTAGGGCTTTCGCCTATTGACCAATTCTAAATATTTTGGGTTTTGGGGAGGCGGAGGGGTGTGTGCAGAGTAGGAGGACACTGATCGATCTCACACATCGTTTCCTCCTGTTGACTTTTGTCTTCATCAGTTCTCTTTTACTCATTGATGATCCTCTGTTTGAAAGCTTTGAAAGCCTCCCTTGATCGATAATTTCTTCTGTTTCCTTTTATTTATGACTTTCATTTTGGATTTTGTTTCGTTTTCTTTTGTTTTCAATCTTTGCTGTTGTTGTTGTTTTGTTTTGTTTGTGGGTGTTTCTCGGAGTTTCGTTGTTAGCTGAATTGATTGATACTTTCTGAGTTGTTTTCGTTAGTCTTGATCCCTTTTCTGATATGTTGGCTTGCGAAAAATCTTTGTTTACTTTCAGAGGAGTATATAATGAATACTGATTACAAAGTCAAAATTTGGTGGTATTTATATGCGCCAGGTAGAAGCCGGAATGAAAAAGGATTTTCGTGGAATGCGGAAGGTCATTGTTTAAGGAAAGGAACAAAGGCTCTCTACCTGTTGGCGTCACAACTTGTTCTCTCTGTTTGTATTAATTTTATTTAAGGTTGCCATTACTCAGGTTGTGCGATTTACAAAAATTAGACCAGGATGGGTCAACCTGGCACTTACTTCTGTTAATCATATCCTTTGTCTCTTATGTACCCGTTCGAGATTCTAGAAGACCCACCGCTGAATGCATTACTTTCTAGAGGTTCTCGGCTGTGTCAATTTACTTGTCTGCGAGAGTTTGTATTCTGTTTCCTTTTCGCCGATTGTCCTTGTGTAGAAGTTTGTTGTACCGCATTTCCAAAGGTCCTGTTTAAGCGTATCCTCCACCTCAACCAATTTTCTCTTAAGATCGTACCACCCACCGCGGATAAGGAATTTCCATCTTCTCACCTGATTCCTCTTTCATTCCATTCATGTTCTTTTCTTCATCTATCCTGTCACGAAAGCAAATAAATAAATAGATAGATAAATAAATAAATAAAATAAAAGGCGCCTTTGTTGTTGTTTCCCACGTCAACACATTTATTACGACACATTTATCCGTTAAAACTGGGATTCGGTTTTTCCAATTCGAAATTGGGCGGGTGATGGGGCGGGGGAGTAGACGTATAAAATCGTCACATGTAAAAATATTTATTATAATAATATAAAAATTCTGACGGCGTTCATAACGCGCGCGAGAAATATTTTTGTGATTTTTTTTGTTCAGTTGAAAGGAGTTGGTCGTTTGATTCCTTCAGAAAATTTCGATCAATTTAGAAGATTGGTGACGTTCTCCAAGGCGGTGGGATGGACTGGGGTGGGGTGGGGTGGTGTCCAAGAAGACCGCGTACGTAATCGTAAGGATTATTTTTAAGGCGCTCGATGTTATAAATGGATGTGAAAAGCCCATTGTTGTCTAATTTCGTCGTTAAAGAAAATATTTTTAACTTTTTGAACGTATTTATTTCCGGAAAAGTGAAGTTAATTTTGGGTTTTTGAAAGCATAAAAATTTTTGTTTATTTTGAAAATCATGTGAAACTGTTAAAACAATGAAGAAAGAATTTTTTTTTGGGAGGTGAGCAACCTTGTTTCGTCAGATTTGGAGTTTTGTTTTGATCGTTATTAGAAAATTTGGAAAGGGATCGAGGATTCGAGTGGAAAGATGTCGACGAATTAAAGAAAGCGGTGGAAGTGTTCTGTTGAAGTTCGGAGGAGTACGCAGAAGTGAGTCGCAGAAGGTGGTTTTGAAAAACTGAAGATGTTACAACTTCGTGGTAGATTCTTGGACGTGGCTATCTGTCTTCTGTTTCCTTCTCTTAGCCCCCCTAACTGCCATAGGATGAGATGTTGTCTTAATCATATCAACAGCTTTGGGCTTCTGATTTGTTTTGTTACCAGTCTGTAGGATGCTTCGAATATGTCAGTCACGTGACATGTTGGTTTCTTATTTCCAACTGAATCGGGGGTTGAAGACAGTGTTTGGATATTTTTTGCTGGATTATTTTAGCTCTTTAATATGCTTCAGATGTGGTCGCCCGAATCACGTGACCTTTCCTATCGTATTTCGAATAATTTTGTTGATGCTCGATTCTTTTCCAACTCTTCAGCCTGTAATTTAGAATTTTTGAACGCGTGATGTGTCTCGTGCCATTATTCTCTAAGCTTCACAGCTCTCAACTACACCTGATGACCTGGTCACGTGAACTGTTTGCAGTTTTCTTGAGTTAAACAGTTACTAGTGTCACTTCCTTCGCCACTCTTTTCGTTGAATTTTTTCATTTCTTACGTTCTTCATCGAACTATATATACTAATCCTTGTCACGTGACCCAATTTGGGTATAGGTTTGTCATTCTTGGTGTAGGCTTAATGGGTATTGAGAATCATCCGTTCGCTACTTCCTTCTCCCAGTCTTCTGATATTTCCTTTCTTCACCTTAACGCGATACTAATCACGTGGCTCTGGTCATTCCTCTATCAGGTGAGTGGCCTGTCTTCTTTGGTTGACTTTTTCTTTCTTTTCCGCTATAACCTTTTAATTTTTACAGTTCTCACAGGCGATAGTCTTCCCTAGTCACGTGACCTTAGATCACCGCAACCTCTTGAGTAACATGGAAATAATAATTTGACGAGGAAACAATAGACTGACGGAATTGGAAAAGACGTTGGCGGGTGGGCTCTCGACCATGCAGCGTCACCAAGAACTCGTCCGGTTTTTTTTGGTTTCCACGATTAAAATGCCAATTAACAATGTAAAAATATTTGTGATGTGATTTGTGACGTGTAAATTTCATGACACAAAAAAAAACAACAACAATCGAAGAGGAGGAGAACGAGAGGGAAGAGGACAAGGAGGAGTGGGCAATATCAAACGTCAAAGATCCGTTTTTGTTTAATTCGGGAGGTGATGGAAAAGCTTAAAATGGAAATCGGGGCACCGGTGACGACATCGATGACGACAAGAGAAAAGTATAAAAACGCAGCGTCACACGTGAACAGTCATCGATAACCAACCATCAACGACGACGACGACGAAGAAAGTTCGCCAAGATCAATGTTTATTTCGTTATAAAATAATTGCAGAGGAAATTAGGGGAAGGCGGGGTAGGGAGGTGGGAGAGATTAAAGAGCCACTGATGTCTGTTATCGAGGCGAGCAAAAAAAAAATTTTTTTTACGGCTTTTTGATCGAGCTCACGATCAGTTTTCATTTTTAGATCTTTCGTAATGAATTCTTTTGGGTGCGTTCGCGATGGCATCCATGTCCCGTGGTCGTGGACTCACCGGTTTGGGTTGTTGGGTCGGTTGGTAAACGCAATGTTCTTGAATACCTGTTTGGGCTGTAATCCCCCCCCCTCCACATCCGGATTCGAGTTGTAAAACATTGAGGATCATGGTCACACAATGTTGAAGTTATGGTTTGAGGGGATGAAGAAGTTGGAGTTTGGTGTGGTACTAAGAGTATCCGGGAACTATGAACTAGGTTGATGGAAGACTTGAATGAGGGTTGAAACGATGCTGAAGTACTCCTTTGACCTACAGCTTCACCAAAGAGGATGTGTCACGTGACCTATGAGCATTTGATTAGTACCTGTAGTGTTTAGTCTTCTGCTAGTCCCCAGTTTTTGTCCCAATTTCGGACCCCACAAGGGTGGATTAATGAACCTTTTGTCTGGTCTAGTCACGTGACCTACATTGCTATGATTTTTGGATCCTAGACCCTAGACTCCTACAGCTCTGATTTTGCGTCACAATCCAACACAAGTGAGCCCAGTTGTTCTAGACATGAGAACCTTCTGCCGCTTGTCTTCTATATTTGACTTTGCGACTCAACAAAGTGTGCATTATTTATGAAAAAATTTCCGGTTTGATGTTTCTCCCATCCAACGTCTACTTTTCCTCTGATTACACAAGCCTACAAAATCTTTGGAGAAAGCTCTCAACATCCAAAATGATTTTATTTGGTACTGAAGTTTATCGAGAGGAAGAGGAGGGCGGGGGTTGAAAGAAGTTTTTTCAAATTTGAGTTCAAGGAGATGAAAAACAAGAGGAATGGAGGGATGGGAGGGTAGTGGGTCTGCACAAATTCTTTGAATTCTTGTCCTCGAGTGTTTTGATCTGGTGACTGCATAAATTAACGGACATCTCATGACCTCCAGAGTTAAAAATTATTTCATCCTAATTAGAGATGATCGATCGTTGACGAAGTTACGTCCAGTTATCTGTAAAAATAGAACCGGAAACGGGGAGGATTGATTGATTGATTGATTGCGAATTTCTTATCGGAGAAAATAGTTTACGTGTTCCTCTCTCCTTTGTTGTCTTGTTTTGGTTGTTCCTTACTTCCGTTTCCTTTTTCTTTTCATTTCTTTTATGTCGGTGGTGTTTGAAAGTTTCGCGATCCAATGAAGTGTGCAATTTTTTTGAAATGACTTTCTCATTAAAAGGATGCTTAATTGAGGAAATTAGTTCCCCCATTAAAGTTTGGATAACCTATCGAGTGAGTCCTTTTCTTCTTTGGGGGACGTGTGCAATACTTTTGAAATAGGCTCATGGTAAAGTGTGCAGCACTTTTGAAAGATACATTATTTATGACTTAAAGTTTTAAAATTTTCAAATGTATATTTTGCGGGATGTGTTTTTGATAAGAGTGTGCATTATTTATGAAATGAAGGATTTATCTACTAACTGTGCAATACTTTTGAAATGAATCCTTCGTCATTTATAAAATGAGTCTCTAAAATATTCTCCGTATTGTGCGATATTTATGAAATGAATTTTGCGCTCTGATTGTGAAATGAGTTCTCTATAAAAGTGTGCATTATTTATGAAATGAATTGTTGGTTAGAATTAACATCCCCTCCCTTCCAATTAACACACTCAAACGACCACCCACAGCTCCTTTATGTATGCATCGATTCAGTTTATAAAAATGAATAAAAATATAACGACGGCAGCCATTTTAATTTTTGGAATATTCTTTCAGGTGAGGAGTCAGACGAAAGATAAGGCCAACAGAGACGATCGTCATTGTCGCGGAGGATTGACTCAAACAGAAAACACACACCAACGAAGCTCTGGCCATTGTTTCCTAAGCGGAAGTTGTGGTAATTATAACTCGATTATTATTTCCGGTATCGGTGGCCATTTTCTTGTTCACACATGACGAATATCGATTTATAACGGTTTTTGTGTTTATGGTCCGTCGAGTCGAGAGAGAATAAAGAAACCTAATTTGCGGGAGATGATTTCCCTGTTTTCTCGGGGAGTCATTAAACACTCATTAAAGTGTTTAACTAAGACTTTTACGAGGTTATAATACGATTTAATGGCGGTTTTAAAAATGGCCGACATAATAATAATAAATTTAATAATTGACGGGATTATTGATTTTGAGAAGTCGGGGGAATTCATTTGAGTTTGAGTTGTTTGGGGTTTGGGCACGACAGGAGAAGATAAGTGAAATTGGATTCCGTGTAGTTGGAAGCAAACGATGCTACTCTCAGTCGCAATCGATGGCTGGAAAATACCTGGAAAATGACGTAATTTACACTAGATCCGGATGTGTATAGGCCCCAGGCGAACCCACCACGTGTTGGACTGATCAGGTTTCAAACTCTGCTGTTAACTCCCATATAACTGGAAAGAATGTTCTGGGAGAAGAGATGTTGGACTCTGTCTTTCAGGAGTCGGGTAGGGGTGAGAGGAGAGGATTTGAGAAGTGTGTTAGAGCTTTTAAAGAAAGCAAAGAAGTTTTCAGTTGGCAAATCTTCACTGTCGGTCGGTCGAAACTTTTTTGTTCAGGTTAATTATAACAACAATCTTCCGCATTTTTTTTATTTTTGGCCATCAAAGAAGTTGAGCGGAAACGCTGATTGAAAAATCAAAACATCTGGAATTTGAATGAGGAAGCTGAGATGTTGCGCAAGCGGGCCGACGGTTTGTTTTGTGTTCTGCTGTTGCTGCTGAAAAGTGGAAGAATTTATTAGCGGTAAAGTAGTTTCGAGTTTTAGGAGGTGGTAATGGCTTTAAATAGAAACTATAAAATGACTCTTCAAGTCTAAAACGAACATTCTCCAGCTTGGTGGGTATACTAGTATAAGTCACGTGGTTTGAAACCGAATCAAGGACTGCCCTTCGCGAAACTTGATACGTTTTAAAATTATGACTTATGGCCAAGTCGAGGTGGTCATGGTAACTGGGTAAAACCCCAAGCGATAAGTGTGCGATCACGAGATCTCCTGCTTTTTCATGTGTCCTATAGGACATGAGAACTTCTTCCAGAACCCTTCATCTACCTTCCTTTCAAGCTGTTCTGAGTCAACAGGTTCTGTATATTACTCACCTCCCAGAACTTCTATCCCCTGTGGTTTCCTTTCTTCCGACCAACAACACCATTATGACCAGGTTCATTCTGTTTCTCCTGTCTTCTTATAGGTAGTCAGTTGTCTATACAACTACTTTAGATACAAGTCAGCAATTGCATCTGTAAGTTTGAACGGTAAGAGACATCTTATAGCAACGTTTGTCTACCGTTAGTGTGACATTCTTGCTTCTGTATATGTTAAAATCTGTATATACACAATAAACTGGACCTAAAAGTTGGTTGTGATGTGTTATAGGAATGTCTGTAGTCCGAAAGAAATCATTCTGTAACCGGAAATAGATCCCCCGAATCGCACAAAATTTTGTTTAGTTGTACGCGCGCCAGACTGTATAGCTGTGGAATAAATTTTCGAATATGTATACATTATGAGATTAGTCAGAACTAGACAAAGGTTTTTCCAATAAAAGTGTGAACTCTGTTTCAGGTTGGAGCGATGGAGACTTCCAGAATGATTCGTGGATGCGATGATGAGCCACGTGTTGAATTCAGAAGGTAATTAGAACCGGAAGAGTTAAATTAAAGAGTTAAATAAATATTAGGAGAAGGAACTTCTGGTGCGAGGACTGGAATTTCCAAACATGTTTCAGATTTAATAGAAGACAATGGGTAGGCCCTAATCGCAAAAGCGGAAATGAAATCGTGGCGTTCCCTTGCCTTGTTCTTGTTTTGTTCTCTTACAATGACTTACGACACACACACACGTCAATGGTTCTCAGGGAAGAAGGGAGAGGATGGGAAAGTATGACGTTTGTGTTGTTATATGATGAGCTAAGGGGTTGAAGAGAATTGGGGACCAGAAATGCTACTGGCGGTATGTATGTAAGATGTCAATGATAGGAGGAAGTAGAAAAGCCATAGACGGAAGGAAATGAGGAAAGGGAGAGAGACGGAAAAGGAAATGGTCGAATCCACAAAGCCAAAACAAAAACTTGGGCCGTTCTTACCTTCCCACGAATTCAAAGTCTAGAGATTGGATTCGTTAGCCGTGAGTGAGTCATGATCGAGTCTTCGGATTTAACGGCAATGGTAAGGTAACGGAGTCATGAGGCAGGTACAAAATTGGAAGCTGAGATCCGTTCAAAACGTTTGAAAGAGGCTGCGTAGGGAAGAAAGCGGTGTGTTGACTTTGACCGATGGTTGAGGCAGGTCAGCACCAACACAATCTACTGACAGGTCGACTATAATTTAGAATTGTATTAATCTCTCCGAGATGGAATTATATGTATATAAAAAAATCCAATGTCACGGTCGGCGGTCAATTTGTTTCAGAATGTGAAAAGCGCGTGACTTCAAATCCGAACGAAGAATTAATCCCCATATTGGAATATTCCTGACTTTTGGGATTTTCTCATTCTTTTGTGGTGGGAAAGGAGCCGACGAAGCGAACGGACGGGAAAATATCGATGAATGACTACAAAGAAGAAAAATAACAAAAGAAGAGAGAGAGAGAGAAAGAATGTAAATAATAGGTATTGAAATACCTGTAAAAGCGGATCCTACACGTGGGTGACGTCACGTGGACGATGAGATTGTTTGGATGTGTGACGTCATCTATCATTAAATTCGTTAGGAAAGTCCGAACGAGGTTACATGACGGTTCAATGACATAACCAATGAGTCACGTACAGGTCGTGGGCTTGGAGGATGGGGATGAACAGGGATGGAACGTGACTGTGGTGTTGGAGTGTCATCAGGTGGAGGGAAGAAGTCCTAACTGTCCATAGACTAAACTTCCGGAAGTGATGGTTTGTTTTCGATTTGTTTCAGATAAATTCAAAATTAGACAAGGTGGTAAGCCGAAGAAAAGAAAAACCGGAAATGGAGAGGCGGGAAAGTGGGTGAATGAGAACAGCAAACACCCGAATGGTGAGTTTGTGATTTTTGCTTTTCAAAATGATTCCCAGAACCGCAGGGAAATTATTCAGGTTTTCAAGTACAATAAAAAGAGCGGGAAACCGACGAGACCTGAATGAAACGTAATCATAATTGCCGGGGGAATCCCCTCACTCGTACCTGTTTTATTTAACCGTCCGACCGACCACATCCGCGAATTTCATAAACTGCTAACTCACATTTTTCTTTCGGGGATTTTCATCCGGATTTCCGCTTAACGTTAGCTTTAGCTGATCTCAAGGATTTCGTTGTTTACCGTAAATTTTAATTTTTTGCTATGGAACGGGGCCCCAATCAGCCAATTTAAACTGGAAACGAGTTTCCGTTTTCCCAGGATCGAAATCTTCTGTTGTCTAACGCTATGTAGGGTCCCTGTAGGTTGGAATTTTGATTATTTTTGCGCTTTTACGACGGACCGTTGTTCCATTTGACTTGGTCTTGTCATATTTCTTAGGTTTTGATTGATGCAACCGCACTCATTGTCTTTTGGTTTATTTTCTGTTGTCTTCTTGCTTATTTAAGGTTTTATTTGTGCCCCTCTCATCCATTTCTGTATGTGAATAGTTACTGCGCTCTGCTTCGACTCTAGGTTTAAACTTTCTTTGCTCTCGTTTGGCATGTTTGCACCTGTCTGTATTTTTCGGGGCTTTGATTTGTTTCTCGCATATATTTCTTCCTCCATTTCTCCAGTTTTGCAAGTTTTACATTTCTTGTATAAATTATTCCTTGGATTTTTCGGTTTTTCGGAAATTTTAATTCTGTCGTAGTTCGGTTTCTTTACCCATGTTTGTAGGATTTTGGTTTCTTTATTCTTTTCTCCCACTTTCTGTAGGTTTTGTGAGCTTTACTTCCGTCCAAGGCGCCATTTCTTAGACTTCGGTTTCTTTTCGGAGATTTTGAGAGAATTCCCTTCAGCCTCATCTTTTATGTGTCTTGAATTCATCTCTCCAACTCCCGTTCGTAACTTAAAATGAAAGAGGCGGTTATGTGTCAGCCAAAACAGCAGCAATTTCGAAAGTTAATCGATCGTAGCGCACCCATTTAGTCAAAAAGTAATAATTCGGGTTCGGTCTTTATCGAAAAGCTCGGCTCGTATTCAGAGACGAGAGAGATCCTTTGGTTTCTTAACCATCCTGCAATTATCAAGGATCATAAAGTGTGATTTGACTCCGCCGCTGATTCATCACTTCCCAAGCCAATTCGCACAAAAGAGGTCTTCGTAGCGTTTAACTTTTTGTCACATTAAATTGCATTGTTCTTATTGTGTTCCTTAATTTTATTGTCTGAGTAATAAAGTAAAAACGACTCGGGGAATTCCCTCGTCTCTCTTCCTCCTTGCCTCCTCCGTCGCACTTGTCCTCAGTTCGCCTTCTCCTCATTTTCTCCTTCCAATTAGTCAGCTTCATTCGAAAATTGTTTTTCTTCGAAGTCGAAATGAGATTAGTGGTCATTAATAAAGGTTCTTAAGAAAATCATTTTCGACGTGATTTTTTCCTTTGTCCTTTTCGGAGAGGAGGGAAGGGAGGAAAGCTGTTGGAACGTGATCAAATACGCGAGCGAGTCAATCCGTTCAAATTAAGAGGTCAGAGAAAAGGGAAGTGATTCAGAGTTAGAAAACTGGTTCTAAGAAAGTTCTCGTGGGAAATGATTTCTGACAATCGAAACCGACTACATAATCACGGAGACGAATGAGAAACCGGATGAAAGGGATTAATTGGAACTAACCAAACCGATTCGAAGAAAACCAAAAATGGATATGAAGTCAATTAGGGGATGAAAAAATCCCAAAATGACATTTATAAAAAAAAAACAATAAATTTATTTAATTTGGTAAAAGTTATAAACAAATGTACCCTCCATGGATTACTCGAATTTCAATGACTCGATTAAAAATTAAAATCGAGATCACAACAAGCACCACATTTCACAAAAATTTCGGTGACATGGAGACGACGTGAAAAACGACAAAATCGTTCGCCCCGTCGGGTAATCTCGAACCAGGATGCACCAGATTATATCTCGTTCGAAGCTAGAAGCAACCTTTTTGACTCCCTTTTGTTTAAAAAACAGTTTCTAGTATATTTAATATTAAAAATAATTTGAACAAAAATCATTAAACTAATTTTTCAAGACTATTTACATTAATACGTTTTCACTCTTCTCGTACCCACCCCCTCACCCCAACCCTCACCCACCCCATTTCACCCGCTACCTTTTTATGAAAGATCCAAGAATCGAAATATCTCGAAGGAAGATAAGTTGCAGTACAATTTAATGAGAGTGTATCACTGGCGAAGAGCGGATTAGCTCTGGTGATGGCTCACCTCAACCTGAAAATGAGAATTTGATTGAGAGAAAGAATAAAAAGGGAGAGTAGGGAAAAAAAGAAACAAATCTTAGAAAACGACAAAAAAATGAGGCAGAGAGACAAGTAGAGAAAAGAGGAGAAGAAAAAACAAATATGGAGGATGGAGAAATAAGAAGACAGAAACAAAGAAATCGGAGAAGAGAGATGTAAAGAAGAAGAAGAGAAAGAGAAACAGATATCATTTAGACCCTTGGTACTCAAACTGTGTGGGCCCACCAAGCCCCAGAGTGACCCAGTGGTTGATTGCTCATTGTTAAGTCTGAACTATAGTGCCTGACAAGTAGGAAAATGTGCTCAACATATTTCTGCTATGCAATCTACAGAAAATATACAGAAACAGACTGACAGATGTACATACAGACGATGCCCTGAGGGTGGACTGTATGCTTCGAAAACCGGACTTGTGAAAGCTGCTTTTTGGTAAGTCCTGTGGCCCAGTCGGAATGGTCGCGATGGAAATTTGGGCCGGAAAGGGAAAAGCCTGAGTACCAAGGATTTAGACAAATTTTCTGCAAACAAAGACCATCGTCTGATGGTTTTAACTATTCTTCCAAACACAGAGAAGGAACACTTTGGAAGTAGAAAGTAGTAAACTAAAAATTATCTACAAGTCAAACTGAGAAGAGAGAAAAGTGATAAAAACACCAAGAGAGAGAGAGAGAAGGAAGAGAACGATTTGAGGAACAGTAGGAGATCAAAATAAGAGAAACAGATAAAAAGAAAAAAGGAACAGAAGTAGAAACAGGAATTTTAGACCAAACATTGAGACAAGAGCAAAGGAAGAGAGAAAATACAAAATCAAAAAGGCACCATTGCTTCATCTGAGTTTGGAGATCAAGAGAGAAGTTAAAGGACATAGAAGGAGAGGACAAAACACAACCAAACGATCCTGAACAGGAATACCAAAGACGCAGTGTCGACAAAATCACAAACTAAACTAAAAGGAAAACAAAATGGCAGGGTGACCTTAAACCAAGTCAAGTACTCAAGACAAAACTTACGTTCGGGAAAGACTATGAATTGTTTTTGAGATGAAAAGTCGCCATCAAGGGTAAATGATCACTTCCGCAAGCCAGATTCGGAAGATATTTCAGGTACACTTCCGCTTCTTGAGCGTTGGGCAAAGTCAACCTCGAAATCAGTTTAAGATTCCCATCAGCTCTTAATTTTAAATTATCATCCCACAATTGACTGAAACGAAATAATAAAATAAAATAAATCAAAGCAAACATTCCCGGAAACGGAAATAGATGAGACACTAGATACTCTACCTGTAAAATATATAATCCACCGTGACCCAATTGTTTTGATTGGTCGTCGCTTCCGGTAAATTCCCTTTGATATGACTGTAAACGCTTTCTAGGTTCAAATGATGGCCTAGAGCTCCTGTCGAGTAACTGATGTCCTTGGAGCCTTCCCTAAAAAGACAAACAAATCACCCAAATGTCATAACAGGAGAGAATGTAAATCAATGAGACGAAGTGAAGGGAATGAAGAGAGAGAGAAAGTGAAGAAGGACAAGAACGAAAATGAAGTAAAAATGAAAGAGCGGGAATAGAAAACCAGAAAGACAAATGAGAACCTGAAACGTACCTATTCTTGAGACTTGATGCATACTGACACGAATCCGTGACACCTATTCTAGGAGGTAGAAGGGTTTTGTTGAGAGTTCGACCTTTGTTGATCGGTAAAAGCTTCTCACTTGACATTCCTTCGTATTCTAGAAAGCTTTTTGTTACTAACTGATACACACCTGAAATACAAAACTTGAAATTAATGACAGTTTACATAACTAATTAGAAAACTATAGAGGGCGAGAGAGAGAGAGATTCGCCTAAACTGGAACCAGAATATCAAAAAAAAATCATCAAACAGGAAGTGAAGACTACTATAAACACTAAAGAAGCGCTTTTGTCCTGTGCATCTTGTGATCTCTCACCAAATTCTTTGTCTAAAGCAGAACACTTTTTCATCACAGAATAATGCCCCTAAACCGGCTTCAAACTTAAAACAACATTTACAGCATAAGAGAGAGAGAGAGAGAGAGAGGAGGGAACAAAAAGAAACAAAAGAGAGAGGAAGAGAAAACAAGAAAAATAAGAAAAAGAGAAAGAGGAAATAAAAACAACAGAAAGAGAAAAAAGAAAGAGAAAAGAAAAAGAAAAAGAAAAACATGAGGAAACAGAAAGAGAGAACAGGACACAGAAAGAAAACAGAAACAAGAAAATAGGAATAAGGATATAAAAGAGAGAAAAAGAGGAAACAGCAAGAAAAAGACAAAAGAGAGTAAAAGAAGAAAATATTACAGGAAATCGAGCTCAAGTTTGAACTAGTCATTCACTAAATCGCTATAATTCATTTCAACAGACAAAAACAGAAAGGAAACAAA
Organism: Columbicola columbae; assembly: GCA_016920875.1. Taxonomy (NCBI): domain Eukaryota; kingdom Metazoa; phylum Arthropoda; class Insecta; order Psocodea; family Philopteridae; genus Columbicola; species Columbicola columbae. Next base: position 5,641,961 of record JADMLL010000004.1, read on the forward strand.
AAATAGAAATAGAGAAGAAACAAAAACGAAAACAAAAAGAAACACGGGTCAAAATATAAAAAGACTGAGAGAGTGAGAAAAGGAAAAACGAAACAAAAAAGAGAGAGATAAGAGATAGGAGAAGAAAAGAAACAAACACAAAGGAGTAAGAAAGAAGACATAAAAAGAAACAGAAGAAGAGCAAACAGGAAGAAAGAGAAGATATTTAAGAGATTCGAGTTCAAGTTCAACCAACCCAGTTTCTAAATCGCTATAAATCTAGCCAACCAAGAAAATCACATGACCTCAACAGCAAAAAAAGAGACCCGACAGAGAACATTCACCGATTTTTGGCTTATTACCTTCCTCCTTGACCTAAAAGGACAAAAACGAAAAACTTCGCATCCCCACCACCACCACCACTACAACGACTACAACTATTCGTTAAACAAAAATCCTACAACATCCGAATTGACTCCGATGATTCGAACGACGAATTTAAACCGGAAACGAAAACGAACCACGTTTCCCGTGCCCTGAACTATCGAACGAACTAACCGTTCGCCCTTAACCTCAGGTCCCGAATCACTTTGATATCCGTTGCCCTCTATCCTTGAGCTTAACTACAGTCTTTTACGATTTAGGCCCTCTTATCGAAATTTTTCTTCGTCAGAAAAATGATGCAACACTTTCGTGAAAGAAAATTTTCATGAATCCCAACACTTCTTCTCTTCTTCACTCACCATTACTGGGTGAATAATTCATGTCTCCGGTGAATATGATCGGAAGGTATTCGGGTTGCCTCGTCAGGAAATTGTGTTTGTTGTACGCTAGTTTTTCTATTTCCGCCAGCATCAGCTGAGTTTGAGCCAATTTGATATCTCCTCGTTTCGGATTGTAGAGTAAATGAGTTGTTGCCACAACGAATTCCAATTCCGGATTTGACTTCAAACTCAATTTCAAAATGATTCCGATATTGTCGCGATCTGGAAATGGAAAAGTTACCGTTCCAACAAAAATTCAAAACCAAACTCCCGCCAAATTTCAAAAAACTCACCCAACAAATTCACAGCCTCCTTGAATAGTTCGACGGTCGTGTGTTTGACCAGATTGAACTTGTCTTTCTTAAAGTAAATGGCGCAACCGTCGACTTTGTCGTTGGTCCTTTGCTTGTAAATCCCCTGGTAACCCATTCGATTCAAATTATAATTGTAAAACGGATTTAAGAGACTAGAATCAACTTCTTGAAGACAGAGAATCTGGAAGGAAAAGTTTTTTTGAATCAAATCCATCAAAAATGTTTCCAAAATCAAAACAAAAAATTGTCATCAACACTCCTCCCTCATGTTTAACTTACGTCCGCGTTGAATTCCGCAAATTCCTGCAACAGCACCTGACTCCTCGCCTCCCATTTCAGGGACGTTTCGTCATTTTTCTGGTACAGATACCTGTGTTTTTCCAACAGTACCTGAGATAGTACGTTGTAAGTGACGACCGTTACAAATTCGTTTTGTAGTGATTCCCATTTATCTAAATGAAACGAATAGATAAACAGACAGATTAGTGTCTTCGATTAAACCGTCTGATTGATTATGAAAGTGGTGTAAGTCCAGTTTCCACGAGCTTAGGTTAGGTACCAATACTCATAAAACTAATCTGAACGCCAAGTGTGCAATATTTATGAAATAATTTATTGCCAAAGGGGTATTCTATCTACACTCCTTAAAAGTTTGCATTGGGTGTGAAATGGGATCCTGGTGAAAGTGTGCATTACTTATGAAATTAACTCTTCCTGAGACTACCGAAAGAGCTCTAGTTAGAACTATTCAATATCCATGAAATGACTTCCAATATTTACGAGTTTAGTTAACCTACAACAGTGTGCATTATTTATGAAATAAATATGAGGCCATTAACTAGAGGGATGAACAGTAAATCTTTTAAAAAAATCGATATACCACACAATTTGTAATCAATTTATTACACGACTAATTGATTAACTGATACGAAATATCTTTAAAGAAATGTCAATGTTCTTCTCAAATTTAAATTGGTCAGTAAGAGAAAATGGCGCAGTAATTGATTATGTAAGTCTGCGGACCTAGACGACAGGGTCACATCAAAAAAAAATTTTTTTTTCTAGCACACACGACAGGGTTGTGATGACGACATAAAATAAATTTAAGGCGAAATTTATTTTTATACGAATGACCTTACACCACATTCAAAATAGTAACGTTTTAACTAATTTCAAAATCATTTGTGACTGTCGGCATATTTTCGCGCCAATACCAATTTTGAATTTCGCAATTTCACGAAAAAGGTTTCATAAACTGGTAGCCCTCTATCGGCGTGATTACGAAACTAAGACACGGCTGCCAAATTAAAAATTTTTTCTGGAACGGTTAGTAGGTTTTAAATTTTTTCAGTTTTTCTTTTCTTTCTGGAATTATGTGAGTAGTAAGGAAGATGTTACAAGGAAAACAGGTACGACGGGGGGTTATTACTGTAATCCAAAGATTTTTGATGAATATGGCACCTCATTAACATAATTTTTGTCGAATATTTAAAAAAAATTACGTCTGGAAAGAAAAACTCGAAACTCACTTGACATAATCAGACTTTTGGCGTAATTACTATACTCGATCCATCTGATCCAACGTAAATTCCTTCTGATTTCTTCCTGTTGTAGTGTCTTGTTCAAAGATTGCATCTGTTCCGATGTTGAATCCACATCGACGTCCAATTTATTTTCCGTTTCGTGAGCAGAACAAATTTCTGAATCTTTCTCCATTACCCCTGTCGAGAGAAAAATGGCGACGATAGTTTTTTTTATAAGGCTTCATTCTGAGTGCTCCTAGCCAATAAAAACTCACCATTTTGTAACGATAAAATCGAACCCAATTCACCTTCTTCCGAAGCCAAACATATTTCATCCAACCTTGAATTGTTTTCTTCTACTCTTGGACATTTCCCTTGTGTCTCATCGGCGTTATCTAATTTTGTCGATTTCACTTTTTGAACATCAACCACTGGAAGCATTAACACTCCAAATGTCACCAATAAATGATAAATTATCATGTCAACAATAATGGTCTCTCAGATCTCTCTCTATTATTATTTTTTTTTAATAGTTTTATCGAATTGTTCCAAACTGTCTCATGATGAAAAATGGATTTTTTGAGTTTGAAATGATGATTTTAGAAGTAGTTCTGCTTCTTTGTCAGCTTTACATTAAGAGTATTTCTATGTTGAACTGGTTTCTTAAGATATTGAGGGAGTAAAGACCACCTCGAGTGGATAGTAATGTTTCAATTTTCGTTTTAAGGTTTTTGTAAAAATAGGGGCATCACTCCTCTTTAACATTCAACTCATTTGTAGATAAGCAATATAAGACATAACACATAGTCCACATGGTTGAGCTTTGTGTATTCATCACAAACCAAGTCTGAACCAAAAATCGAAAACATTTTCACCTAACCCAGCAACAATGGAAAATCCATTCATCAAAACAAATCAAACTCGACTACATTATTTTAAGAGTGACCACAAAACCATTCCAAAAAAAATTCTCTTTTAATCTATTATCCTTCACTCGAGTTCTTATCAGATCGATTAAAGATTTCTGCTTCAATCCTGACAAGACTGACACTTCAAACTTTGAAACAAACCTTCGAGAACACTTTGAAGACTCATGACAAGACAGGGGGAATGACTTGGATGTGTTATATCAAAGAACTTACAATTACAAAGTACAAATGAAAAAATGAGGCTTTCAGTCGATTTTTAAGCACACACCAAAACTAATGAGTCAGCAGTAACCTAATAGATAACTAACCTAACACAGACAACGCTGACTTCTTTATCAACTGCAGTTGATCCTAATAATAAAGAACCAGCAAAAAATGACAAAAACTTCAAAATCGGTCAGACAATTTATTTCAACTGCACACAGAAACTGAGTAGAGCATTTAGATTGGGATTATGACAAGTTTCAACCTGCATTTAAGTCAAACCTGAGAGTTGGAATGAAAGAATTTTGAAATGTAATAAAAATGACCACTGACCTTGAAATATTTTCCAAAAATTTTTACAGCTTCGTATGTTGAATGAAAAGGATAAGATATATAAATTATTTTGAGCAAAATGAAATTTAAACAGATATCAATAAGCGGCGAGAGTTTTTGTTAATGTCAACTCAAAAATTTGAAAGGAAATAAAAAAATTTATGTACATAAACAAAAACAAAAACCGTTTCGCGAGGTTTCCGCACGAAAATTTAACTTTAAAAATTCTGATTCGAATGCCATGGCGACAAAGTCAACGTAAATTATGAAAACGGTAAGGTTTTGTTTTAAATAAAAACAAATAAATAAATAAATAAAATTACTTACAACAAGCAATTGTACTGTTTTTGCATTGGGAAACGACCAATGTCGAATTTATTTTACAACTGACATTATTTAAATCATGGACGATTGGAAATACGCACTTCTTTAAAACTAGGTACATTCCCTGTCGAGATGATGGAGAGATTTTATTGAGTTGAAAACGAGTAAACGCAGATACGAAATGAATTCTGCGACCGTTCAAGAGCGATCGTAGAATCGAAATGAAGGTCGAGGAACCGACCAGATGAGGTTATGTCGATCGTGATAAAATGAAAGAGAGGAGGGACGGAAGAAGGAAGGAAAGAAACACACATACACTCACTCGCGACAGTTTATTTTCACATTGTCACGACTAATCCCAAGTTTTATCGCGAAATTCCGTCAAATGGCATTCTCTCGAAATGTTTTCCTCTTCGATTTACTGATTAAATATCGGAAGGGTGAGTGAGGCCGTGGTGGTTAACGTAGACGTGTCACTTGATGCCTGAATTTGTTTTCCCGCCAAAAACCAAATTTTTAAATTTTTTGGTTGAATTATTTTTATTTTATTACTTCTCATGGTTTGTGGTGTAAGTCAGTTTCTGGTTGGTTGCTTTGTGGTTTATTATATATCCAACAAAACAACTTCAAGTACTTACTAAAGACATTTTCAGAAGGTAAACGTTAACAAGCAGGAACCTACTCACATAACTTTATCTTGAATGATTAACAAGATTAAGGATACTGATATTGTTTAGGCCCAACATAATACTCAAAACTTGGTAGACATTTTGTAATCATAAAACAACCTGAACAACAACCCTTTAAAACTGGACGAAAGCTCATCCATCATGTTTTATTCCAATCCAGACTCACCTCAATCATCTATCACAATAAAATATGTCCTAAACTCATCCTTTAGCTTTAGTTTTAGACACAACCACATAAAAGCAACACTAAAAACTACAACATGCCAGATCACAAGGTACATAAACAATTCAAATTAAATAACTAACAGGTGTGTGGGGAAAAGCGAAATACTCCCAATTTAAAAATGCATAAAAAGAGGTCAAATCAAATTAGGATTTTACTGTCATGACAACTGGTTATCGGTCATTTACCAAGAGAAAAAAGGTCATGAGTCATGCACTGATAAAAGACTCACACAAATTGTAGTGAGGCAGCATTACTAAATAAGTTAGCAAACCCTAACATACCTGTATCAATCATCAAAATGATAAGATTCGAACCCAGGGATTCAGGTACTGATAAATTTCATGTTATGACTTTGATGGTTCTTGTTCTGTACAAAACAAAAAACCTCAAATATGTTATCAAAGTTTTATCTCATATGTTTAGTTATAAAAATAAATTTTTGCATGAAATACTGAAAATAAATAAATGAAGACCACTACAATCTAAAAATGAAAACCACAGCTTTCTTATTAGTACAGAAGAAGAGGGTATAACCAAAAGTTAATAAAAAATGGCAGGTGGTTGGAATGTGATGAGCGAATGATTTTTATCAAATTTTCAACAAACAAAAAATTATTTACGATATACAGCTTACGGAAAAGGTTCCTATAAAACCATAATTCACATTATTGACCCTTATCAAATAAAATTTTTCAGTTTTTCTGATTAAAAATAAAAAACCTTCACGCTAGAACTTATATAAGCATACGGTTGACGTTTAGAATACTTGTCGTGGCAACAGATGAAAAATTTCGTCAGTTCATGAAAAGTTAGTATGTGAGTGAATTAATAAAGGGACAAGTTATTTTAGTTGTGGACATTGTAACTGTTTTAAAATTTGTTTCAAGTGTTTTATTAAAATTTATTTGTTGGTTTTTGTAAATTTTGAAAATTAAAATAAAACGCAGAAAACGGTTATAATTAGAGAAAAATTTGAGTTGGCTGCACTGTAACGTCAAAATGGAACGATTTTTATTATGGACGTAAAAATTAGTCGACAAATTTTTAGTTAAAAAAATTTTTTTTTTCTTTCTCTACCTTTGGGAAACGATTTTATCTAGTCACGGATATTTTTTAGTAATTAATTCAGCTAATTATTCGAACTTGTTAGATTACGATGAAAAAATGAGTTTTAGGAATCGATTCGTTTTGAAAGTCATTCGAGGGTGGAGATATTCTTCAGTTGGGATATTACCACGACGTAGTTATTATTATTCAAATATAAATACTAAATATGTCAGTGCCGTTGTTTGATAGGAAGTAGCAACATGTCAACTTACCAGCCATTTCCAAAAGCCAATGTTCCCGAGGACGAGGACATCGATGAGGACGATGAAAATCCTCACGAAGCTGGTGTTATGATACACGAACCTGAATCAGATAGATGTGAGTGTGATTTGATTCAAGAAACAAAGGGAAATTAATTTTTTTTTTTGTGATTTGAATTTGAGGAACCATGATTTGGTGTATTTGAATGATTGAATGGTTTTTTGATTGTTTCATTTTGGGCTCATATTTATTTGATTTTTTTTTCTTTTTTTTGTTTTCAGCCAGGTGGAGTCCGATTGAAGATTTAGATTCTTTTTTTTTACCAGAATGTATCATTATCACCAGAAACATGGATTTGTTTGCATGATGTTACAAGAATTTCTGGAGTTGGGACAATTTGTCTTTGTGGTTGTTTTCTCTGTGTTCTTATTCCATTGTGTCAACTATCCTATATTGTTTAGGTAAAGTTTTTCTTATCTGTCGTTGATTGGGTTGGAGTTTCTGATAATTGGGGGGATTCCTTTTGTGTTGGGTTTTAAAAGAATTTTGATAATAATTATGAACTGGATTAATTTCTTTTGTCTTGTGGTTAATAAGGGAAATTAATAACATGAAAAATGAATGATAGTCGTTTAAAGTAATCAATCCATATTATTTATATAAAGGTTGTTTTACAAGTACTGTGAACTTTGATGAGGAATTCATCTTGTAAATATTGGGATGAAGAACAATTTTTTACAGATTAACTGCTTTGGTTGTTTACAATATATATTTATATAAAAAGATGAAAGCAATATAGTTCTACTAAAAACTTTTATATACAGTAAAACACACTGTGACGAAAAATTCCTATTCAATTCAAAGCCCATTTTGTTGAAGATTTCATTTCGTAATGTGTAGTATTATCATGAATTTATTTCCTCTTATTACAATTCATTTTTCATAAATAGTGCACAGTTTTATGATGACTTGGGGTTTGATGAAATGAATATGAATCATTTTTAAAAAAAGTATTTCAAGATTTGATTCAATTAGTGAACACCTTGGTGAAGGACTTGTTTTTTAACTAATGCTTGTTTTGAGGTTAATTTCATTTCATAATTATTGCACACTTTTTAATTGCGAGTGATTAAGAAAATAAGGATCATTTTTCGTTAATAATTATAGCTATACAAAGAACTCTTAATAAGTGAAGCACAAATATGGAGGAATTTCATTTCAAAAATATTGCACAAACTTTAATCAGGATTTCATTCCATAAATAATGCACAGTAAAACATTGAAGTTTAGTTAGAAAAATGATGGTTGTAGGTATTGTTGTAGGAAATAAGGAATTTTATTTTGTTTCAACTCGTAGCAGTTATTTCGAGAGATATTTTGAAACATTTGAAACAGATTATGAGTGTTTAGCATTGCCTTTCAATTTTCATCATTCAAGTTCCATTATTTGTGGCTTGTAACTTGGTCAAAGCAAGTCAGGACGAGTGTTTGTTGTTAAACAGAACTGAAGTTAGGATTTGTACGAATGATTATTGTTGTATCAGTAAAACCAAGTGATAAGCTTGCATGCGAGTAATCAAAGAATTTATCATAAAATTTTTTTCTGTTTTTGTTTACAGGGATGAAGTAACAAAGAACAGAAACTCGACAAAAGTATCCATCAAGGATGCAATATTGCCATGGGAACAGTCTTTGCAAAGTATGGGTTGGATAACATGGATCTTAATAGTCATAGCGATATTGTTTTGGTGTCTAAGGGTGGTGAAAGTTTTTTACGATTTTTTTCAGTATTGGGAGATAAAATGCTTTTATAACACAGCTCTGAATATCCCAGATGTGAGTATGAGTGCGATGGAAGGAATTTGGGGTATGTCCTTTCTGGTTGTGGCCTCAGATGAATTCAGTTTTTGTTTTGGTTTCAGAATGAGCTCGATAACCTAACCTGGCATGAGGTTCAGAGAAGGTTGAGACAGGTTCAGAAAGAACATGAAATGTGCATTCACAAAAAGGATCTTACTGAACTGGATATCTATCACAGAATTCTCAGGTTTAAGAATTATATGGTTGCTATGGTGAATAAGAGCTTACTTCCGGTTCAACTTAAAGTTCCGTTCTATGGGAATGTTGTCTATTTTACGAGAGGGCTCAAATACAACATCGAACTCCTTTTATTCAGTAAAGTATTCTTTTGATTTCGTTTTTTGGGTTTTAAGTGAGTCAGAATTTTGTTTCCTGTTTGTATGGCAACATCACATCACTCATGATCCTTGGATGTGGTTCGCTTTGTTTAGTATCAGGCTCAGACTTGTTTAGATAATAGTCACATGACTTTGAGTTTTGTGATGTTTTCATATTTGCACTCCCCTAGGCGGTGTTGGGAGTGGGATCGTGATTAATTTTAGTTTTTTGGGTTTTTAGGAGGACCTTGCTCGCCGTTTGTCAACAACTGGCACTTGAAAGAAGATTATAAGAAAGTAAACAAGCGGAAGGAACTCGCCGATAGTTTATCGAAACACATTATATGTTTCGGAATAATCAATTTCTTACTTTGTCCTGTGATATTCTTGTGGCAAATACTTCACTCCTTCTTCTCGTATGCAGAGGTGAATTTCGTGTTTTGGTGTCTTTGCCATGTGATAGAGAGTCGGATTTTGTAGAACCTGGTTTTATGCCCAACTGAGCATGCGCCGTTTGGAATTTTTATTAACAATGGGTTGTGACTTCCTTTCAGATGATAAAACGAGAACCTGAAAGCCTGGGTTCGAGATGTTGGTCTCTTCACGGACGGCTCTACCTTAGGCATTTTAACGAACTCGATCACGAGTTGAACGCGAGATTGAATCGCGCCTATCGCCCCGCCACCAAATACATGAACATATTCACGTCCCCGGTTATGACAGTCGTTGCCAAGTGAGTTCTGGTTTCCTCTTCTTGAGTGTCCCTCATTGGTGTGACTGTAGAGGTTGATAAATGATTTTTGGTTGGTTTCAGGAACATCGGATTTGTTTCCGGTGCCATCTTAGCCGTTCTCCTCGCTCTCACGATTTACGACGAGGATGTGATTACCGTCGAACATGTTTTAACCGCGATAACTGTTCTCGGTGGTCTCTTGGCTGCTTCTAGGTTTGTTATGTTGAGATTAAACGCCATTTTGTTTGTTGTGTTGTGAGTTAAGTTTAATTTTCGGGTTTTGGATTTTATAGAATGTTCATACCTGATGAGAATTTGGTGTGGTGTCCTGAGCAATTGATGACTGCAGTTCTCGCACACGTTCACTACCTTCCTGAGTATTGGCGTGGTCAGGCTCACACTCAAGCCGTTCGTTCACAGTTCTCACAAATATTTCAGTACAAAGCAGTAAGTTTTGCGTAAGAAGGCGGTGGGATTGGTACTCTTGTTTCTCGGATGCTGTTATGAGTTTTATTGGTTTCAGGAATACCTGATTCAAGAATTGATCTCTCCCTTGGTGACTCCCTACGTGTTGCTGTTTAGATTGAGTCCACGCGCCATCGACATCGTCGACTTCTACAGACAATTCACGGTCGAAGTGGTCGGAGTCGGGGATGTTTGCTCGTTCGCTCAGATGGACATACGAAAACATGGAAATCCCGATTGGCAGCCGGATGGTGGTGGTGGAATGAAACCTGATAAAAGTGTTCTACCAGAGAACACTCAATACGCTCAGGTGAGTGTATCGGGTGAGAGAAGAAGAGGCGAGGCTTTGAAGGTCGGTCATGGCTTTGATGACATTTTTTGTCTGTGTCTCTTCCAGGCGGAGGATGGGAAAACAGAGTTGTCGTTGATTCATTTCACTTTGACGAATCCGAATTGGCGTCCTCCGGCGGATGCGGAGAACTTCGTCGGGAGACTGAAAGCTCAGGCCATGAAGGATGCGGAGATGTTGGAGCTCAACACTGCCGGATTCAATAATCCTTTGTGTACTTCCTTGCACTCGATTTCTTCTCTGGGAGTGGGGGTAAGTCGAGTGGTTTTGAGTGTAGATGACATATCCAAATGGTGTGCTGACGGTTTCCTTGTTACAGTATAACATCTTCGCGACAAGCTTTCTTAGACAACCGACGAGAAACGACGTAGAAAGTTCGGAGATGAGGATGGAAGGGCCTTACAATATGTTCTCCGCAAGTCAGTCCTATCAGAACTACAATACGAGGTCGATGCAACAAAGTATAAAAGAAGATGCACCGATGAGAGGACACATCAGCAGGACGGAAGGTCCTGGAAGAAACGAAAGAGGTATGGGGGGTAGGAGAGGGGTGGTGAATGTGTTCGGGTGAGTGGAAGAATGATCACGTTCGAACTCAATTTTGATTTTTGTTTTAAAGGCGACGTTCTAGGTGGCCAGGGTGGTAGTGGAGGTCCTCAATCTCTTGCGCTGGGTCTTCGCGGGGTCGTCGATCCGGCAACGAGTCTAGGAGCTTCTGTGTTCGGCTCAGGACCGGATATACTCCTCCATTCAGATCAGATAGAACAAACGCCGGCGGACATGGCTCTGAGTACCCTGTACCTTCACGAATTACATCACCGTCAGGTATGAAGAGCGTAGTTGGTGTGTGAGAGAGTTGTTACACGTGTACACGTGGGAAATAAGTGAAAATGGCGAGTTTCTCACCTTTTTTGCCGGATTAAAAAGGGAAAGAATAATTTGAAAGCTCATAAAGCATGATTTATGAGCTTTTTTTTAAATCGAGTTAAGCAATTTATAAAAGCCATGGCGGGGGATGAGGGAGGGTTAAACGGGGCAGGTGGGGGGTGTTGGGAGTTGGGGGTTGAGCGTGTTTTTCTCTTTTTTATTTTATTTTATTTCGTCTAATGAAAAGGTGCGAAATAAATTGAATGTAAATCTTGGGTTCCTTTCTTTCTTTCCCCTTCGCAGCAGCAGCCCGTCAGCATTTCCGCCTTCTTCCCTCCTGTCGCCTCCCCCTTTCCTCCCTTCTCTCGTCCTCTGTTTTTCTCCCCGCAAATGATTTGGGTTTCCGAGGAAAGAAATCTGACGTTTTTGACAATTTCATCCTCGTCATTTCCGCTTCGGGCGATTTTTGTTTTGTTGGCTTACTTCCTCTTTTCCTTCCTGTTTTTTTGTTGTTTTGTGTGTAATCCCTTTTGACCTTTTGATCCGGATTCTTATCGCTTTCTTTTTCTTTCTTTTTTTATTGTCTTGTTTTTTTTCTTTTTTCTTTTTGCTATTTTCGTGTCTTGAGTTTTGAGATTTTCTGTTTCCAAGCGTCTTGTTTGGGAGATGGGTTTGTTTGTTGAAAGTCTTGGGATCGTGGATCGATATCTTTTGGAACGTTCGGGGTTCTGTGGGTGTGACGCCTTTTTTTTGGTTGAGGGAGTTTGGTTTGGTTTGGTTTCCTTGGTTCTGGGCGGATTGTCTTCCTTCTGCTGGGCTATTTTTTTTGTCTCCTTTCGTACATCTGTTTTCGGTTTTTTGTTTGTTTGTGGGTTTCTGTTGTCTCTTCGTCTGTTTCTTTTTTATTGTTTTTCTCCTTCCCCCTCCTCTTTCTGTCACATTTCTTCTTTTTAATTGTCATTTCTCACCCGTTTTTCTTTTGTTTTACAGTTCTGCTTCCTTTCGCTTTGTTTTTGTCTCTCTCTGTCTTTCCTTTCTTCTGTATACATGTTTCGCTTTCAATTTCTTGCCTTTCTTAGGCTTCTTTCTTTGTTTTCTGTTCCGTTTTCTCTTTTTGGTTTTTGTTTTCTCTACTTTTGTTTGTTCTACCTTCTTTTGTGCTTTTTTCAGGTGTCTCTTATTGTTTTTGTCTTGAGCGTTTTGATTCGGTTGTTTGTACTGACGTTTGACTTGTTCTCTTTTGTTCTTCTTCTGTCTCTTCTCTCGTTTCATTTTACTCTCTTGCTGTTGGTTGTCTCTCACCTTTGAGGTTGTTTTTGTTCTGAAAGTATTTCCCGACTCCCGATTATGATCAAAGACCCGTCATACCACCTGACACGAGTTATTTCTTTGTTACAGGTCCGACGGAGAGGGAATTACCAGTCGGCGGAAAGTTCCGCGTGGACGGGAAGACCCGCTCCTCATCAAGAAATGTCAGATATTCGGGAGAATCAGTGCGACGAAAGCGTGGAAACGCAGAGAAGAAACGAAAAGTTACCTTTACTCAAGAAATGATTCGAGGAGATGAAAGTATAAAAATAGAAAATTTGAAAGAGAAACGAAAGATGAAGATTTGGTGGAGACGAAATGGACCTTTGGGGGTGGGGTGGGTGGGGGGCATCAAATTTCAATTACCCGTCACCGTAAACAGTGTAACTACTTAACGAAGTCAAAATGAAGAACAAAGAAGACGATGGAAAGATAATTTTTAGAATCAGCTTTAAATTGTGATTTTACGTTTTTAAATTTAAGGAAAGTGTAAAGAATTTAAATTTTAAGGCTACTCGATATATCGAATTTTTGTAACTTTTGATAGTCAGGATTTGAGATTTTCATTTTGTGTCTTTTCATTTTGGAAATAGTAGATCGGATAAACAGTAGAAAGTGCCAGTGTTGTGCCTTTTTTTGGTTTTTTTTTTAAGTTGTGCTTGCTGCTCTCAAGATGGAAAAGAGGAGAAGAAATCAGCAAACGATGGAGGGAGGGTGGTGGTGGTGGTGGGTGGAGAGGGAATTGACGTCAGTCGATTAATAATGGTAATCGTCGGCGATGACACCCTGGCAGGAAATTGTTTTCCTTTTTTATGGGAGCGAGGAGGAGGTGATGGTGGTGGTGGTTTGAACTTCCAGTCCTGGTCTTTCGTCGTTTGTTGTTTGTCGCCTCTTTGGAAACCGGACTTTGTATTCTTCTTTGGAAGAGGCGATGAAAGCAAAGCTTCTGCTGAAGAAGAGGAAGTAAAAACGTTTTTACGTGCAATATTGGTTTCATAACGAATTTAAATAAATGAATTTTGAAATGATTTGATTGGTTGTTTGTTTGTTTGTCTGATTGGAGTCTTTGTTTGTTTGTTGTGGTTAAATATTTTCTTTGTTACGGTTCGGTGACGTTTGATAAGGAGGAGGTTGTTATCTAGATAGGGGTTGATGACCTTTAATTTTGTTTAGTTCTGGTTGGAGCTGGCGGAGATGTATCAAGCCTACCAACAGTTTCCAGGGTCGGAGGGTTACCGTCTGTGTCACTCTCCCGCAAGCTGTCAGTGAAAACTTCTCACAGCAGAAAGAGTGCTGATCGGTTGCTCTATAGCCGAAAAGAGAGAACCGTTAGAAAGACCTCCGCGGGAAGTGTTTCCGTTGTGAGGCCCCAGACCACTTCACTGGTGAATACAAAGCGCCATCAAAATCGAGTCTGGAACGACAGATCTTCCAGCCATGCAGCATTATGCGAATAACAGGAATGCTGGCTTGGTGATTTCGTGTGTTCTTCTCCTCGTGGCACCAAAAAAAGGTTCGGTAGGTTGAGATAAACCTGAGTAGAAGAAGGTTGTACGGTGACCAAGAAGGTAAGGATTTAGGAGATGAAAGTGACACACCAACCCTGTTACTAAGGGTGGACGTGAAAGGTAAGTCGCCATCCCTTCCCTGCTCCTTTGAACCTCACAGTTTCTAAATCTCCTGTCTTTTCGTCTCAGGAGGTGGTTCTTGGAAAGATTGACAGAGTTCGTGGTATTCGTGAAATAAATCCTCCATTCAACTGTGCATTACTTTTGAAATGAGTCCTTCATGGAATTGCGGGACAACATTTTTTGATTCCTTCAACTTAGAGTCCATCGATCTGAAAGAAGTCACGTTGACTGTACGTGTACAGATAAGTTTACCCCACACAAAGGTGTCAAGACACGAGTACTAAATTAGGTGAACCGGGAAATGATGGCTGTTGTCTGCGTTACACCCCATTAATGTGACGGTAAAAGTGATAAATCGGGTGAGGATATATATAGCTCCCGGCGATTATTCATAATCACCAACTAATCTCTGATAAATGTGACAAATTACTGGATATTTATCACATTTACCGGCTAGTTTATAAAACACCCAACTCCAAATCTGAGCAAACTTTTTATAAAATCGCCCAATATGAGTTCGATATTTTATAAACTTGCCGGTAAATGTGATAAATATCTAGTAATTTGTCACATTTATCAAGATTAGTTGGTCATTATGAATAATCGCCCGATTTATCACTTTTACCGTAACTTACACACGATATTACTTTCCAGTCCGCGTATCATATTATATACGGAATTGGAGATGTGCAGTATTTATGAATCGAATCTTTTACGAGGTGATTTTCTTCATTCGAGTGTGCATTACTTTTGAAAGAAACATTTTTTTGGTTTAAATCCCGCTTTTGTACAACAGAAAGTGATTTTGGGGGAGAGGTTTCGTACAGAAAAAAAAGTAAAGAAAGACAGGAAGGAGAAAAACAGAGCGGGTAAAAGAAAAGAGAAAGGAAGCGACGGAGAGAAAGTGGTGATGGGGGAGGGAGAAAGTGAAAAAGGTCGGTCGGACTGGAAACAATTAGAGAGGAAAGGAAAAAACCGGAAACGGAAGTCGGGGATTAAAAAGGAAAAAGCTCCCAAAAGCATTTTTGCTTTCCTTTCTCTTCCCCCCCCTCCTCCTCCTCCTACTTTCTCTCTTTTCCTGCTGTTTCCTCCACCGACAGCGGCACAAGCTCGCACGAACCACCGTCCACGAACGTCTTTCTGTACTGCAGGATTGTGTGAGAGCCGTGGCGGGGGGAGGGGAGAAGGAAATTATTTCTCTAAGAGAACAAACACAGACAAACGGACAAACTTTCAGGCCTCGAGTGATGATAACACAAAATACATCTCCTCTCTACCACCCCCTCTCCGTCGCCTCCAACACAGATAAAATTTGTTATCTATCTTGTTTCGATCTTTCCAAAGATGTATCAGGGAATGGGGGGGCGGGGTAAGGGGAAGTGGGGCAGCTCGTTCAGAAGAAGAAAAAATGATTTTTGAGAAATAAAATTTGTGGCGCGGGGGTGGAAAGGGGCGAGAGGGGTTTAAGCCTTTCGGGAAAGGATTTTTGGCTTCTTTCCAAAATTTCTTCACCTCTCGAACCCTTTTCTCCAAAAGGCTGCTGATTCTTCTGCTGCTGCTGCCTTTTTCACCTGCCCGGGGTTTTCAAGACTTTTTCTATAAATTTAATATCCAAAAATCAAAATGGCCGCGAAGGGTCGTGAAAGTGGTTGATAGATAATACATAAACCAATTATCAGAGAAGAAACGTAGACAAACAGCCAGGTAGATAGATAATTAGGTGAAGCACAATTCCAATTCCGAGGTAGTAAATATTGCTGATGACGGATCTCAAGAGGGGTGTATACAGTTTACAGAGAAAGATTGGAGGCAGATACTGCCAGACAGAAGAGTAGATAAGTAGATAAGACAACAAACCGAGTAGAGAAGATACAAATTATCATATTAGCCCATGGCAGCGAAGGAAGGTAGATAAGACCACCGATTGTTAAGATAAAAGGTTGGAGTGTTGGGAAGAAGGAACCAGAATGTGGGTCGGTGACGGTTGGTATGAGAACCTTGAGGTTGGCAACACGAAAGTGAAAGAAGGTTGTCCGTCTGAGGCTTGGGGTGAGGGGGAAGGACTTTTGGGAGAAAGCCAAGGCAGGCAGAGAGCCTGGGGGTCGCGGACGTTATGGGAATTTGGAATTGGCCCGCGAGGACCGGTCTTTGTTTATGCGTCTCGGAGGAGTGTGGTAGTAGGAGGAGAGAGGATGAGGACGAGTTGAGACTCATGTTTTTGTCAAATGTTGACGAACCCATCCAACCGGAAATGGGATTGACAATTTGAAATGTCTAACGGTTTTCCACCCAAACGTTTCTTCTTCTTCTTCTGCTTCTGCTTTTGTCCGGTTTTGTCTTTTCTGTCTGACTTGTTGGGTGTTGTTCTCGAGTTTCCTTATCTCCTCTTCCTTCTTGTTTCTTTCGAGCCTATTTACTTCCGGAAGGTTTGGTAGGTTGTAGTTTCTCTAGATAAGCAAGATTCTTCTTCTTCTACCTTCTTTTCTCTCCTTTTCCTTCTTCCGATGTTAATGACTCTCTTGTCCTTCCTCTTCTTTCTTTCTTTCTCTCTCCTTCGGAATTTCCTTTTTATTCCTTCTTTGATTCCCTTTCTTCTGCTTTTGTTTCATTTTTGTTCTCTTTCTAGCTTTTGTTTCTTTAACATCTACTCCTTCTTTCTTCTCCTTTTATCTTATTTTTGGCTCTTCCTCTCTTCGACCTTCTTTGCTTTTTCTTCTAGCTTCTTTTTCTCCTTTTCGGCTTTTTCCGTTTTCATTCATCTATTCTCTTTCTCTTCTGCTTTTTTGTCGTCTTTTCTCTCTAACCTGTTTTTGTTCTTTTCTCTTCCTTTCCTTCTTTCTTTTGTTATCTTCTGTTTGCTTCTTTTGCTGTCTTCGATGTTAATGATTCTTGTTCTTTCTCTTCCGTCTTTTGCTCTCTCTTCTTCGGAATTTTCTGTTTATTCACCTTCTATCCTCCTCTTCTGTTTTTGTTCCATTTTCGTTTTCCTTTCAACTTTTGACTTCTCCTGTTGTCTCATTTTCGGTTCTTTCTCTCTTCGACCTAAGGATTCGTTTGTTCTTTTCCTCTTTCTTCCTTCTCATTGCCTCATTTCTTTTCTTCTGTTTTCTCTCCTTATCGGCTTTTTTCTTTTTATTGTTTCACCTTTTCTCGCTTCTGTTTCTGTTCCTTTTCTGTTCCTCATTCCTTCTGTCGTTATCAGTTTTTGTTTCTTTTCTCTTCGACCTTAAAGATTCGTTGTTCTTTCTCTCTTTTCCGGTTTTGCGATTTTGCTTTCTTTCAACTTGTTTCTGATTCATTTTAACTTTGACCCTCTTGCACCCTTGTCATTTCAGTTCCTAAACTTCCCGCGCTCTTTAGATTAACCCTTTTGATTATACTGTACCTAAGAGACTTATAACACTCCATTTCCAGTCTGATCTCCTTTTGATCCAGCAACACCATTTAGATTAGAAGGGGATAAAGGGAGGAGGCTTATCAGACGACTTCTCCTTAACCCTGTCACTCCTCGAATGGATTCCGATAAGAAGAACAAAGATGGACGCAAAGGTTTTCCTTCATTTCCCCTTGACGGAGGAGAACAAATCCGAAACGAAACCGTTTTCGACTCATCACCTGAACCCTTTCCGGGAAACCGGAAACGTAGGGATAATTTATTGTCGGATCGAAAGACTCAATCCTCGTCCCTGCTCTAGTTTCCGGTTCGATACTTTCTTCCTCTTCCCCCCGTCTGGAGAACCTAGTAACTGGAGAATTCTTTGGGGACTATCGCGCCACACGATACGTATATAAATTTTAAAACGAGTTTATTCTCCAGAGAATTTGTCCACGGGAACTGGATAAAGCAATTCCCATTGTTTCCCTCCTCCACCTCTCCTCTCTCTTTCCTTTTCCTCTTAAAACTTGCGAGGAGTTATAAATTGTGCTCGAGTCACACCGGAAGTTCCCCTTTTTTTCCTTCTTTCCTAAGTTTTGTTTTTCTTGTCTCCTTTTAAAACATCGAGTCCTTGAAGTTGAATTCGTTACCTTTTTTAAAGTCGTTAAAAAGACAAACGAGAAAGTGGAAGGAGAGAGTAGGAGTTTGGGCAGGGAGGAAGGAAGGGAGTTGGAAAAGAAAACAAAAGAAGATTGAGAAGTTGAGTGCGATGAAGATGTTGAAGACAGATTAGAAACGAAAAAGTCGAAGGAAATGAAAGGAGAAATTCAAAAGGAGAGCGAGGAGATAGATAGATAATTGAAAAGACGGGGAGGATTTAGGGAAAGGAGTGAAAGGTGGGTAGGAGGAGGAGGAGGAGATGGCAAGGCGAACGACTGAATACGCCCAACGCAAGGTGGAACGGAATCTGAAGAAGGTAAGAAGAGAACATGAGGGAGGATGAAGCACACGCCCTTCTCATCCAAGACGGGATGGAGGGAAAACGGGAGGAAGAAGTCTTACAAAAAAGTTCCACAGAGTGGAAAACGGAAACGTGGAAGAAGAATTTCAAACTTTTTTCACAACTCGGTGCAGCTTCCTCCCTTCGCCGGAAGATCCTCCTCCTTCCTCTTCCTCTCTTCTCCAGCCCTGAAAACGGATCCTTTTGCTCATTCGCTCACTCAGCCGTCAACTAGAAAGCAGACGGAAACAGACGCCGTGGAGGGACAAGAGGGAGGTGAGCAGGAGGAGGAGGAGGAAGACATTCCCAAAGGTTTTATTTGGATTCCCGCCCGAGCGAAGACAAAGCGAGATGGTGATCCGGAAGATGGATGACGTTCAACTCACGCTGCGTTTAGAAATTAATCCAAATTTTTTGGCCTCATTAACGCCGCCATCTTTATAATAAATCCTCCGACCGTTTTATTATTAAAAAGAGAGACAGAAACAAAGACACGACAGATTTGTCTTGGAAACCCACAGTAAATGGTTAACGGAGGAGGAGGAAGAAGTGCCTCCTCTCACTCATCAAATCCTGGTCCCGACCCGTTGTCCTTAAACCCAACAACAAAGACTTGCAACGATTCCCATCTTCCTCAGCACATCTTGTTTGCAGCAAAAATTGACGAAAGAAAGGAAGATTGGAATGATAAGAGCGGTAGCAAATCATCAAGGACGCCAAGAAACGATTCTCTAACTGGCTTTTGGTTTGTTCTTCTAGTTGTTGTTGTTGTTGTGCATGATTATGGTTGTTTTGCTTTTTGCTAGATGTCCGATTAGGCTGGTTGCCCTTTCGTCTTCTACTGCTTCCTTCAGCTCTTGATTCGGTTTAGATTTCTTATCCGGTTGCCTTCTCTTTCTGTATTGTCTCTAAGATCTATCTATCTATCATGCCTGTTTGCTTTTATGTTCTGTTCTATTCTTTCTAAGGATTCCGGAAGACAGCAGTGAAGGCAATACTTTCCAGTAGTCTTCGGCTCTGCGTCGTCTTGAGTCTTCGGTTTGTGTTGTCACTGTTGGAGGTTTATTCTTCACTTAGAAAAGGCGGAGGAGTAGAAGTGGTGTCATTCAGTTCTCTTCTTCCTTGGTTGTTCTGATCAGAAGAATTCGTCGGTAGAAGGTCTGGAAGATTTGCTCTGAGCCCAAAACCTAACCTAACCTAACCCAACCCAACGACGAAAACTATATCTTCCAAGGAAACGAACAAACCAAAATGAAGCAAACGGAACCTAAGAGGAAGAGAGGAAAGAAGTGGTAAAGAGAGTGAGAGGAAGAGGAAAACAAAGAAAGAGAGGAGGCTGGTCCCTCAAAAGACTGAACAGTCAAAAGGGTGGTCTTCTCACTAACGCAAACGCGCTCTCCTCCCTCTCCCACCTCCCCGCCCTCCGTCATTATCATTTTCAATTAGTCAAATGGATTACACGTCTAAAACGCCAACACGCCCCCACCGCCTTCTCCTCTTCCTCTTCCTGGCGACCGACTGAGAAAATTTTCAATTTAAAACGCTCATTATCTTAATTAATTTTATATTTAAAAGAGAGAAACAAAAAAGAAATGCCTCCGATCTTTAAATCCGCGCCCCGCGAGTCTTCAGGCATTAAAACCGTTTAGGCGGGTCCCGTTAGCAGAAAACACACGTCTTCCTCTCCCACCGCCTTCTCCTCCTCTCGTCTTCCGATTCCGATTCCTCGACGGTGATTAACGTTCTCGTAGTCCCGACGCACTTGGTTCCGCGCCTGCGCAAAAGAAAGAAACCTAAGAGCTCGGTGGTCAGTAAATGGGCCGCGGCGGCGATGAGTCCTCATCATCATCATCTTCTTGGAACGAGTTCCATCCTCCATTTTGTTGTTGTTGTTGTTGTCATCCGAGTACCTTGAACCGTTTCTCCCGTCGTCGAACGAGACCATGTGGCACGGAACCGGAGAGAAGAAACTTTCAGGCATTAATTAGTGAGCCAGGAAGCGAGTTAATTAAGACGAAGAAGTTGACATTAGCCGGGACATTTGGGTGACTTGCAGAGTTATTGGCGAGGTGGGCGCGGGGGGCCGTGGGGGAGGAAGGGGTGCCGGTTGAATTGTGTTTCTCGAGTGTTTGCTATCGTTGGAAAGGTTGTTGGCAAAGTGTCCGCTGAGCAAGAAGATTCTGGGAATGGTTTTCAAGGGTCCTTCAAATCTTTTTCTTCTTCTTCTCTCTCTCTCTCTCTCGCTCGCCAAGAAGGAGGACTTTGTGCTCTTGGGTCAAAGAGTTGTCGATGAAGGGACCGTTCTTTCATTTCTTGGGTTTGATGTCTTACTTCTTGGTCGACTTCGATGAGGGTTGTGTTTGCTTTTCGTTCTCTTTGTGGTTTTTGTGGTTTCATTCCTGATTCCAGTTCTCCGTGAACATCGCTATTTGACGATCGTTTGAGGTTCTCTTTTGTTTGGACAAGACTTACCCTTTTTAACATGTCCGATGAGGTTTTTGGTTCTTCCTCTGTCTTCCTGTCTAAGATCTTAACCACCGAGTCTGAGTTTAAAACGACGGAACGATCACCAACCCACCTTTCAGGTTCTTTCATCTCCATCACTTCCCTACCTCAACCCAAACCCACCAACCCAAATCCCAGAGAGGATCTTCCGGTTTTCCAGCTTCAAACTCATCGACTCGACAGCAAATCCTTTCCTCTCCGACCTTTTCCCAAAATCTCTTCTTCACAAAACAAACTTACACAGAACGTTTCACTCCGACGAACCGTTTTCATCTCCCAATCCCCACCCACCGCCTTCTTCATCTTCGTTCCCTCGGGTTTCAAATTTCCGCCAAAATTCCTCGACCGATTCTCTTCCTTACCTTATCCACCCACCACCACTTCTCATCCTTATAATTCCGAGTCTTGCTTTCGCAACAGGAAAAATCCAAAAAACCAATCCCAGGAGCGGATTAAGGAATATCATAACAAAAACAAAATTTTGTATTTTTTTATAATTTCATTTATTGAAAATGAATTTTGGCAAAAAAAAAAATTTCTTTTATACAGGGGTTTTAATTACAAATACAGGGGTTATAATTAGTTAATAGATTAAAAATTATACATAAGTCTTATTTCCGAATTTTCTTTTTTACAATTTTCCTTTGTTTTTAGGCCGTATACTTCCGCCTAAGAAAAATATATAAAATAAAAAATAAATTTACAGGACGTCTAAAAAAAGAACAAATACACATTTATACACAACCGAATTCGTTTTTTATTTTATTTTTATTTATTTATTTATTAAAAATCTTTCATCAAAACAAAGAAAATTGTTTCTTTATACTTTTTGAGGGAGAGGCGTGGCTCCTCTCATCCTCATTCTCCTCTCGGAAACGTTAATCAACCTGGCAAATCATTCGGATTGTGCCAGATGGAAAAACCCCGCAGAAAATTTAAAGAGAGTCGAGCCACGCCCCGACAGCTTTCCCCGTTTTCCCATTTTGCGTTACACAACAACCATTTTCACTTACAGGAACATTAATCAACCAAAGAGAAAAATCCTTCTTTCTGAGGTTTTCGATAGTTCGGGTCATGGCATGAAAAAAGAGTTTTGAACGGTTGTTACCGAATCTAAGTCACAAATTTCTACTCCCCCGCCGCCCCCAAAAAAAATTTCAAACAGAAATCCCGACTCACACACATGTGACTCATGTACGTCAACACCTAACGTCTTTTCTTTCTTTTTTTAAATATCGCTTCTCTCTCTCTTTTCTTCATTCCTTCGTTTTCTCTCGCGATAAACACGACACGACAAGTAAACAAAATCTCGACAGCGAGCCCAGACGTATTGGGAATTGCTTTGATGGCGGAATTTCATTTCAACAAAGAAAACCAAACGGGCGCCGCCTTCGATACGACCATCGAAAACGAATCTCTGCCAAGAGCGAAATCATATTTCCATCCCCCTCCAACAGAGTAAAACCACCCCCGAAATCGCCAGACGATTCTCTCACAAAATTATTTCATCTGCAGCGATGCGCCTAAAAATCCGCATTCCCTCTCTCTCTCCCATTTCTCCAAGCGAAGAAAGACAGAGAAAAGCGGCTGCGGCGGAGGAGGAGGAGGAGAAAAAGGTTTTGATTAATTACTTTTTATATTTCCAACAAAACATATTTTGTAAGAGATTAAGAAACTCCCTTTTTTCCAATGCAATTCATATATTTTATCCCTTGGAGGAGGATGAAAGCAAGAAAAGGAGAAAAAGAAAAACATGTGAAACCCAAAGCCATCGACCTCGTTCGCTTTCTAAAGAAAATGAAAAATTATGGTAGTTAAAACTGCTGAGGAAAAAAAAAAGCAAAGGCAAAAAAAAAAGGAGAATTCTATAAATTTCACCGTTGAACAAGCAGAAAACAAAGGAACGAAATTCTCCGATTCGCATCTTTCTCTTTTATTTCCCACTCTGGAATGACGCCTTACTTTCGCGTGAGTGATCGAAATCAATTTTTAAAATAAACCTCCCATTCCTTTCCTTTCTTAACACGAATAACTCGCCCGTTTTTCCTCAAACCCTCAACAAACACTTCAAACGATAAAAAAAAAAAAACGGCCATTTTTAAAAAAAGAAAGCGTCACCCGCGATAACTCGTAAATGACGTAATTGTCAGCCAGCCAATCAAAATCCGACAACGATAAAGCACGTTCAGTAATTTCCCATTCAATCAAGGTTGGCATTACCGATTGTCGAATGTTTACTAATCGTTAATAATGAATTCGCGAACGAATCGAAAATGGCCGACTTAAGGAGTAATAAAAAATCCTTTCTTTTCTCCTTTTTCGAAATTTCCTTTCTTTTCTTTTCCATTAAACTGAATGGAACGAAGAAAATGTGAGAGTTTTAAACCAAAAAGAAAGAAAAAAAGAAATGCGAACAACCGTCGTAAATATACACGTCTGTTTACTGTGAAGTATCACTTTGTGAGAAAAGAGAATTGCCAGAAATTTGTTTTCCCCTTCGAAAACAATTCCATGGTGAGAACAAAATTTTTTTCTTCTTCTTCTTTTTACAACCATTTTGTTATGTAAAAAATTAACTACTATTTCGTGTTTCTCTTTCTTCCGTAACACACACAATAAAAAAGAAACTAAACAGAAGAGATCATTACGAAAAAACGCATCGAAGTTTTGTAACCCAAAATCAAATTTCTTTTAAATGATAACACACACACACATATAGCCAACCCTCGATGCGAAAACCGTTAAACGGAAAAGAGAAAAGTCAATTTTAATTATTCTCAACTCGTGTTACGGATTGAAAAGTTTCAAATTAAAAAGCAAAACCAAAAAAGAAAAATTAAATTAGCTCCCAGATTAAAGCTGCGCCAAAGTCTTCTGTTCTTTTCTCCTAAGAGAATTACATTTACAAAAAGAAACAAAAACATAAATTCGTATTATTATTAAGTACGACGTGTGTCCGGAAGGGATGACAACCCCTAAAATTAAAAAATAAAAAAATTTCCTTCTTCCTCGTTTTCCTGTTCTCGGTTAAATCAAACCAATCTTAATGCTAAAAAAAAATCACAACCCTTTCTAAAACTCACTTTTTAAAATTAAAATCTCTTTAAAAACGTCTTTTTATAGATCTTACAATTATGCTGCTTTTGTTTAAAACAAATAAAAATAATTTTAGTAACGAAACTCCAAATCGGAAACAGTTATGTCTTGCATCTGTGTACATTAAAAAATTTAAAAAAAGATTCCTTCAATAAAAACCTCGACGCCATCTTTAATTTTCACATATGACGTGTGGTGTATTTCTGTGTCTTTAATAAAACTGAGAAAATGAGCTTTGCTCTGGTCGGGGGGAGGAGAAAACAGGCCTCATGAGAACACTGACTCTCTCAACTTGAAAGCAATTAAAGCTTTTCAAAATTGTCTCGAGTCAGCTAACCCTCAGAAAGACCTTTAAGCAAACACAACCAACTACACACACAGAGGGAAACGCTGTGTGATATTCTGTCAGGGAGAAAATTTCGAATTCCTACGCTTCTTGGAACTTGTTTACCGAGCCTGAACTAATTACACGAGACACAACTGTGTTTGATTTGTAGTATCATTTTTACAAATAGACAAACAAAAACAATGTACGACAAACAATCTCGTGATTTTCATGTCATTTATAAACACTCGTCCAGATGGTGGAAAAAAAATTTTTTTTTTCTTTCTCAAAGGAAATATCAATTAAACCAACCCGTGGAATGATGATTTGCTAAAACCAAAATTGCTAAAAAAGGAATTTTCGTGTGATGACTGATACCAAGACATCTGTGAGTCAGTTAATTCATTTCCACTTTCAGATTAACATTCATCACAATCATCTCCATTTCTAAAAAAATCATCAGAAATCACTTTCTAATCCACAAATTTGAGTTGGGACGTGTTTAAACCAGCACAACTACCACACGAACCGGTTATGACATGTTTCTTACACCCCCCCTCATCCCCAGTCCAACTCTAAACGAATTTTCCACAAAATGACTAAAAATTACACAAAAGAAATTAGTAAGTGATTAAAATCAATTAAAAAATAATTTCTACTAGAATCTAGATCAGCTTTGAGAGTGGTGTTCCATTCCCGGAAGTCCTTTTCAAAAACCAACAAAATACGGTCGAGTCGGAGAATGTCCGAAACGAGAAAACTGTTTTGGTCGATGATTCCATTGTTACGGGACAAAACGCCATAATTAAGCTGTTAAAGAATGCGAGAGTGACGGAGGTTCACATTCAGACAGCTTTTCCTCTTACACGGGTATGAACATTAACAACGAGGGATGAACAAAATGAACGCCGGCAAGACGTGTAGGAGCCGACGACAGCCTTTCAGTCGAGGGATTAATCAAAAGCCGTGAGGCATGGAATGTCGCCAAGCATGCCGAAAGAGAAAACCTCGGTCACTGCACCGCTTACTTAACACGAGATTAAGCTCCGGAAAAACTAAAATGGTAGCTTCCAGTGTCAGTCGGGACGCCCCTGGAAATCCGCCCGATGACTCCGTTATTCAGTTATATTCTACAGACTATTCATCGACTATGGTTAGTTTTGAACGGTGGATCTAACAATTATCTTGAGAATCCTTAACACGTCTCCGGCTCATACATCGTAGTCGTTTCATCATCATTACAACATTGTAAACAACCCAAACAATCAAATCATGCGCACCAGTTACAACATCTACAAGAACTTCGGTAACGTTTCATTTAGAAAAATTCAACTTCCGGTTTTAGACTACCACTCATCAAACTCCTCCCCATCAAATCGAATTTCAAAAGAACACAAAACCATACAGACAACATGTTACAACATGCTAGCTTAGTCTCTCCACTACATCTTACCACCAAATTTGGGTTCTATCATCCCAAAACTTCCTCCAAACAAGAAACAAGTCATAACCGGAAACAACCCACCCCCAAACCAATATCCGGTTTACCATTCCATCAAAAACCAACCAACCAAACTATCAGGTCAGCCAACAATATAAAAAATTTTCCCACCATCCGGACGAATACCAAACCACAACCCTAACGAATCAATACAAAATCAATTCTGATTTCCACGACAGAGACACCTAAGATTGATAAGATATTAACCTTCTAAAAAATATATAATATAAATATACTCAATCATTCCAACATACCCCTATTGAGAGCCATCACATGCGTCACAAAACAGAACAAAAGAAATCTCTATATATAAAAACACCACAATCATATATATATAAATATTTATACCGCATACTCGAGTATGTTATGTAAATATACATAATTTATTTATATATAAATTTATTTTATTTATTAATTTGGCACTTGGACGGCCCGTTTTTATACTTCATCATCTCCTTTTTGTAACTTTGTAAACCCCTCTCCCCCTAAATCCCAGCATCCGTGTCATGAGATTCTTATGTCTTCTCTCTCTCTCGATTATTCAAATCAGTACTTCTTCGAAACGATAAAAAATAATTATACTTATATATATATTTATATAAAATTGTTCAGAGTCGGTTAAAGAATTTTTTTTTTACAGACAATTATCACCTACGATGAGTATTATTGCGTGTCAAATATTTTTAAGAGAGATCGCTCTCCTTCCTCTCTCTCCTCTCATCGTTCTGATTTCTTCTTCTTCTCCTCCTCCCGATTCTCTCTCCCATCCCGTTTTGATACAAAAATAAATAATAGAAGAAGTGAAAAATAATAAAAAAAAATCGGCGGGGGATTAAAAAGAAAGCACATTCGCGTGGACCATTTTTATTTTTCTCCATCATCTGCAATGTTTTTTAAACGAGTCACGACCCGGCCATTTTTAGTCGCGCGAACCGCAACTCGAAATAAATAAAAATAAAATAAAAATAAAATAATCAGCGACTCGTTTTTCATATTCTCGTGCTAACGTGATATCCGAATCGTAAGCAAAATAATTGGAGTATTAATTAAACCCATCTTCCAAGATTCTGATGAGTGGTCGATGGTGGTGGGAAAACGGCCCCGGGGAAATGTTTCAAAACCCTGAAGTTTTCGATTTCGCCAAAAATCAAACAAACCTAAAGAAGAAGGAAGATTTGAGGTTTGTTCCTCATTGGTGAGGTTTTAAAGTTAAGAAAAATATTCAGCGATTACCCATTGCAGTGTGAAAATCCAAGATGGCGGTTAAGAGTACATCAAAACAATAAAACCAACAGCAAAAGGGAGCTCGAATCGAATTGTTTGTTTGGAAAAAAATGATTAAAGAATTGATCAAATTCAGATAAAAAATTATCTGACTCTTCTTCTTCTCTACCATCATCTTCCTCTCCCAATTCGCCAAAAATACAAAACCGAACCAACAGGAGGAGGAACCGATTTCTGTTCCACTTAAGCGACTGCATCGGGGTGAGCTACAACCCAAACCCACTTCTCCAAAAACAGGAGGAACGATAGAAGGAGAAAGAAATATCCCAAAAACCGAGGCCGAAATGGTCGAAAAAGTGATTCGAAGGGGCGTTGGCGTGGTGAGTGTCACGACGTGGTGACTCGTCGACCCGGAGTCCCTTGGGGGGCTCTTTTACTCGAATTCCAAAACTGAAGGCCGCTTCTCTCTCTCCACATCTAAAACTACGTTTGTGATATATCAATCACGAATGAAACTTTCTGTGCTTTTATAATGATCGCATTAACCATTTTCGAAAAATCCGATTACAGGGGGTGAAAACAACCCTAATCCGGTACTGGAAACTAAGTTGGGCTCTTCAAAACAAAAAAAAAATAATTAAATATTTAAAACCCTACTCCGAGCTGTCACGAAAGACGAGTTTCAGAGTCGTAGTTTCGCCTCTTCCCTAACATCCCTTCTACACGAATTTCCCATTTCTCATCCTTAGTGCGACACTGATTTTACCCTCTTTTTAAAATTCATAAACAACTAAAAGCATTTAATGGGATGTAAGAAGGTAGGAAAGAAGGGAAAACAAACAAACTCCATTCGCAAATAATCACAACGAAAAATAAATAAATAACATTTTTCTTCCAGTCATTTATTCAGATTCATGCGCACTCTGAACACGGCACTGTACCCAATTTAAACAAAATCGAAAAAGAACAACCGATTCAAGGCAATCCGACCATTTCGCAGGGAATTTCACCTGTGACCGCCTCCTCCTCCTCCACACAAAGAGAAAGAAAGAAAGAAAACCAAAGACACCCGAAACCCTTTTGACCTCGGGAGTTCCTGAACCCGGCGCTGACGTTTCGTAAACCAGGTAAGAAGATACAACGAATGCCAAACACCCAAGTAATCCGATCCACTAATTACGGTACTTGTGGGCTGTAATTTAGACGGCTCCGACTCTCGATCGCTTTACGGTTTTAAACAATTTCTCATTTTCCCTTAACCCGTCACTGGGAAATTAATGAGATCAAATATAATTAAAGCCAACGAAAACCCGAGTCAAAAATTTGTCAAGCTTTCACAATCAATATTCGTTATTCATCAAGGTATTAATTTTCAAATCTACGTGACGGAGGATTTCGACAGATTCCCTCTCCTCCATCACCCCTCTCTTCTCTCTCTTCGTTTATACAACTGAGGCTATCTACGGCCCTGAATTACGTAACCCAAATGGAATTGTGATGTCTAATTGTGTATGCGGTTTGCATGTGAAATTTGATGACAAAAATCGGGTCACCTGGTCGACTTTTCCAACAATCAAACTGATGGACACTCGGACGCCATCTTTAAATTTTTATTACGTCCCCAAACCCCAAACCCCCTAAAATAACAGACCTACCAACTCAACCCAACCCAAAGTCGAATTTATGACGTCATCACTCCTCAAAATCGAAATTTTCTCTTCCCCCAATACTAAAACAACATTTAACAAAACGCGCCTAAAAATAATTGCACGAATGTTTCGTAATAAAATTTCCTCTTGCAATTCAGAGAATTTTTCTTTTCTTCTCTTTCGTTTCGTTTGTTTCTTTACGACCGGTTTAATAAAGAAAATAAAGAGATTCACGGAGGCCATTTTGTTTGTCTTTATTACGAAACCGGAAATCAGAATTATCCTCGGCGAACGAGCTTTTTAGCACTTCTCGAGTATTTTCTTTTCCCTTTTTTTTATTTCCTTCTAACAAAAACAAATTAAGTTTGCTTTTAAAACTAAACTTTATTTAAAATCCGATTTTCTTCCAACCCCCGTCCCCCTCTAACCCCTTACTTCCCCGTTTAAAATAAAATAAAATAAAATAAAAACTCCTAATCTCATCCGACGACCTTATTCACTGTCAACTTTTAAATTTCCCTCCTTTTTATCGAAAAACACTTCCGGTGAATCGAATATGACAATCACAATAACCGAAAACAAAGGTAGGGGACTTCTGCTTCCTCCCGCCAAAAATTCAAATCCTTGGGACTGTTTATTAGGGTGGTACCGGGTTCGTTCGCACTGCCTTTACCCCTCCACCAACCAACACGAGCACGGATGCAGAACAGACCCCTTTCTAGGTATTCGGCCAATTCCCTCCAAAAATTAAATTCTTTCATACGTTAAATTAATTTTAATTTTTTTCCTGGAGCTTCAGACATTTTTTTTTGTTTTAAATTTTATTTATTATAATAATTAAAATTCTATATTTTAAAGAAAAGACAATAAAATAAAAAAGGAGCGGCAAAATTCAAATTCCGTCCGTTCAAAAAATTAAAATTTAAAAAAACGTCAGATGAGTTTTTTAATTAAAAAAAAATTTTATTACGATTTTTCAAAAATTCCCAAATAAGGTTAATCCGCATCTCCTTCCGTTTTTCCCTTCGCACCAAAAACTTTAAATCATTCCTCCAATGTTACGCCTATTTCACGGAGACGTGGTCGGGAAAACCTTTTTCCGGAACGAAATTAGGTCAGTGTTTTTAAAAATTAGTACTAGAAGGCGAGTGACGGACTGACACACGTTTAACCCCGAATGAATTTCTCTCACCCTCTCCACCGCCTTATAAAAACTCGTCATCCCTTCTGACATTTTATAAAGCCGGAAATGAAAGTAAGTTAATGGCGACCTTTTTCCCCCCAATTTTGTCTGCGTATGGGATCTTCCATCTTCCCTTTTCCACCGAAATTATTTTTATATTCCCTTCCGTCTCCTTTTCTCTAACTGGATATTATCCACAGTGTTGAACGAAAAATATTTTATTCACTCTCTCTCAACTCCATAATAAAGGAAACATTCCGAAAACGGAAACGGAAGAGAGAGGAAGTGAGCTTTCTTCAGAACGTGAAAAACTAAATGAAATTAAGGGAAGGGAAGTAGATAAAAATTTTTATCTCCTCGTTTTTCTCATTCCCTTAAATCAACCAGATAACTTCTGAACCGGTAAAGCTACATCAACTTGGTAAATATTTACTTACAATAAATTCGATATTTCAATGAAAACAACGAAATTCGCTTTGGGTTCCCGAGGAGGGAGGAAACACACAGGAATCAATCAATAACAAACATTATCTATGACAGGTAAAGAAAAGAAAAACCTTTTCATCCCCAGTCACAAAAACCTCATTCAAAATACCGTTGGAGGGTTTCTTTCCAGAGTCATACCCCCGCCGCCACCACCACCAGAACAACTCCGACACAAACTCGTTCCAAGGAGGACCTTACGTCACAAAATGAAGTGATCAAGTCGTTTGATATTTAAAGAAATCTCTTTTCCCGAATAAAAAAAAAGTGATGTCATTATCCAGTTTGAATAATAACACCAGATAAGATGTCAAGGAACCTGTTACCTGGGCCCAAAAAGAAAGACAGATAGATAGAGAGAGAGTCCGAAATCTGATAGGCAAAACCCTTGTTAAACTAGTGTGAATGAAATTGCGGTCATTAATAATAGTTCACGAGTGTAGATAAATTTCCCAAAATGGCGGGTTTTCGATTCCCTTTCGCTATTTCTAGTACAACATCAACAACAACAACAACTTAACCTGATATCGGGTTAAGAATACTCATTTAAATAAATTACTGCCTTCGGATTTTCGACAAGGCAAAAAACCTACAGATAAATGGTAGATAAAAACAGTTTTAACCGACTCTCGTTTCCCTTCTGAGCGATTAATTTTCCCAGACGAAACTTTGTTTTCATTTTTTTTCTTTTATTTCTTATTCCAGCAACAAACTCCCCTCCCGCCGAGATGCATCTTGTTGTAAACAACAACAACCGCAACGGATATAGATAAAATTTATCCAGTAACAGTTACCCGAACCTCAGACAACCTTGCTTATCTCAAACTAGAGACTAACCACTTTTAAACTCCTTTTATCTAGTCTTCGAGTCTTCAAGAGCTTCACTCCCAACCGAATTATCTAGTCAAATAAATATAACTCAGGCTGATTTTGATTCTTCATGCAAACCAACGAAATAAGAAGAGAAAGGAAGCACAGAAAAAAGTCTCAAGCAATAAATAACGAATTACAAGAAGGAGAAGAAAAAAGAGAAAATCCATTGTTTACGGTTGTAGATAAAACCAACTGAGGCGAATTCGTGCCTCGGATGAAAATATTTTTTGATAAGGAAACTCAGAGAAAGATGTCGACTTTTCCGTTTCCGGCGGCCATGGAAAGAAATAGCGAAAGCTTCTTTAAGAAAAATGCAAAAACGTCTCACGCACAAAATGGCGGACGAGGGTTTTCTTATTAAACGAATATTTCAAGTCAAATATCATCCAACATCCCCCACCAACCCCCACACTTCTGCCATCACCCACATAAAATTTTATAAAATAATTTCACGCTTAGTTCCGCCACTGATTAAAAAACATAAAATTAAAAAAAAGGAAAGACGACACAAATATAACTTCCGATTTTCGTCACCCAATTTTTATTCTCTGTTTTTGAAAAGTTGCTTGTGAAAAGAAAAACTTTTCCGTAAAAATACAAACAAACAAACAAACATGGCGTATGACCTGTATTTCTATTTATTTATTTATTTATCTTCTTTTTACAACCCGAAACGAAATGATGACACAATAAAATAAAATAAAAAGCCAGAAAACCTTTTCATTCTGTGTTATTGTCCTCATTTTGAAAGCGCGCGTCGAATAATAATACTAACACACAAAAAAGGTTCTTAAATCAAGATGGCGGAGAGAGAAAAGGGATCAAAATTTAAATGTACTGCAATAAATTGATCAACTTAAAGAATGAAAAGAAGAAATAGAGAGAGAGAGAGAGAGAGAAGTCATGAATGCGAAAAGAAAGTTCCTTTTTGCTTTTGTTAACTGAGAATCCTTTTTTCTGTTGTTATTATTTATTTTTTGAAAGGAAAACAAAAAAAAAATTCAATTCTAACAAACAGAAGGCAAGAGGAAAAATCGGAAGAGCGGCGGGGGCCGGGGGAAGGGGGGTTCCTTCTGTGCAAAAAGCTACGAGAAAAAATTTATCGATACACAAAGTTGGAAAGAAAAAGAGAAAAATGACCCGAAATACGCACGCGTGAGACTGATAAAGAGTTTGAAAGAATTTTTCTGCTGCCCCTCCCCAACCCCCCCCGTCTCTCTCAGCTTCTTGTCTTTGTACTTGTGCTGCAGCTGCGATTTGTTGATTGGATTTTTGTTTTTCCTTTTCCTGGAGCGGAATGTGGAGGTGGTGGGGGAAAAGAGAGAAAGTGAGGAAATCTTTTGCACAAAATGTCACGTTGGAGTGGAATGAGAAAAGCAAAACGACGACAACAACAACAAAAAACATTTTCACACGTGTATATGATGACGAATGCTTTTATCACACACACACCGATTGGACTTTGATCAAGGAAAAGCCTCAAAACCAAAATTGAAAACCCCAAAACTTTTCAAAACACAAAAGATAGGCGTCGAGACACGTGGAAAACGTGGTCGAACCATTAAAAGACATCAAAAACCTTGGATGGAGAGACGAGATTTTGAAAAATCATCTCCCCCCCCACCCCTCACCCACAGCATCCAAAACCAAAAAAACGGTTATCTCGAGTTGCTTTATTCACGAACGATCCTTGTCAACGAAACGCCTCAACCGGTCCAAATACATTTCGGGAGGTCCAAAAGAGAAAACGATTTGAAAATGATGACCCGGAGCCAAAACACATCCCAAAAACGAGCAAAAGCATCAACGCACAAAATGGCTTCGCGGCATGAATCCCCATTACGACGATAAATAAATAAGAAGCGATTTCTGTTCTTTGAACCGAGGGAACGGACATTTATAAACATCCCATCCGTCGGAATCCATCAACGGAAAAAGCCCGACGAACAATTCACAAAAAACCGGAAACCGCGGACTTTCGAAAATTCCCGAAAAATCCAAACTTTTCCCGCCTGGGATATATATGCCCCCTGAATCCCCCCGCCCTGTAACAGAAATCAATTTCACTTCATTCCTCCGGGCTATTAATTCCTTTTTTTCGGGGAAAGGGACTATAACAAATCCTCTCTTTAAAACTCCGCAGCTGGGAAACCCTTTGATAATTCGCTGAGCTTTTCACCCCCATCCTGCCCGTCAAGACATCCGATATATTCGGGGGGGCCCCCAAAATCGATGGCCGTTCCTCGTCGGAGTAAATCAACCGGAGTCATATAATCACGATTACACAATTAATAAAAATTATGACGACAACATCCATTATTTTATTTTATTTTATTTCGTTTTCATTTTACAATGCTGCGACTCTCTCTCTCTCTCTTCCTTTCCCACTGCCCCTCAGCCCATTGAAATATTATCGAATCCTTTCGTCTTTCCATTATTACTTCTCTCAAACCAGATTTATTTTTTGTATCTTTTGAGCACCATTAACGGTTTTTTATTTATTAACAACAAAGGAAGGATCAAAAGGATCAAAATGAAACCAAATACGATCTCCAAGAACTATGGAAAGAAGAAAATCAAAAAATGAAGACTCAATCAGAAGGAAATGACAAAATTCTCTCCGAGGACTTGGAAAATTCAAAAATAGAGAAATGAGCCTTGAGAAGATTTAACGTCACAATTTCGGGAAAAGAGTGACAACCCCTCAAAAAGATACGAAAACGTGCTGGCAGAACCAGATTTCCCAAAACAGAAGAAACAGAACTTAAGGGTATGAGGTAAACAGAGAAGAACCACACATTAGACAGATACAGTTGAAAGTAATGGTAAGAAAAACCACAGAAACAGAAAAAGAGTTCGAGAAACTACAGACGTGGTAAAACCGAAGACGACTTACGAAAATGATATCAAAAAGAGAGGCAAAGAAATCTGCAACACTACTAGACCTCGACACACAACTCTCACTTCCGCGGAATTCCTGAATAAAGCTGGCTATGACGTCATTAAAGTCAAAAGTAGCTCAATGAGCGATGTCTATCACGAGCCAATCTACCTAAGAAATGACTAAACCAAAACAGAACAGGAGATCCAAAACTCATGAAAAACAAAAAGGAGTCAGTCGATAGGCTATCAAAAAACTCAAATTCTAAGTCACCACCGAATCTATCAAAACGCCGCCATATTGTTTCATCCCTTTCGCGGAAAACCACCCCCACCCCCAAACAGCACTAAATCAAAACCATAAAAATCACCTCCGACGACGTTAACATATTGCCGAGGAGAAAACCTTTCTTCCGTTGGAATTTATTATTTTTTCGCGGGAAAATTTAAAATTTATTTCTCACGTCAACCTCATCCCAACGAATAAATAAAATAAAATAAATAATAAAAAAAAAAGAAAAAAATAAATTTATACACATTTGAAGAGTTTTATATCATCATCATCATCATCATCGTCGTCGTTTAAGATGATTCCAAACCGTATAAACAAAAACCCACGCACACGTGTCATAAATAATTACAGAAACCGATAAATTTCTTTTATGTGAGCCAAACAACCAAAAAAAAAGAACAAAACAAAACCAAAACACCCAAATTTTTTTAAACTTCGGCAAAAAACAAAATTGGCGCCAAAAACTATTCCTTCAAAATCGGCCAATTAAAGAAATTTTTATTCTTTCATTAAAAACCATTTTGAAACCCTAAAAACGCTTTTAAAAAAAAAAAAATTTATTTTATAGAACGAAAGCAAAATTATATTTTTAGGATAACATTTATTTATTTATTTATTTATTTAAAAGGAAAACGTCGAGGGACCAAACTCCCCGCTGGAGTTATAAAAATAAAAATAATAAAAAATTTTTTGAAATCGTTAAAAACTGTTCCAGAACGCTTTTATAACTCCAACTGAATGAATGAATTTTTAAATAAAAACAAAATAAATAAAGATGAAATTGTCTTACTCCTCCTCCTCGCCAACCAACCAACCCCAACCCTCCAACCTCCCCCCCTGGAAAATATTTCTACAACCGCGAAAATTTTCGATTTCACCCCCAAAAATCAAACAAAACTAAAGAAAAACTTCAACTTTGTTCCTCTTTGGTGGTGTTTTTCAATTTTCAAGCCAAAAACGATTTCCCTTTGCCCTGTGAAAATTCAAGATGGCGGTTGAACAAAAACGAACAAAAGAGGACTTGAGTCAAAAATATAAAAATAGCTGGTTAAACGACTGATTTTAAAAATTGACAAAACTAAAGATAAAATCATCTTCTGGTTCATCTCCTATACCATCATCCTTCCCTACGGTCCTGGAAAATGTTTCGGATTCCCCACTTCACCCAAAAATAAAAACCCAACGACCAAGAGGAGGAATCGAATTCTGTTTCAGTTGGTTGAAAATTTTTGTGTGTACAGTAACAGAACAAATTTCCTTGTGTGAAAATCCAATATGGCGGCAGGGGTAAAACAAACAGAAAATAAGTCAGATGAAACCCGTCAAGTCACAATTTTTCCTCAAAGAAAATTGATGGCAGGACTTAGTCACCAATTAAATTGAACTCCATCCTTAAAAAGTTTTTTTTGGAGGAGGAGGAGGAACAGGGAAACAAATACACGTGGCAGAAGAATTCCGAAAATAGAAATTGAAAATTCGCGCTTCGTTTCATTCTTTAAATCAATACAAAGAGAGACGAAAGGGCAAAAACCTAACAACATGAAAATGTAACAAGGCACCCTTAAAATAAATAAATAAAACTGAATCCAGGAAAATAATTTTTATTTACCCCCATTATTTGACTAACGCCATTCACAGAGTTTTAATTAATTTATATTTACGGATGATAATTAACCGCAGGATTTGTATTTTTGAAAAACTGGAAACAGCAAAAATTTTCCTCTTTTCCGGGTTCCCCCATCTCCCGATCGAACTGCATCCGTCTCCGGATGTTTTCCCAAGAGGGAGGAGTCAACAAGACCGGAATAATTGACCGATATTCCAAATACGGCACTGAGCCAAACCGAAGTATTGTTTTATATACAAAAACCCCCGGATTTGACTAATTAGTCAAGTTTTACATGGAGGACTTGTGCAAAAATTTTCTCTCCGACACCGAGTTGAATGGTTTTTGACGGGGAGGAGGAAGGCGGTGGAGGAATGAGGCCGGGAAGAGGAAGGAGGAGGCAACGCTAGAATGGAATGTGAAAAGAGATTGAAGGCAGTCGTTTGCCGATTTGCGATTTGAAAATCAAATTCCTCGAGGCTCGTTTTGGAAATGAAACTCGTCGACAGCCCAAACCAAAAAAAAAATAGCAAAGACCAGTAATGGAAGAGAGAAAGAGGAGTGGGAGGAGGAGGAGGAGTCGAACAAAACAACCGGAGGCAGAAGCGTGTAAGCAATGGCCTTTGGCTCCATTTAAGGGGGGGGCCTCCTTTCAAAGACAATCCCGAACAATAAGCCAAGGAAAACGAATCCGGGAGGTCATTCTTACTATCTCCCGCGCACAAGGAAGCAATCTGACTGTAAGTAAGTGAGTGAGTGAGACATGACACCGAACGGGGGTTTTGCAAACAACAACAAAAGATACAAAAAAACGTTTCTTAGTCAAGTGAGTCCATGTTGAAACCCCACTTCGGAGGAAGAAAAGAAAGAAAAAGGTCGTTACCGCGGTCACGAGTTTCTTTAAAAGGTCGGAAGTCGGTGGCCTGGAGTCAATAAATTTGGAATCATTAACCAAAACCAGCGCGGAGGAATCCTAAACCAAAAACCAAATCTGCAATAAACCGCCTGCGGGAGACTAACATTCCAAATGATTCCGAGTTAAAAACGACCAGAGTGAAATCCCAGAGAACCAAGAACAGGCTGGCGCGAGCGGGCGCGCGCGGTGGCGGCGGCTACTTCTGACCAGCTCCCACGCAAAAAAAACCTAAAAAACCTGACTCCGGCAAACCCTTTCCGCAACTTTTCAAAAAAGAAACCCTAATCCCCCCAAGAGGAACAACCCATGGGTTCAAGGGTAACCCAGGTTATGGTTCCACAAAGACCTCCCAGATTGATGTTAAAACCCATTTCTGAGGGAAATTTCTTCTTTTCAAAAAGAGAAAACTCGTTTGACAGATTAGGTATCGGAGTCCGCCGAATAACTCGACTCCAAACAGGTCTGGGGGTCTTCCTCCACTGATCGTGGGTACCTGTTAACAGGAAAATCGTAATTAACCAAACCCCTCATCCAAAAATTAAAAGAACAGAAGCACGCCCACTAGGTGTGGACACTGGAGATGTTCTGGGCTCCCCATTGACTACCACCCACCACCCCACCGCCTTCCTCTCTATTTCCACGACCCAGTCTGGAAACAAAATGTCGTTAAAAGAGATTCTTCCGATCGTTTGGAACCATTTCAAGGACCCGCGAATAAAAATTTTCACACCCGTGAGATCGAATTCCAAGATATCCAGGATAAAATTCGTGATTTATAACTCCGGCTCCGGTCTTAAATCATTGTTTGAGGTTTTTTTTTCGTTACGGCTCCGAAATTCAAATTAATCGGAGCTCTTTCATTTGAAGTTATCACTCCACCAGAGAGAAAAATTTTTGGACATTTTAAAGGGATTTCCCGAAAATTTCGACTCCGGAGTAAAACCGGTTTCTTTCCTCCTTTCGCCCGGAGTCTGTGTGTGTCAAAGTGAAATGAAATGATTTATACGCTCCGAGTCTTCCGACTGGAGATTTTTGTTAACTTAAACTTCAGGTTCGTGACTTTTGATTCCGACTCCCGACTGAGATTCCGCTCAATACGAGATAATTTTCGACTCCGACTTTGTCCTCCTCCGACCACTACCTTCCCTCGACGACTACTCCATAAAAACCGTTTTCCAACTTGACGTATTCCTTGTGTGAAATTTTCCCTCCTACAATTTATTTTTGGATAAAAGAACAAAAGATTTTCCCGGAGCGGATTTCACATTTTCCTCACCCACCCCAAAAACACGGGGGAGCAGACAAAGTGTAAAAACCCGTTCACGAGAAGAAAAACTTGGTGAAGATCCAAAATCAAAGGAAGATGGAGATGGGAGGAGAGAAAGGACACGGTTAAGGGTCATCATTAATGAACGTGTCCTCAACATACGGAACTGGCGTTGCGAGAGAGAGGGATGGAAGAAAAGATGAAGCTACATTAAAACGACCCAAGGCATTGCCAAATAAAAACCGGCCGTTCGGGGGGGGTTTCCCATTTTCCGTCCTTTTTCCCGAACCCAAAAATTTCCCTTCGTTTTATGACCGCTTGGCCATTTCACAACACCCAAAAAACGATGGAAAAATTTCCCTCGTCTTTCCCGGAAAACTCCTTCACTGAGCATGTGCAAACACATTTCCGACACTTTCCATCCCCTTCCTTCCTTCAAACTATGCCTCATTCCCTGGCAACACGAGCAATGACATCACACACACTCACACACCCGATAAGAAATCTCGGCCGGGCTCTGGAAAAGGAAATTTGAGGTCGAGAGGGTTACAAGGTGATTTGATATCATGATAAATCAATTCGCGCATGCGTCTGACCATAAATTAGGCAATCGCGCCTTCCATTTATTCAAAGACACTTTTTTTTTCTCCATACCATTCCAAACCGAGACCAAACCTTAAACAACATTTCTTCCTGGGCAGTGTTCGAAAATCAATGAAACCGTGGGTCGGGACGCAATCCAAACGTCCGCCATCTTCCATAAATCACGCCTCCCCTCCCTTCCCCTCTCCCCGCAAGAGGGAAATCCCCGGTTTTTGTACTAGGAAAACCTAAATAAAATCTCTGTTTCCGTTTCCGCCAAATTGAAAACATAAAAAAAAAATGGAGACAACACGCCCGAAGCCAATGCCACGATTTCCATTATAAATTAAATCATTCACCTCCCTCTCCTCCGTTCCTTCCCAATCATTCCCGAATGAATTACCAACAAGAGGAAATCCCAGCAAAAAAACGGGATTGACTCCCTTCATCGAAACACCAACATCTCGCCTTCTCCATTTCTCCAGTCCCCTTGATTCGGCCCTGTGATCGAATTCACAAAACCGTATCGAAATCATTTCCAAGAAATTATTTTTATTTATTTATTTATTTAACTTTCCTTCTCCAGACATAAATAAGAAACTTGTTTCTCTTCGTTCGTGTGTGTGTGATTTAAGAGAGTACAACAAACGACAGGCTAAAACAGAAGTTTCGTATTCAGGCAGAAAGGGGGAGTCACCGCCTTCCAGAATTTCGAATTACTTTAAGGATTCCCGTTGAACGCCATATTACCCACCACCCGTACTCTTTGTTTCTCTTCTCTTAAATCATTCATTTCCTCGTTTTTCGGTGTTGTGTGCGCCTTGCGTTCTGGGTAGAGACGATAATTTAGTGAGCAAGTCGTGGCACGAAAGGAACGAAGTTCGTGAAAACCGATTTACACGGTACCTCAATGACGAATAAGAAAAAAAAAGAAAAAAAATTCGAAACGAAAGAATTTCAGCCCCTTCCCTCCAGGAGGAACAAAAAGAAGAAAACTCCAAAAATGTGACGACGTTTTTCTCTTATTCAATTTATCTTAACTCCACAAACGACTTAATCTTCTGGGATTTGATCCCGGTGGGGGGCTGTGAGAAACAACGTTCTTCCAAAAAGAAAACCCTTCAGGCACTGATTTCCCCCCAAAAAACAAAAGGAAAGAAAATTCCAAGATGGAATGGAAAACGTTTCGAAAACCTCTCCCGACCTCCTTTTTTCGAAACTCACAACAACCCGACTTTTGCGGTTTGAATCCGCCATCTTGGGAATATCCAAGGTTCTCTCTTTCGGTAAACCGATTTGTCGATGATATGTGCCACAGAAGTGGATGGCCCTGAACGGCGAACAATCGGATTCTCGACCCGAACAATAGAACGAAAGTCTACATCGAGAGAGAGAGAGGTATTGTTCAAGTAAACACTTGTGTTTGATAACAACCTGAGAAACCTGGAAAACGGATTCAAAACGAACAACAAGACCAAACGAACCGTTTTTCAGGGCCCTACGAACATCTCTCCTCTTTTAAGTGAACAAAAAAAATTTTTTTTCTTTGGTGAGAGTTAAAAAAATTTGGCACGGGAAGACGAACGCCATCTTAAAAACTTTGGAGATTCTAAAGTTTGCATTGTTAAATTCATTATATAAATTCTTTCTTCCTCTTCGTCTATTCTTTTCTAATTCCTCCTATCCCTCACCGCCTTCTTCTAACTCCTCCTTCCCATCCCTCGGGAATAAATCCCGCTTTCGGTGCCAAACTAAGATTTTAATCTTTTCCCAGTGATCAAACTCTTTTTTTTATTTATTTCTCAGGCCCTCGACAATTTCAAATTAGTCTTAACAAAAAGACCCAAACCCGTTAAGTTGTATCGTAATCGCTCTTCTTCTGTCATCAATCATGCTAGCCGGACAGGTGAGCCAGACTTACGAGTTCTAGCAGGCCCAAGTCGCGCGCGCCAAATTTTTTCCTTCTTCTGGGTAACACTTTGACCTAACATCCACCACCCCCGCCCTTCTCCAATTCCTTCCAGGGTGTTATATAAACGGTCTTATGTACTTTGATTCGTTTCTGGCAATCACAACTAGCCTCCACAACTCTCTCTTTGGAGAATGTCGAAAAACCGTCTCGGATGATTGGACGGATGGATTATGACTCGGTATCCGTCTAAAAACGAGGCCCACCTCGGTCGAATTGCTTCTTGGTGGATTTGGACCACCGCAGGATTGACGCCGTTTTCAACTGACCTCCGCGGTCAACCTAAACCGGATGCCTTTCAGCTTCTCTCATCAGCAGTGCCCGACAAACCC
Organism: Columbicola columbae; assembly: GCA_016920875.1. Classification (NCBI taxonomy): domain Eukaryota; kingdom Metazoa; phylum Arthropoda; class Insecta; order Psocodea; family Philopteridae; genus Columbicola; species Columbicola columbae. The sequence goes on from JADMLL010000004.1 coordinate 5,683,143, forward strand.
GAGTCGGGGGGGAATCTTTGCGGTCGGCCAATAAATTCCGGTCTCGGTGGGGACCAGTTTATTAAATTTTGGTATTGTTTTGTATTTTGCACGAATCGATGTTTCCAGAACACGATTACAAAAAAAAAGTTCAAAACGTGCGCAAACAAAAAAGTCAGGGGCCCTTACAAAACGAACCACCTCACAAAAACCGGATGCTAATCTCAACCAATTATGTTAATTAATTCGCGATAACGGATTACCATCGACCTCTATCGACCGAAAAGATGTTTCAAATCATAATCGATGACTCGAGTAAATCGTTTCTTCCGTCGCGCCACTTCTTCACCACCCCGCCCCCACCCTCCACCATATTGTAGGAAAACGTTCGCGAACCGAAGTGCCAACGCCCTTTTAACAAAACATCCACCATTTTGCAAAAAAGAGAGAGAGAAGCCATTCGACAATTTCCCCATTTTTTGGAAAACGTCCTTTCAGCTATTCTCCCAACCCCCCCTCACCCCCTCCTTCACTTACCACCACCACCACCGCCATCATCCTCTTCCTACCCTCGGGTTAAAAGTTTTTTGGCATTCATCCACGTCGCATTTTCCCCCGTACAGAATGATCCAAAATAGGAGTCAAGGGATTTATCACATTTAAAAAAAAAGAAGAAGAAGAGAAGAGAGAAGAAGGAAAGGAACAAAAAAAAATTATGAAGGCGCGATGAAAATAAATTTAAAAAAGCGAAAAAAGAAACAAAAAAACCCGGTGGGGCGCCACCCAAATGTTTACTTCCCGCAAAAAGGAAGAAAGAAAAATCTTTGGAAACCATCATCATAAACTACGACAATTTCACGAAGCTCTCGACGCCCGACCTCGACAAAGCTTCCTCTCAAAGTCAAACCGGTCAAGGAACCTCGAAAAGAAAGAAAAATCCGAGATCCAAATAAATTAAAAACGCGCCTTTAAAAGTCTCACTCTGTGCAATTAACGGATTTCCATTTAAGGAGCGGACCATGCCGAGTGCACCGTGACAGGAGAAAACAAATGACAACCAGCTAACTGAAAATGATTCTCCTGACACGATAATCTTTAAGATCGGAGGGATGGGAGCAAGATGGAGGCTAAGCTTTGGCGTAGCCCCCCCACGTCAGGGTAGAAGGGCTCCAAATCACAAGTATTCATTCTTTTTGGGAGGCGGGGGAGTCATGGAGGAAAATTATCGTTATTCCAACAATAAAAATTTAAGAAAATTGGTCTTTAAGTATACATGTAACAATTTAATGTTGGGAGGGGAAGGGAGCCGGGTTGGGCGGAAAGGGAAACGGGGGCCGCGGGCCGGGGAATTCTACCGAGGAATCCGCTCCTCGTTTCCGGACCGCCTCGGCAGACTTTTTTTACCGTGACCCGACCTCCTAGAATTCTCTTCTGTGATTCTTTCCGCGTCGGCCAGGGACCGAAATCGAACGAAACCGTTTTCGTCCACCAGCATGGAATTGGGACTTTGCCTTTCCCGATCCCTGCCCTCCCGCAGGGTTTGGATACCGTCCCGCGCCGTCATACGCCTCTTATCACCCGGCGGAAACGCCATCAGAGTCCCGCTTTTCTTCATGTTGTGCGAATTTCTCTCCGCGTGAGATGGAGCCCTTCCCTGGAGTTTTTTGTGACCCGTCGTGAAGGATCCCCGATTCGAATCGTACGCGTCGCTGCTGTCGAAATAGTGACCGCCCTCCCCTTGGAACCGATCGACCCATGCTCCGAATTGGTGTCCTTCTCGTGGTCGTTGTGAAAGTGACCATTGTCTATGCCCATCCGGTTTTGAAAGGTTCCGCTGTGATAGCCTATGCTTTCGTAGCTCACGTGACCCGGGAGATGACTCGTTCTTGACGCATCGGAATCGCTCCTGTTCAAACTTGACAAACCCTTACGAGTGAGCGCGTCCTTTATCTCGATTATCTCGGAACCGGGACCGATCTCGTCGTAATTATTCGACTGATTTTGATTTAAATGCCAGGGCAGATTCCCGTTGTGTCTTTTCGCTTTCCGCCTGTCATACGAACTGTTCACGTGATCCGGATTCTCGAAACTGGGAATGGGAGTCTTCGTCATGTCGCTTCCGATATTATTCAACGGAAACGAATCGTCGTAAACTTTCTTACCCGTTCTCAACGAATAATTGTGAATAGCTTGATTCGAATTGCAAACGGCCGGGTATATGTCGTCTATGTTCTCCTCGGCATTCCGACATGGACCGCACGGGAACAAGGCCAACCCCGTCGTCGAGTTCTGCGAATTCGTTTCCTTTTCGTCCACCTCGTTGTGCAGCCTTTGCATGGCCGCCCACGTCAACAGATAACAAATCGCGATTTCGATAAGTCTAACGCTAAAATGATACGCCCACCATACCCATCTCTGCATGTTCTGATTCGAAGGATCCAAAAAGGAATAGGAATCGTGAAGACCGACGGGCACTCCGAATATCCCGTAAACCTGTACGACTGCCATGAGCAAGACGAGCATCGCGACGGCAAGCGTGATGCGTATGGCCAAACAGAGAGCCGCGGGCCGATTTTTGTGTAACTCCGACGTCGTCGTATACAAAGACCCGAACATCTCCACCTGTTTCCTAGACGCGGCGCTCGCTAAAGTCTTATAAATATATAAATAACTTCCCCCTAATATAACACAGAAGAGAATGTAAATGTATTGACATACTAAAGGCAGGTATTTCGTACCTGATACGTCGAACGTTAAGTCACTTGTCACGTCCAAGCACACGCACAGTGCCAGGTGAGAGAGAGACATAAGAATCAAACATATCGGATGCTTCAATATGCTCGAATTGAACAGGAGTACGTCCGCCGTTTTTATCAAGTACAGAAACATGATGGCGAACGTGGTCGTTATTAGGGGACACGTGATGTTCAACAGTAAATGAGATACGGGCTCGGGGTACGAACGGCTTATGTTATAAGCATCGTGAAATAAATAAACGGACCTTAATATACCTATAAGCGCTATTATTAAGTGTATGCTAATATAGTATGGACGCGACAATAAATGCTTGTAAAACTTCATTAATACTAAGTTATAAATAGCATAAATCGCAAGTAATGTAAACAAACTCGCGATTAGGTAAACGTGGATGTTCCACGCGACCACCCATAAGTACAATGCGTTTTTATCACTCACTTTTCGAGACTCCGAATCGTGGATCTCATTCTCGACAGCGACAGAAGGACGGTGATCACGTTCCTCCGGATTATACACCTCCGCGACGTGTGTCGTGTCACTATCCTCCGACGACGACTGGTGAACAACTCTCGTTCCATTCTCTCCCGGTTTCGAACCATCCACAGACCCGTGACTCTTACTGGACGATGTCGTGGTCGTGGTGGTCGTAGTGGACGCAGTCGATGATGATGATGGTTGCTGATGCTGCGGCGGTGCTTGGGGTGGTTGCGGCGGCGGCGGTGACGATCCTGACGAATCCTCATTCGACTTCTCCGGAGCTCTGAATATCTCTGGAGGTTTGGGCGTGTCCTCTCGCGGGAAATTCGGCACGAAATTATGGTCTTTCCTAACGTTCGGAAGACTTTTCGACATGTGTTCGTAATTGTGATGACCGTGACGCGAATTCGGTCCCGAGTACCTGTCACCGAATTCCGGTATATCGTGTTTCCTTCCCGAACTTCCCGACAGGATTCTCGTCACACTCGGGTATTGGAGTATTGGCACGAAATCAAAGTCTGTGTCGTTCGCCTGCCTCAATGAAGGATTTTCTTTGCTACTGCTGCCGTTATTTATATTGTTGCTGTTGACCAAATCTTTAAAATTGGTATCGGAAATGTGATGAGAATTCGGTCGACTAGGAGTATTAAGTGCCTTCTTGCCGCTCGGCTTTACTTCAGGAACCATTAAATCAGGCGGAGGAAACGGTACTCTTTCCTCATTGTCATGATGAGGTCTAAAGAGAGGACGAGGTGGCATGGGCCGCCTCGCATTATGGTTGTTCGATTCTGAATTACTACCCCTTAGGGTGGGTTTTCCAGCAAAAGGATTTAAATACTCAGGAGGGAGTGGAGGAGTGAAAAACCCAGTTCTCGAGGGAGGTGCATATGATGGGATTTGTGGGGGATACCTAGGACTTGACGAGGGGTAGTGATTATTACTCACATCTCTATAAGCAACATGTTTGATTAAATTTGTATTCACTAACGCCGGCGGTTTCTCAGGAGTACTTTCAACTAATGTGGAACTAGTAGGCACAGGTTTGTCATTTTTCTTCTGCCAATCTTCTTTGGTAGCTTGTCTTTTGTTCACTACTGGTGTGCTAGGATAATGAAATATCGTTGGCTCTGTGCTAAGTATCCTTTCTGAATTAAACAATGCTGCTTTTAATGTGGATGATTCTTCTGAGTCTAAAACACCTGATGTCAAGTCTGATATATACAACAACAACAAAATGGGAATCAGTTGATTTTTTATTGTCCGTAATGCACTGAAGTACAAAATAATTCCTATATTGGCTGCCATTTTATTTTCCCCTTTTCAATAATTAATTATTTCTTTGAAACTATTTCTTCAAACTTTATCAATAGATTTACATTCCAAACCTTTCTCCTTCGGCGAAGAAGACCAAAGTACATGGCCCACATTGTCCATAGTTAATCCATAGATGCAGCTAAGAACAAAACACAAATGCACCTTGCCTCACTTGAATTAATAGTTGTTATCATTTCCATTTTAGAAATTAAACACTTCATTAGGTTTTACTAATTTAATATTGACAAATCACATTGTTCAAATACGACACTCTCTCACAACAACCGAGTAATAATGGCAATGCGTCCATATTAGGCCTTTCAACTTCACACAATTATATAATTCGTTAGCTATTTCATTACAAAAAATCATCTTTGACTCATTTTAAACTTGTTTTATTATAATTTCGGGTGATGTTCACACTCGATACGCGCTACTAAATTGACGAACGACTTTTAATACTCCGGTAAATAACAAAGAAAAAAAATATCTCAGGCTGTCACATATTCAGGTCAAAACAAAGGATTCTCGTTCTCTCGATTCCGCGGAATAAACTGACTGAAAACGGTCTCATTACACCGAATACTACACGCCAGAACCGAATAATTGATTAACTGAATGTACTGAATAAAAATAACTTCACAAAACGGCGATTTGAATATTTTTAAAAACAATTTTTGTACCGTTAGTTTGAAGCCGAACACAATATCCCTTTATGCCTGCCATTTTGGTATTACCATCGGATCATGACATATTGGCACGAGTACGTTCAGAAATCTCGTAATTAATTTCGATATCGAATTAGCGGAAGTAGACATTTTGAATTTTTGCTTCTACGAAACCATTTCATTAAAAATTTTTCGACTCATTGATATTTTAAAAATTAAACAGAAAAAAAATTATCAGTTTCAAATGAAATATTAAAAATTCATAAACTAACATTGGCTACTTAAGAATATAATTCTCAAAAGGGAAATGAAATTATGGTTAAAGACACGCCTTCGATTAAGAATTTGAAAATAAGTCATGACGATTACCTGACGGTTCTCCACTCGAGAATTTTACAACTTGTAATCGTCTGGAAATTTTTTAATCAACTCTCCTCAGCCTAATTAATAGGAAAATCAATCAGGAATGTAATCAGTATCTTTTATAACCCAATCACAAAAGGAATTTTCCAAGAAATCGTAATGTGATATACAAAAAAAAAATGAAACCAACCATTTTCTAGTAACGTTTTATTTGTGTTCAGACTCGACAACAAAATATATTTAAATAACTGCAAAATAAATAAAATACTGTTCTTAAGACCTAAACTATAATTAAAACGGCTCTGTTATAAAGTTCACACAAGGTGAGAAGAAAAATAGGAATGTTGGGGTTCTAGATTGAGTATAAGTTCATTTATACTTGAATCAATATCTAGCTTTGAATAATATTCTCTGAAGACAATGATAAAGTTGAACTCCATCATAGATTCTATACTATTTGTAATTCCATCCATAGCAGACTAGTTAGCATTTAATTAAGTTTTTCTCGAATAAGCTGAAGTACTTGAAGTATATGCTCCCTAGTTATTACCAGCTCTAAGCTACCTTAGTGAGGAGAACTATGTATCAGCCTCGTTCAATGCATTTCTATAAATAACTTTGAAGCTGTTTCAAAACCTCTTAATTGTTCGACTAGATGTCTCAATATCTTCAATCATTTGTTCTTTGGTTTATGTTAATTATTTCTGATGTGCTGAAAAATTAAAAAATTTGTCTAGATGAGAAAATGCTTGATTCTGTCGAGGAGAATATTGTATGTGATGATGGCACAGGAATGAGAATCTTAGACAAAAAAAAGGCAGCAAAGCCTAGCATTGTATGTACAGAAAGAGAAAAGGGAATGAATGACACACAAAGAGAACAAGAGGATAAAAGAAGGAACAGAAAGATGGAGCATAATGGAGATGTAATAAAAACTCACACAAAGAAGACACAGTAAAGCGAGAGAGTTTGGGAGGAACTTGACACTCAACTGGCCAAAATTGAAGAATAGAAAAAGACGAAAGACACAGAAACAGACTGAAAAATTACTTACCTTTTGCCACATTTTTATATGAATGAAAAGGAACATGATACCCAACAGAAAGCAAATTGTTCCAACAACGATGTAAGCTATTCCAAGAAATGGATTCTTTCCACCCAGGTGTGATGTTGTTGACAATATCACTTTCTTTTTACCTTCAAATGATTTGACTAAGTAAGCTGAAAATCAAAACAAATCAATTAATCCATCTCGCTATTTAGATAACAGTGTAAATAGTTTTTTTAAACTGAGTCAGACTCACAATAATCAACAACTAGTGTGTAGTTCCCTTTGGGTAAACCAGATTTGAAAGGCTCTTCTTTGTGACTTACTCTCCGATAAAGTTTTCTGAAAGTTGGGAGAGCTGCTGTTCTCATCCAAACAATTAAATCTTCATTTTGTAAGCCATTGTTGTCAGTGTTGTTTGGATCAAGTTCCCATAAATTCTTCTTCCAGTTCTTCGGTTTTGAATAATTCTGAAAAGCTGTTGGATAAATGTTAGTTAAAGAAAAATTTATCTAAACAATGACTATGAATATAGACAATAATTGAATATAAAATGAAGTCGAACCTTTTTTCAAATCTCCTGGGGGATTTCGAAATTTGATTGTTTTGTCTGATGGCCAAGCAATCCCTGTGTTCAAAAGTGGAACTTCTTTACCCTCATAAAGAAGTGAAAGTTTATCTAGAGATAAAGAAACCACAATTCTGATAAGAAGTACTCAACAAGGACAATTTATCTATCTGAAGAAGAACAAATGCTTTACCACTGAATAATGAATTAGCAATAGCTCCACAAGGCACAATAGGTTTTTTGTTTTCTCCATAAGCAAATGGCTGACAATCACTTGAAGGTACATCACTCAGCTTTCCTCTTAACTGGTTATCATCTCTAGATTTTACATATCTTCGATGATTTTGGTAAAAATTGGTTAAGCCGTAAAACATCATGACTTCCCCCTGGATATGAATTTTGACAATTATAGGGGTGTGAAATAGCTATTTTAAAAACAAAATCAAATTTCCTGACACACAGACACTCACCTCAAAAGACTGATTTAGTACAAGAGGTATCTTACAAATACATTCGCTACTTTTCCATTTATCCATTTCAGCACACTGTACCCCATCTTCGTTAAGACAATCTGTATAATCATAGCTAAATTCTTGTACTTGATCTGAGATATGTAATAATATTATACCAACTGGAATGAATGCGATTCCAATGACGAAAAACGTCGGGAGTACCGTGCCTGCTGTTAAAATCGGTTGCCAGGCAGGTAGTCTCTGCTGCTTGAAGGCACTATCTGTTAATAGAAAGGAAGGAAAAAAAACTTACAAAAATGTCTAAACGAATTTTCAGACAACAAAATCAAACCAGAGACACGTACAAGGTCCCATTTTGAGAGAATTTCTTCTAATCAAATGACATAAATAGATAAAATAATCTTAGGGTATAAATAGGAATTAAGGCATAAGTAGGAAATTCATCTGGTACAAGGACACTCACCTGATGGACGTTTGGTTTTTCCATCTGTTTCTCTAAAGGCATTCGTTGCCATCATTTTTCTACTCGATATACTCAATCATGTGTAAAAAATAAGGATAATTCATGAAAAATCAAATCTATTTCCTGACAAATTATGAATCATTTAAACATGTCAGATTCGTAATCGATTGTACGTTCATTAAAATCGTCTCGTTGCACCGGAAGTTGATTTGTCTGTTTGGCTCCCCATAGCCCATCCGCCATTTTTACATCGAAAACAAGTCTGATATGGAAAAATAAAGAAAATAAAAAGACTCCTTTCCACTTTCAAAACTACAGTATATTTATTTGTTTATTTATTTATTTATTAAATTTCAATTACGAAAAACTTAGAACTCACTCGAATATTGCATCTCGTTTGCTCTAAACATTACTCAACTTCTTAATCTAAATATCTCAGTCTTTCCTTCTCAGCACAGCTAAAACTTTCTTTTTAAAAAATCAACCAAAAGTGAAAATAAAAACAAACAAAAAAAGAAAGATAATAATAAAGAAGAAATAAAAAAAAACAATAAACAAGATAGAGTGAGAAAGAGGACATTAAACTAATAGCAACTTTTATATTTTTAACAATTTATTTTTAAATTAATGTTGACAATAAGAAGTAATAAGTAAGGGCGATAATAACTAAAAAAAAAAATTAAAAATTTTGTTAATTTCTTTTTTTTCACTTTTTATTGATTACTTCTTGGAGAAAAAAAAAATTTCCGAGTAAGTTTGCAAAACTGAGCTGAGAGAGATAAGACATTTTTTTTTATAACTGTTTTGGCTGATCACTGCAGAATCAGAAGACAGACTTTGTTGTTTGAAATTGTACAATCTGAAAAACAAAAATCAATTTTATTTATAATAAAGACTCTTTGAGCCTAGAGTGAGCCCTAATTTTGAGTTTGATTTTAGAAAGGGGCAAATTAACTAAAATATTTATTAACGTTAACTAAACTTTCATCTTTCCTATAAACCCAATGTGAACACTTAAAAATTTTTTGGGTGTATTATAAACCGCGTAAAAAAGGGTCTAAAACGTTTACAGAATATCACTGTAACCTAAACAATTGTTTGATAAGTGTAAGTCACATGAAACACACCCAAATGAGTATTAACGTTCTAGACATTTGTAGTGTTGCCACCTCAGTCACTCTTGGCTAGACCTGGCAGTATTTTAAATGTCCTTAGACACAACAACAATAAATTCTGTGTCTAAAATTTCAGTAACTTTTAAGCAATTTATGTTTCACTCAAGATTTTTTTATTTTGTTTGGTTTTGTTGAGGATTTGATAAGACATGAAACCACAGTATAAAAATGGAGCTACCCTTCTATGAGCATAATAGACTAAACATTCGGTACTAACGATTCATTTCTTAAAGATAAAGAAACATGTCCCACCCACAAAATATTCAGCAAGAACTTAATAAACAAGCAATGGCGATTCTGGAACCAATGAGCCCTCGACATCGGCAATTATTACTGACTCAGACCCACACAAAATAATTTTAAACAGGAATTATAGGATTAAATATTAAATAATGACTGATGTGATTATGTATTAATAAACTGATCTCATAAATAAGTAGAAGCTGATATATACTTCATCATAATTTGTTTAGTCATTTTTAGCCACTTCAGCAAGCACGAACTATCACGAATCTAGTCCTTTCTGGATACGATTTAGCCTCTAATATAGAGTGGAGGGTGGCAACACTGATTTTGTAATAAACTCAAAGGTTGTAAGTGTTTACATCGACTAAATATATGTTGATATAGATTTTGCAAAAGCTCAACAAAACACATTTTATATAAAACATGAATGAAGGATATAGATTCTAAGCGAAACCACTGTATATGGATTCTGTGTAAAGATGTTAGGCTCAACAACAACAGGAAATGAATCAGCTGTTACCTTTTCGACATAAAATTTGATGAACCGGAAAATAATATCGGTTCTTCACGCTACACCCAATATATATGTTACAGTAAAAGTGATGAACCAGGCAAATAAACGTCCGGGTATTATTCATAATCACCAACTAAGCTTGGTAAATGTGATAAATTAATGAATATTAATTACATTTACCGTGGGAGGTTAAAGTTCCAATGATCGTGAGTTCGAATCCTCCTCCGACATCCTGCTATACCCCAAAAACCACCACCACATTTATTACATTTACCGGCTAGTTTATAAAATCTTCAGCTCGTAATGTGGGATTTCATCAAAGTTTGCTCAGACGCTTGGTTTCGCTTCTTCTTGTTGAAGTTCCTTCACTGTTACTGACAAGCACAGCTGTTTGGATTGCTTACCTTTTACCAGAAAAGTGACAGAAGTCAAGCATGTGAGCATACTATTAATCCCCATTAAGAGTTGGAGATTTTATAAACTAGCCGGTAAATGTGATAAATATTTATTAATTAATAACATTTACCGCCTGATCCACTAGATTCATCACTTTTACCTAACACATATACGGTTTAACTTTGATAACAATCCCAAATCCTTGTTTTAAGTTTGACAACCTAATTTTAAAATTATTGATGTTCAAAATAAATAAATAAATCGGCTCCTATTTCATTTATTGTTGTTATTAGTAGCGAAATTAAATTAAATGAATTCCACGATTGATGAAAGTGGTCAAATACAAGTCCACTGTAGGCCCTCAAAATATAAGTTGCTTTGGCTGAACTCTTTTTAAAAGTCATTTACATGATTAAAGTATTCATCGATAAATTAAAGAAACATTATCTATCTGATGACATTCAAGTAACCACTGACCAAAGTTCCTAAGTAACCAAAAAAGGGACTTAAACCACTTTCAAAATAAACAGTTTAGCGATAAGTTTTTGTTTATTTCTTACTAACCCTAAATCCCATAAAGAATACAAACGACTTAGTTTCATTTTATTGAGAAAGACTCCTCACCTTAGTTTTGTGAAAATAAAAAGGTACATCAGTCGTCCAATGTCTGGGAGAGCAGGAAATTAGCAGCTAAATTTTCATTTTTGTCGCACGCGAAATAAGCTTGCACGACCAGATGTTCTGGAAATCCTAAAGCTTTTAACTGTAAAATTGATGAAAGATGAGAATTAACGTCACGACGCGATCGTGTTTTAACTAAAAGCAAAACGTAAACTCGAGTCAAAACATACCCTTTCTATGGCTTCTTTATCCTGTGGCGTAACTTGTATTACATTTGGAGAAAAAACATTTGACGCACTTCCCCCAGTAGCCGGAGTACCTCCTCCTCCTCCACCCGTGGCTGGAGCCGTCGGTGTGGCACCACTTCCTACAGACAAAACACATTTTAACCTCAACACATAACCCTCCACTTTAAAATTAAAACAAATTTTGATGGACTCGAGTCAGACTCAAAAGCATAGTTTCACAAACCTGTAGAAGGTTCATTTAACATCCTGACAAATGCATCTTGATTCTGTGATATAATCTGTAGCAGGGCAGGATTTGTTTGACCGATTTGTTGGAGTACAGCATTCAACAACTGAGGATTTGCCTGAATGACTTGTCGCATTTGTTGAAATTGTGGCTGACTTCGAAGAAATGCTAGTGGATCTTCCTCATCACTGGCGATTTCAGCTGAAATGGTGTTGGTAGTGTTTTCTTCACCTCCTGCATCTGCTGGCTCTGACTCATCCACATCAGCTGGTATTCCATTCAAGAGGTATTCAACTGCTCGATCTGGATTGTTAAAACTTGCTCTAAGTGCTCTCTCAACCTGAGTTAAAACGAAACATAATTCAATTATATTATCACACAATTATTCTACTTTTCTTATAATAATATAATGTGAGATAAATAAAGAACTTTTTGGGATTGGGCTTATATGTAGCATGACTCAGCTCTTTTTAATTCAAAAATGACTTGTTTTGAAACAGAAACTCGTTTTACTTATTTCATTAATTAAAATAAACTGATAAAACATAAATTTCCATTTTAGAGTTTATAGTTCCACATCCTAAATAATCAAACTCCATAAATGTGCAAAAGTTATTAAATAATTCAACACCTATTAAAATACTTTAAGAATATTACCCTCAAGTGTGAAACAAAAATAAAAATTGCAACTGACATAATTGAATGAAAAAGCGATTCAATGTAAAATCGAGAATAAATTACCTGTTCTCTGGGATAACCCATATCCATAATATTTCTAAGAGACTGATTATATTCATCACCCATCAACAATGCAGACTCAGCTTGCTCGACAGTTGCACCCGTATCTGTACTAGTTTCGGAGGCAGGAGCTCCTGTGCCAGTTGTTGTTTCTGTGGCTGTACTCTCACCACCTCCAGTTACAGTTGTCTGAGTAGGATCTGATGGTCCTGTATGAACTGGAGGAGGCGGCTTTGGTTTTGTAACCATAACAACAACGAATTTCTTTTCATCTATGTTATATTCACTCAACGGGGTTTCATCAGTCAAGATTTTCCCAGCATATATCAACCTTTGATTAACAGCTGGATAGTCTTTACCCTTCTCTGCCTCTATTTTTTCTTTTAGTACTTTAACCTAAAAATATGAGTTGCGTCAAATTAAAAACATCCATCAATGAATCACAATATGAAAAACTCTCAACTACGGATGATTCGAATCCTAGACGTTTATAAACGGTACTTGGGGAGGTTTCTTTAAGTCGAAAAAAGCGTTTTTCCACCCTCATTGAAAATCATTTAAACAAAAAAAGCGGAATGCGTTACAGGGAAAATTCAAACCGATTTAAAATGACTCCCTTACCGTAACATTTACATCAATATCTATTGTAAAAGTTTGTTGTTGTAAATTTTTAAGGGTTATGATCATTTTTTACACGAAAACCTAATGATGAACTAATCAAGAAAAACACCGCAAATTTTCACAATTTTGATGATTCTGCACCTCTCGGTACATCGCCATTAAAGTGACGTCATCTGTCTCTCATCTTTCGCTTCCGTTTGACGACTTTTGCTAAAAATCATATTTTTGCGCTTCCTCACTGCATCCCGTTCCTCCATCTCGTTTCTCTCATCCTTCCGCCATTATGAAATGAAATGAATTAATAATAATAATAACGAAATCAATTTTTTCAGTGGAGATGAATTCTCTATTCAAAATAACGCTTTTCTATTAGTTTCTCAGCGATAAACAAAACAAAAAGAAAAACGAAACGAATTTTATGGTGGTTGAATGAAGTAATCCTGAGCGACGTGCTCTTTGGAACGTTCCAAAAGAACAATGATAATGATTATTGGGGGTAGGTGGGTGGACGGGAGGAAGTTGAGACGGAGATTGCGCTCTGAGTCGTCGACAGAAATAAAGTTTTAAGTTCACTGGATGTGGAAACAGAATAGCCCACCTCAGGGATTTCTTCTTTTTACATCTCGAGTATTGATGAGTTGTTTTTGAATTTTGAAAATAGACGGAGCTTGATCCAGGGGCTTACCGCTTTATCGTTCATAATCCGATCTGTGGTGTGTGAATAAGTGAATTTTCTTGTTTAAAACGTTTTTATTTCGTTCTAAGCAAAGGAAATCACCGAGAGGGGCGTTTTATATCCCCGGAAAATAATAAGTTGCAGGAAAAGTTTTTAAAAAGGAAAAAGAAATATGGCTAAAGGAAAAGGTAAATATGGATTTATCAACTAGTGGTTATTGTACTATTCTGTTTGGATTTATTAAAGTCAAAAAATTGAGAATTATGTCTAATAATATGTGAAAATTGTCTGTTTTATTATTTCCTTTGTATAAAATATTATTTTCCCATATTTCAGGAGGAAAAGGAGGTGGTGACAGCAGCGGTGGAGGCGCTGATGTAAGTTTTATTTGATTTTATTCCTCACCATTTTGAAATAGAAGGAAATGTCTCCTCAAACAAATTTTCAAAGCTATTTATTAATAAATAACCTTCTGTGTATGAAGAGAAAATGTTTTTATTATTTTCGACTCTTCAACGGAGTTTTGTATGAAAATTAAAAATCTATAAAATGATCACAGCACAACCCGTGGGCATTTCTAAAAATATTTTCTTCTTCCTCTCTCATTTTTTTTATTTTATTTTATTTATTAACGACCTCATCCATTTTTAAAATTTCAAATTAATGCCAGAGAACTTAAATATCAGATCCTTTTGATTTTAGTCGCAAATTTTTTCATTGGACCATGTTATCTTTGGAAAAATGTTTCAGTAACAACAAAACATCCTATTTACCCTCTATTATCATTATTAGTTGGGTCGAATCAGTGTCGGTGTAAGGTTTTGATATGTTGGGTTTGATCCCATTCCGAGAAATAGCTTATTAAGGGAGGATGTGGAAGCTGTGATATCTTTTGTTGTTGTACTGACACAACATATCGTGACCCGTGTGTGACCATGAGTCGTTCTGTTTTGTTTATGTAAAAACTGAACCAGAGAGTGTTTCGTCGTGCTAATTGATCCTCGGTTCTGTTAATCGATAACTAATTTGAAAGAAGGTGTCGCATTTTGTATTGTGAGGGCTCTCCTGTCGCTTTCCGTTCTAATTGACGGCACTCCATTTTGTTGAGATCTTTTGGTTTTGAAAGGTCGAGGTAACGTTAGCGAATCGTAATGGAAATTATGTTTAGCCTCCGAGGAAGAATCAAAAAAAGATTTTCGTGACGTCCTCTCACCCACATTTCGTCTTCTTTTCAAAAGCTTCAACCGAAAGCTGTGCCAAAACGATTAATAACCGGAAGTTCGTTTGTTTTGCACTTGAACTCTTCAGCAATTTTTCCCGTCTTCTAATGCGATTCGAAAGCTTTTCTAAGACATTTTCACGCATCAGCACCAATCTGAGGTTAGTTAAGTATCACTTGGGGGTTGAATGGATGTATATATTATCATACAGGGTGGAAGTTTAAGACACTAAAGACCTAAGGAGAAGAGATTGATATACAGATGAAAACACAAACAACATAAAAGCGGAAGTCGATTATTTGACGGATTAGTGAGTCTAATTCGACTATTTTAAAAAGCGTTTAAGCTCGAAATTCGACTTAAGCCGGGGTTTAAGTTCAGAAACGAATAAGCAGACACGAGATGGGAGTTCGTTCTGAATTCCCAGGTCACAACGAAAAATTGAAAAGATTTTAGAAGCCTTAACAAACCCTTAAGAAGAATGGATCCTGGGGGAGAGAAGAAAAGAAAAATGAGGAAAACGACCCAGACAAAGAATCAGAAAATCAAATCAAAATGGAAATATCTTCCTCCCCCAGCGCCTGGGTTTCGTTTCTAACACACAAGAAGTGAATGATGCCTCTCAATTAAAAAGAAGAAGACAGTGGCGGCGGCCATTTTCTTTTCTTCTGGAATTAATTGTCTTCCTCCCTAGTTTCCTATTAAGTCAATACCAGATAAATAAATATTGAAAAAAAAGGAAGAAAATAAATTTGATGTCTTCCGGGGATTTCGTTTTTTGAGTTTTTTTCCTAACCCCTGCCCCCGGGCACACCCCTCAACCTCTCGATGAAAGACATTTAGATTAGGAATCAGAGGAGCGGAGGTAAAAAGGATTTATGAGAGAAGGAAGACTCCTCGTGAAATTTATTTTACTTACGTATGTCTACTTTCTTCCCCCCGTCTCCTCCTCCTCCTCCTCCTCTGTCGTTTCCATCTTCTTCTCCGCTCCCATTTTGGATTTCCAGAGCTCAAATATTTTTCCATTTATTTTTTATTTTTCTCCTTTCATGTCAGGTTTTTATGTATTTCTCTCCTTTTTTTTTATGTTCCGTCTTCTTCTTCTAGTCGCTGTTTTTGTTGTCGATAAGGGAAACTTGTGAAAGGAAAAAACTTTGTTGATTAAAAATGTTGCGGAAGATGGACGAGGGGCGGGGAAAGGGAAGAGATAAAAGGTTTTTTCTTTTCCTCTTTCTTTCAAAATTTCCAATTTATTTCGTTTCATGGAGAAGGTAAGAAAGAAGGCGGTGGTGGAGAAGGGAAAGAATGAAGAATGGGAATTGGAAAATGGAGGAAGGCTTTCTTGACACATAAGCGGCATTGATTTTGTTTCAAGATGGTGTTTTGAATGATCGACATCAACAGATAATAATTTGGAAGGAGTGTTTGAAATACTACGTTTGTATGTATTGGAGAGGAAATTAGGTTTATAATGTCTACTCTCATTTCCGGATGTTTCGTTCTTTTTGGTTTTTGGTATGGGGAGAAGGGTATCCAAAGCTACTGACTAGTTCATGGGCTGTAGTATTGATTTTTCATTTATTATTTCATCCCCATTTTGAAGTCTCTCCAAACACTGACAGAACCACTCACCCCCAATCATAATAACACTAAATTCAATTACTTCACAATTTTAAAGAGATTTCATTTTAAGAGTGGCACAAACCCTCCATCAATAATTCAATTCACCATTAATTAGCCCTTTTTAGCCAAGTATTCAATTAACTTAAGCTTTGATGTTGTCCTCCTGTATTTTTATGTGACACAACAACCCTAAAACCTTTATTGTAGGACATCTTAGAACAAATGATTGTGCATTATTTATGAAATAAATTCAACAAATGGGCTTGGAGAGGTTTAACTTGTGACTCATATACTCAGTCATCAAACAAAACCATCTCATCACTTTACATTCCCTCACTATCATCCAGTTTACTTAGTTATGTGATCAAAATACATAAAATTGGATAAACAATAATATAAAAAAATGTCTTCCCAGTCCTAAAATCTTGATGATATTATAAATTCAATTTTCCCAATTATTTTTGCAGAAAAAAGCCGCCGGAGGCGGTGGAGCAGGTGGTAAAGGAGACCAAAAAGCAGCTGGAGGAGACAAGAAAGCCGGAGGCGGTAAAAAAGGCGGAAAGAAGTGATCGACGGACAAAACTCGATGACCTAGTTGTAATTTATCAATGTGTAACTTTAGTAGTTGTAAATTAGTTTTAAAGTTTAAATGGAATTAAGATTAAACCCCCCTCGTGAAACATATAAAACAAAAACAAAAATTAAAAATTCCTTAGAAAAACAAAAACATAATCTCCCTTATGTAGTCTGTATAAATGTCAAAAACTTTAGGAAATTTTCTTTTCCTTTTTTTTAATGCCAAAAGACTTCAAAGACTTCATGACGTTCCCCTGAAATAAAGGAAAACGCCCCTCACAAAATCAACAACAACCGATTTTCTAGATTTTTAGTTAAAATTGTATCAGAATCAACAATAAAAATATTTTTCAAATTGCCATCTCAGAATTAAAACGATAATTAAAATTAAATAACTGAAAATATTTGTACAATTCAATTCCTATAGAAGGGAAAAATAGAAATCGTTCAAGTGTTTCAAAAACATTTTGTTGATTCAAAACTTTGCGTTGTAAACAGTTTCCTAATGAAAAATCAAAACTGGCGGCTTTTCGAACACACGGTAAATTCAAATTCACGCGCCAAATTTACAAATGGAATTATAATAATACAATTTTGTAATTTTAAGTTTTTGATTGATTTTTTTAAAACAATGATATCAAATTATCTTATCAAATTGTAATTATTAAGTTGTGACATGGTCTTATCATAATTAATTAGTAATATTGATAATAATTAAAGATTTGTAATAATTAATTTTGTGAATGATTAGGTAAATGCTTAAGGATTGTTTGGTTGATGGAGATTTATTCTTTCTTTTAAATAATTTTACTTACTATTTGGTTGAGATTGAAATGTGTAAAGCAGGAGTATGAAAAAAGTATAAATTGAAAGTTGGTAGAAGTTTCAAAAGCTCAGAAGCTCTTGTTAATTAAGCAGTATCAGTGATTTATTATATTATTGGTTGGAGAAGTTTTTAGTTTAAATAATTATTCATTTGAGTTTGTTGGTTTCCTTTGCATTAAGTCAGATATGATAATTTTTAATATCAAAACCTCCTTGAGTTCTGATCATGTATGGTGATGGTTATTATGTTAATCTCACAAATCACCTTGTTTGATGTGAGTTGTCACCAGCTCCTTGTATTATGCATGTTATTAACACCTACTTGCATCATAAATACTGATATCAACATAATTTATCCACTTAAACTGAACTCAAATAAGATTGTAAACATGAGATTGAACTAATGTTTGTGAAAAGCATCCATACTGGCCAAAAATATCAATTCAAGAGCTCAAGATTAATTTTAAAAACAGATAAGACAAGAAATCAAGTCTTGATGAGTGGTTTTTGTTTGATGTAAACACATTTGTGTTAAACAAACTTTATCCAGCCACTGAATCATTAAAATGAGTCAAATTAAAAAGCCGCCATATTGGTCAAAACCAAATTATCAATTTTGTGAGTTGAATTCAATTTCAAAACACTCAAGACTTCATTCTTTTCAAAAACGTGACAATTTTGTCGTTAATAACGATTTCTAGATTAATAATAACAACTTGGATTATGATTTCTCCATCAACTGAACTAAGACATGTGAGCATCAGATGATAGTGGTGAAAAGCCGCCATATTGGCCAAATACAAAAATATCAATTTAAAGAGCTCAAGATTAATTTAAATTTTTAATTTTTTAAACGCTTAAGCATTATTCATTTTCAACAATAGACTGAGACTATAACAGAGTAAAATTTCGAATTGAAATCAGTACCTCGAAATGAGAACAAGAGCAAAACAAAGGGAAAACAGATTTCTGAGTCTTTTTCATTCCATCAAAAACAAAACCGGAAACTCACCGCCTTGAAAACTACAATATCGGTCATCGAATCATTTTGTCCATTCCAAAATCCTAATTTCTTTCTTTTTATTTTTCCTTAAATATTTACAATCATAAATAACTCAGTGTCGATGAATAATTACTTAAAGGAAAACATTTAATGAAAAATTAGATCGTGTATTAAAGATAAGTGTATGTGTGTACGTTACCTTTCTTTATTTTCTGTCGAAACCCCAAATCCAAGTTTTGTTTAAAAATGGCGACAGCGTCTCCTCGATCTATAAAACAAATTTTTTATTTCTTTGTTTTATTATTCATAAGCTTATTGTCAAAATCGATCAAGATCGAGGGAGAATAATGTGTGTTAACAAATTATTTACCTACCATCAATAAATAATTTAACGGAAACATCGAATGGTTCTTGATGAAAGAATGTCGTTCCTAAAACGAACAACGATGATGGTGAACACGACACTGCCATCTGTGTGAGGTTGATTGAACTAATTTTGTTTTCGTTTGTCGTCTGAGGGATACAACTGCACGTAAATGAAACTTGGAAATTTTTGGTTTTTCTCTCTCGATTTATCAAATTCCATCTTTGGTTGTTTTTCTTTTCTCAGTTTTGTTTATTTATTAATTTCGCTTGCAATAAAAATGAGAGATTATGTATTTTTTATTTCTTCCACGAAGTTTCTTTTGCTTTCGTTTCTCGATTTTCTTTTTTAAATTTGAATTATTTTATAATTATTCGGTGTTTAAATGTTTATATATATATTAACAAATATAATTATAAATATTATAATAAATTATGTGTTGTCTGAATTGATTTTTCATATTCCTACCTGACTTTTGTGAAGTGTTAGTGGACGTCCAGATGGATTGTTGGTTTTGCTGCTGTTTAGAGCCACTGAATTTGTTGTTAACCGCTGATGGAGGGAGATTGGTTCTTATTATTATATGTCTGAGATTTTATTCCTAAAAGATTATAATTGGACGGGTTTACATGAACAATATCGCTGACTCAATCCAGAAATGAAAGTTTTGAGTTTTGGGTTAATTTAGCTGTGATCAGGACACCCGTTCATGTAGAAGATGGGAATCCTAGGTGGACTCAGGTCACGTGACTGTTGCTACAAGTCACATACCGTAAGGTTAACAGGGAGATTAGGATGGGGAACGAAGAACTTATTTCATCTTAAAACTCTACACTACAGAGTGGCAACTTGAGACCTGTTGGATGACCCGATGATCCAAAAATGTTGTTGAGCCCTTCTTTCATTACAAATTCGTTTCAAAAGTAATGCACACTTGATTACTGATTCAACAAAGCGTCTTCATGAGACTCGTTGTTAATTAAACAACTTTAAGCATAACTCCCACCAAAGATTCCGTCGCTCGGCTGTACATTTCATAATTAATGCACACTTGTCAGAACAATTTATTTCATATATACTGCACACTCTTGTAAATATGATATTCCATAGAAATTTCTTCTCCCAGAGAGTTAAAGGGATACAAGTTCAACCCCAGCTGAAGAGATAACACCTATGAGGGACACAAGTTGTAGTATAAAGTTTTATACAAACTATAATATCGCTAGAAAAATAGCAACCGCCTTCCGATTTTCTGTTAAAGGTGTCAAACAACAGATTTACAATCTTTAATAAGTAAAAAAAATTTATTTTTAGGTTCTTCTAGGTTATAATGTCATTTTTGAGATGATTTTAAAACCTTGAGGTACACAACTTAAAATAAAAGACTCACACACTCTCGCTGTCTAAAAACTCTGCTGACTAAATAGCTGTAGACATATCACTGGTAATGTCCAAAGTCGGGGCGACAGTGCTACCATCGCCTATAGACGAGTTTAGGTTTAGATTGGAGTCACTGTCAATTACAACAGGGATGTTGTTCTCAAGCAGTCGATCCCTCTGTTGACATTCCCATGGTGTTTGAGTTACACAACAGAAATCCTCCATCTCCAAGATGTCTAAAACAGTTAACTAGGTTTAGTCAGCATCAGTGTTTTGAAAACACTACACACCCCAGAGTTTTAAAATCTTTTTATATAATTAAAACACATAATTAACATAATTAATGAACACTACACTCAATCAAAGTTTTATTTATTTTATTTCCTTCCTTCCGGGTGGGGGTTCCAAATCCACGGAAACTTTTAAGTGCAAATGCTGTAGTTATGACTGGAAATCACTCCGAAACACTTAGTATCCAAGTCTTTCATGTTAAAACTCGAGATAATCGCATTGAGAGCGACGACGATCACGTTACTAGACAGGATGAGGTTGTTGAGGAAATTGGCATCCACGTGATGATGTTTCTTGTTTATGTTGTACGCAGAGCCTAGGTAGACGCCGGCTATAGCCTGAGCCACCTGATGCGAAGATGGAAATTAGTTGTAATTTATTAATTATAGAAGGCGGTGCTGTTTACAAGAATAACATCAAGTTGGCGTTAACCGGTAATCAATTATAATGCCAAGCAAACATTGAAAGTAGCAAAATACCATCTAATTATTACTAACATCTAGTTTGATTAAAAAATCGTTTAACGTTAAATGTTACCCGCATTAACTATAGCAAAAGCTCATCCCAACGAATCTACTCTTCAATCAAATCTCATTTCAGTTGATTATTTATGTAAAGCGAAAACTGCTCGCATGGAGGATAGCAAATGTTCAATTTAAGTAGATTTGCTCCCTCGTCTAAGACTGACTCTACCTCGTCTAACAACAAGACAATAAAAAGTGTTGCCAGCTCTGACCTAAGCAAAAGTTCTTATTTTTCATGAGAATATATTCATCATAATATCATGAATATATATTAATATCAGCAAAATATTATATTAACCACAGCGAATCCTTTTAATGCTCGTTTAAATAGGCTTTAGAAAATCTAAGTGAAATATGCTTTCTCATAAGCTAAGAATGTGCTAGAATTCTTTAGACTGGCATTCGCGAACCTACCCGAATCTTCTCAGCATGGTCCGAAGTTTCTGCAGGATTCTAAAGAATTCCTGCGGATAAATACTGAGATTTGTTAACTCCAGAATCCAGAACATTGCTTGAAGCAAGATATTTGTTGAGTCTTATTTCAAAAGTCCTGCACACTGAAGTGAATTAATTTCGTAGGGAATTGCTTGAAGCAAAATAGAACACCTTTGAGGTCTGTGTCGCGTAAGCACTTTCCAAGAAAAGAGGTGAAGAGTAGGAAAAACAGGCGGTTCATGTCAAAGCTGAATTTATTTAAAAAACTTACGAAAGTCTGTGTCCGTAGCGAAATCAGTTAACAACAATAAAGCTTAAATTCACAAAGAATATGCACCATAACTTATAATAATTGAACCGAAGACTGACTTGAGACTCTCTGCAGGAACCGGCGAAATCGAAAAATATGCTTTCTCATAAGCTAAGAATCTGCTAGAATTCTCTAGACTCCCATTCGCGAACTTACCCGAATCTTCTCAGCATGATCCGAAGTTTCTGCAGGTTTCTAGAGAATTCCGCACATTCCTGCGGATAAATTGCGAGAAATTTCATTGGCTGTTGCGCTTTTCATTTGCTGTCGGTTTCTGAGCCCGTAACTCTCAATTGAATCTTATTTCATAAGTTCTGCACACCGAAGTGAATTAGTTTCATAAATAATGCACACTAATGAGATTAAAACTTGCCTAAAGCAAATTGTTATGACTTAATGAACATAGGTGCTAACTCTGACCCCAGCAAAAGTTCATTTTTCACGAAAATATAAAAATCAATACAACCTCAACTGAATATATATTAATATAAGCAAAATATGATCATATTAACAGCAGAAAATCCTTTTACTTCTCATTTGAGTAGGCTTTAGAAAATCTTTACTGAGATTTGTTTACTCCATAACCCAAAACATAGCTTGAAGCAAGACATAGTGAACTATCAAACGTTTGTTGAACCTTATTTCATAAGTCCTGCACACTGAAGTGAATTAATACAAACACTAGCGTTCATTTAATATATAATAACAACAAGACTGATAAAAATGACAATAAAAAGTGTTGCCAGGTCTGACCTAAGCAAAAGTTCTTATTTTTCATGAGAATATATTGATCATAATATCATGAATATATATTAATATTAGCAAAATATTATATTAACCACAGCGAATTCTTTTAATGCTCATTTAAATAGGCTTTAGGAAATTTTACTGAGATTTGTTAACTCCAGAATCCAGAACATTGCTTGAAGCAAGATATTTGTTGAGTCTTATTTCAAAAGTCCTGCACACTGAAGTGAATTAAATTCGTAAGTAATGCACACTGGCGTTCATGTAATGAATAAGTCTGACAAAAATGACAATAAAAAGTGTTGCCAGCTTTGACCTAAGCAAAATTTCATGGAAACATAAAATATACTAAGACCTCAACTGTATAGATATTATTATAAGGAAAGTATCATATATTGACGACAGCAAATTCTTGTAAAGGGTCTAAGTCAGAGTTTTGGTTAAACGAAAAGTTCGACTTGAAATTTTCTTCACACT
The DNA here is from genome assembly GCA_016920875.1 of Columbicola columbae. Classification (NCBI taxonomy): domain Eukaryota; kingdom Metazoa; phylum Arthropoda; class Insecta; order Psocodea; family Philopteridae; genus Columbicola; species Columbicola columbae. Next base: position 5,706,489 of record JADMLL010000004.1, read on the forward strand.
GACTATAGCAAAACTTTCATAGAATTTCTTGCAACCAGATTTGCTGTTGGTTGTTTGATTCCAACAGAAAAATTTCCCTGAAGCGAAGTCAGTGATTAATAGAAGGCTCATTTGAGGAAAAGAAGTGTTTAAAGCAAATTACTGCTTACATAGAGAGTAGCAAACGTTCAGTGAGTTTGAGTGCTTTACGGAGTGAGTCCTTCATGGCTTTTGTACCTTGTTCCACATACTAATCCAAGTCATTTCAGATTAATTAGTCACTTCCGGTCAATTAGTATTAATTATAAAACATGCTTACCACCACCGTCGAATGATGATTAACAACCAGGCCCGGAAGCAAGAGAGAGTATTAAAAAAAAGAGACGGAAACCACAGATAATTATTATTTATTAATAAATAAACAAGAAAGCATACAGAAGTGAGACAAACACACAAGCAGAGAGCAAGGAAATAATTTTTTGAAAAACCCAAAAAGGAAAAAAGCTCGTGATTCCCCCACTTCACTTTCTTCCCGTCGTATTCAAATCCCGGTAGAAATCCTGGATGGAAAGAGCAGGATCGAGGCCGAAGGACATTTTAATGACGTCAGAGACCATGGCGAACATGGCGCATCCGGTTGCTATGTGGTTGAGAACGGACGACAGGATTTCGTGTTCCTCCTTCATGAAGTTCAACTGACTTAAAATGAGATTGAGAACGGCCACCGACACCTGCACATTGACGTTCTCTCTGTTATTGTCCAGCAGGAGGGACTGGAAGGGGAGTCTGGAAGCCTCCTCCGACTTTTCACAGGAATTAATTCGTGCGAGAGAGTGAATCAGATAGAAATTGCAGGGAGGAAGGGAGACTGAAATTGTTCGTGTCGTTAGACAAATATCGATTCGCCGGAAACTAATTCGCGAAAACACAGAGTTTTGGCGGCAAATTTGAATTTCTCTCAAGGAAATTCTTTCTTGATGTTGTTATCGCCGTGCAGTAACCTCAACTGATTGTTCGAGTACTCGATTCCGAACGATGAAATGACGACATTGTCTAAACTGATTAGGAAGATCAGCAAGAGGATAACGTCGTTCAAGATAAGGCAAATCCTCTGTTCTTTCGATTTTTTCACGTCGAGACCTCCGATTATAAGAAACAAGATCCCGACGATTACCTACAAACAGAAAGGAACGACCAACAACAATACAGGAACGTACAGGTTTCGGGAAGGGTTTGGGGATGGGAGAGAGCGTGACACGATGCCGTATAACCTTCCAGGCTGAGTGACGCAAAATAATTTTTATCTGTTCCTCCTAGAAATTCATTTTGATTCGATCATCTAAACCAGTGTTGCCCAACCTTTTTAGGCCATGCCCCTCATTAACATTTTAAAATTTGTATGCCCCCATACATACTTTTTATACAATTTTCTATACACTATATAAAAATATAATTGTTAAACCAATAATTAGTCGATGGACATTTATTTCAAATAGACACCAAGTGAATGATGTGAAACCCTACAGAAGTTGAGTTGGGCTAATTAGGTACGAACAACGGCGTTGTTTCAAAACGTCAGGATTTCCCCACGACAGGAGAATACCTGGTTGATATTTTGGCAAACGAAATTATACCTAATTCTTATCTACAGCATTTTTTTCTTAATTTTGGCTGTTTTGTTAAATTTGTCGCCGATATCTAGCACTGAATTTAAATAATCCAAAGCGAAAGGGTTGAAGTCGTGTCCAAACTGCCCCCCTGTGGGCGTGCCCCACGTTGAGAAACACTGATCTAGACAAATTTATTCCACACCTAAACCACAGTACTTGAGGCTGTTGGAAGAGAGGATGGGAAGATGATTTTACGAATTTTGTTAGACCTAAATGGTATACCTTTACTAACAACAGGAATTTGCGGTAGGGAGTGGAATAGGGTTTTGCCCTATAACCGGCCCTGATTGGGTGTTAATTTTTCACTACAATATATAACCTAATCAATATGGTCTTATAATAATAATAAGAAGAACTTTTGGTCGTAAGCTGCAAAGGAAACATTCACGAAAGGTACAAGAAAATTCTTTTATACTTTCAAAAACAGTACGCGACCCGAAATTTATACACAAACATTCTTATACACTGTTATAATCTACGAGCTAGAAATGTCTCTTCTAATATTTACTATCTCTAATAAAACTGTCAAGTTTTTCCTTCGTTTTCCAAAATTTCAAATACAAAACACCGGTGCTCGATTTTTGAGACCGATATCGGCAACCCCTAGTCAAATCCTTTACACCTGACCTTGGTATTCTGGTTTAGTGCCCAAAAAGAAAAGAAAAAAATTCAAAATGTCAAAATACATCAATACGGCCATAAATAAAACCTGAAAATTCTTAAAAGGTACCTGAATTTATTTGAGTGGCAATAATAAAAGTACAAAAGAAGAAGAAATTGGATTTGAAAGAAGACAATGGAAACAAGGGTCTTTGTCATCACGGGTCATCGACCATCAGGTGCCTAATCCATTGTACCTTTCAAAATATTTACGATATTGTTTCACCTCCCACCCCGTACCTCTTCAACCGACCTCTTCCTTCTTCTTGTTGTCTTCAGTTAGTCTCGAACCTTAGTGTAGTGCGAGTGTCTGTTGAGTTTTTAGAGTTCAAGCCGGAAGTGGGGGTTTCAACAGCTGAACATGTAAGTACGTCTTAGATTTGTTGTGTCGCCTAATTCCTGATTGTGTGGTCTTGATGTCTAATATTCAGTTTGGTAAAAATGGAGTTCCAAGGGGTATAAATCAACCGGAAACGGAATCATTTGCTGCTCTGTGCAAAACTAAAATTTATTTCTCACATAAAAAAGTCTGAAAGCGTTTAGGGATGAAATAAATCCTTTGCCTCCCTCTCGGCTGTCAGCATTTCATTTTTGTTAAAATAACTTTTCAAATCCTCCTCCTCCTCCTCTCTCCTGCTGCCTCCTCCTCTCTCTCTCTCTCTGCTTTCCTCTGGACATTGATTCTCTTCGTTCAATCATGCGAATCCCTTTTCGGTAATTATTTTTGACGTGATGACGGTACGAACGGGACTTCGGGCCTCGAATCCGACAGGAAACGTTTCTGTTTGATCCCTTTTGTATGGTTCCTTCCCTCATGCCTTTTATCAGAGATCAACTATAAACCACCCCCCGATGCAAACTTTTTCAAAACTCTTATTCTAACCAGTTTTTGCGTTTCTGTCGCTTCAAGGAATAACCAACAGCGCACTCCCCTAACACTTGGTCACATTACTCGTGGTTAGGTTCTTCCAGTATTTTTCATCGGTTTTGAGGTAGCCCAACCTGGGGAGTAATTCCTCGTCGTTAAGATCGATAGAACTAGCAAACTGAGCTAGAGAAGGATCGAAAGCACTGATGAGGAGGTTGATGGCGGTTATGGCGACCGAGAAAGCCGTCGTGATGTAATTGATGAAAATGGCCGACGTCTTGTATTCCAATAAATGCAATCTGCAGTCCCGTAAGAAATTTAAAGAAAGCAACAAAATCCCCACCAACACCTACAACAACAACAAGAAGACACAGCCTGACAGAATCAACAAGAAAATTTTTTTTTTATTATTGTTTCCCCAGAAGCTCGAAAGCTATCAAACAACTGCGCATGCGTATCAGAGTCATAGATTTTCCAAAACATAGAAACAAAAGACGTTCACGTGTTCTCCCCATGTGGGAAAGATAATGTTTTGCCTCTCTCAAGACATTTTAGACAAAGAGAACATAAAATTTGAAACTGGAAATTATTTAAATACATAAAATTATGTAAAAGATTCGGTTTGTTTGGAATAAATTAAAGATGGTGTCGTGACCTCGGTTCCTAAGAATCATAGTCTAAGCTTCCAATTTGGCGGGATAGAAATTATGTTAGTGACACGCAAATTTCCTTTAAGTTGGGGCTATCACGGTTTCTGATTGTCTGAGAGATGGGATGGAAAAAAGACAACAGCATCAGGAGGAAGGGGTTTGAGAGAGGGGCATACAAAAAGCCAAAAAATAAAATTAAATCACCTGAAGTATTAATGAGGTTGTTATCAGGCCCAACATGAGTGAGTAAAACTCGTGCTTATGACCGACCTGCAGGATGTACTTTAGCTGACTGGCATTCGCCGTGAGGAGGGCGATGTCCAACATACCCTGAGCGATCGTCTTCTTCGTCGCATACTTGTTCACGTCGAGGGGTTTCCTCTGTTGAAAATGAAACAAAAAATTTTAGAAAAACTTCTCCAAGGACATCCATCAACTCCTCTCTCTCACAGCTCCACTTTCAACCTTCCAATACTCACGGTGTCTATGACGCAATAACACGTATCCACTTCATCGTGGCCGCAGTTTTTTTTCTCCGGAAACGTTCCTATTTTCGCCATGTTTTCCACGCGACTGACGAATTCTAACTCAAGTTTATTTGAATATTAAACAGATAAGATAAGATTTTTATTTAGATAAAATTGACCGTTCCTTTGTTCTCTCTCTCTCTCCTTTGTCTCTATCACTGTTTCACCTTCGCTAAGCTTTTTTTTTTATTATTCTTATTTCGATAATGATAATTTTAGCGCTTTTATAATATTTATAAAGAAAGGAAACGACTTTTGAAAAACATTCATTGTTCTATAGACAAGATGGCGTACATTGTGATAACTGGTTTTTGGTCTGTTGCAGTAGTGCATTCTTGTTTGCAATCACGGTTTCAATTGTTTTCGTGCACGCTTGACTGTTTCTATGTACTGCACTTTAAAATCTCTCTGAATTGGTTTTATTAAACGGTACCATCACATAGACTTTGTCTTTCTTGTAACCATTTCCTTTGTGAATCAACCTTCGGTAACATTCTCTTTGACAAAATTTCTATCTGCTAGAGAATTCCCAACCCCTCCTCGCTTCTCTTTGACTGTGCACTAGTCTTTGTTTGATCTTCTCCTTTGGTACACTTTGTTTTGAAAGTCCACCTTTTGATTCTAGTTTCTATTCCTAGACAAGATTCCTCCATTGTGACATATCCCCTTTGACATCCATGTTCATTTCTCTTCAAAAATATTTTTTTAGCACCTTTTTCTGTTCTTGTTTCGACAAAACATCTTTGGTATCCTTTCTTGAAAGCTTAATTCTCTCATTGATCTGATTTATAAGATTCTGATTCTAATTCTGGGCACCCATAAGAATGGAAGCCTTGATTTGAGTTTATCATTGAGCCACCCCTTTAAACACACTACTTCAGTTATAGAGAAGAAGGGAAGAATAGAACAGAATAAAATCACAAAACTCCAAAAGTTTCTGAACAATCTGTAGAAAGCTTGACATATGAGTCAGAACTTTCAATTCTTAAACAATGTCAGAACCAGAAACTTTTTAAACAAACTGATTCCCAGTCAAATAAAATTACCAAACCATTGTTCAGTATCTCAATCTTTATCAGTACATTCATCCCATATCTGAAATCTGACCTTTAGTGAAAACTCTTACTAACTAAATAAATTTCATTTAGTTAAAAGTGAAAACTTTTTGAATGAGGTTGTGTGAGTGAGAGTGTGGTTACTAATCCAACTCTTAAAAGCTTTTTGTTTGATTTTGTTGAACTTTTAGGACACACACATTTGGAAATTATTTTTTAAAATATTTGTTTTTGCTGAGTCAGGGAAATAGTAGTCAAACTTTGTGTGATAATTCTTCAACCACAAATTTACACTTACATGAGTTCACCAATCCTTTTGTCTACCATTTTGCTTATTCAAGGTTTTCTTTTCCCTCAATTTATTTTTAACAAAGGAATACAAGAAACCATGGATAAAATCAATAGTTAAATATGAAAGACGTGTAAAAAGCATTAATCAAGTGTGAGAGAGGGTTTACTTCCGCCCTTTTGACACTACACGACTTTGTTTCTTGACTACTTTGCATAGAAACGACTTTTTGATTTTTTTTCAGTCACCATTAAATCAATTTATCTCTTCGTAAATGCAACGTGCACCAATAAATAAATACAATAACAAAGAAATCAAAGCGTATTAACAATTTAAACAGTAATAAATCATTTGTACCAATTAATAATCTTAATAAAATTAAAATTACCTGAGGTGAGGGCTCCGGTGACACCGCTCCAGGCATCATTTTCATATCCTAGTAACGGACAAACAAAGTGCGTTCAGAAATTTTTTTCTCGACTTGTCGTGACGTCATTTCCAGAACGCGTTCTTTTTTTTAGCGTGCTTTTCGAACACACGTCTCTTCCATCTTGTTCCATTATTGAGCGACCTTCTTGCTTAGGGGATGAAATAAAATTTAAAAAAATGGACTTGAAGGAGGACTATTTCTATTTCGATGACTCGAAATCCAAACGGGGGAATGATTAATTGAAACGTTTGAAATGTTTGTTGGCGGTAATTTATTACCGGCTGTGAATTTAAAAAGTTTCCACGTGGGTTAGTGTGTTTCCCTTTTACTTCGCCCTTCAATATTAAAATGTGATGAAGTGGTCGGCTTTTTTTAAATAAATGATTTCTAACTTCTGGATGCCAACAAGTTAATGATATCTGTCAAAATAATGCTCTGCAAATATAAACAAAATTGAAAAATGAGTTGGAGTGAGGGAGGGAATGTTGTGGTCGTTGAAGTTTTCTAATGTAGAAGGCTGTGGGTGTTGGAGTTATGAGTATTATAAGACAGCTAAAAAGGAGGAAACGTTTTTAAAAAAACCTTGAGGGTGGTAGAAAATGATCCAACAGGGAAGGAAAAGTAATAAAACAAAAGGCTTTAATGTTTAAACTGTTCAGAGTAGAAACTTCCGGAACCGGAAGGGAGAGGAAGTAGAAACAAATTAAGTAAAACGCTAACAGACAAGTTAGGCTATCCAGCATGATAAATTAGAAAGTTGGGGAGAAGAAACTTTAGAGAAGTTAAATATAAAAGAGGAAAAATTCAAAATTTTGATATGTTTTAAACCACGTCCGCCATCTTGAAAAGGAAACAAACACATACTCACGTGCCTATAACGACTTCAATCTCACATGAGTGGCGCTTGGAGACACAAAACCTTCTATTTATAGTCGAAAACACTTTCAACGAGTGATACGATTCTATTTAGTCGGACACGTTTCAAACCGGAAGTGATCTAACACAATTAGACATCGTTGATAATTGGAACGTGATATCCTTCACCGGGAAGAATAAACAGATGAAGGAAAATGGAGGAGGAAATGGTTAACCAGTCTAAAGGAACATGCGATATCGTGGAATTTTCCTCTCTGAGCTTTCCCGAAGCTTTTCTCCTCGGATAATTGATAAAATTACCGTTTTCTCAGTTAAATTTATTCAAATTGAGGAAAGTTCAGATCGGACGGAAATGAAAGCGAAAATGGCTTAAGTTAACCGCTTCGATAATTTCGGGTGGGTACGAACAGGGTTGAACAGTGTTCGAGGTTAGAATTCGGAAAGTTTTCTCGAGTTTTGTGACCTCCTCCCGACATCACCTCTTGTTTTTGTTTGTTTAAAAGTTTCCAGTTTCTACCTTATGGTTTCTCCAAATTTTTCCCTTCGAGCCCATAACCCGAATTCCCACCTTCCTCATCCGGCTTGGATTTCTCTTTTAATCAGTGTAAATAGGAAACCCAGGTCGAGTTTCCACCTCCACTTCCGGTTTTTATTAAAATAATCCCTCGACAAAGGAATTATGACGTCATTACCGGATCATGTTTAACACTCGTGAAGGATTACCTTCAATCTTTCATTTCTCATTCGAAACTGTTATTACGGAAAATTGTGACCACGCCTGAAAATAAGTGTTCTCCTCCTCCTTGTTCTCCTGCCACTTCCTCTTTCCCTCGACTCGTATCCGGTTTCGATCCTTGAAGAAAACTTTTCATTTTTATTATAAGGCTCATAAATCCGAGAGTAAATTGCCTATTTTTGGATTTTAAGACTTTCAATTTGCCTCCCGTAATTTCGATTTTGACGTTTTTATGGTTGTTTGAGGGCTTTGTGATCGAGGGGTCGAAACGAGCTTTTCGTTTTCTTTTCTACACTACCCTTGACTTATGCTGTTGTTCTAAAGTCAGCGAATATTTGAACTTGTCTTGTGAAAGAGGGATCAAATAATCCGAAAGAATTTGGGAGGAGGTGGAAGTAGATATATGAAATTAAACCGGAAGTAAAGAGGATGGAAGAAGGTTTGGGGAGCCAATAAACCCCGACTGTGGTTGGATTCTTCCCTTCGACAAATATTTACACAAATTCGAATTGGGTTTTTGGATTACGGTTGAAAGTGGTAGAAATTCTTGGGAAATGAAGAGGAAGATGGCCAAATATTGAAGGAATGAAAGTTGGGCTTTGGTAGATGGCGAGGGAATCGTGTGGTATTTGGAGCAATGACTCAACCGATCTGTGGGGTCAGGGATTCGGTTCCCACCTGCGGCTCAAACCATCTTCTCTGTTATTTTCCCAAAATTCTGTTTCTTCCCTCTTTTCGAGAACAATCAGATTATTGTTGGAAGATTCTAAATGACCCCCAATAACATTTTACCAACAAAAGTTCTCCCGTTTTTGTGTCTGAGTCAAATATTTCATTTTCGAATGAGTCAGTTTATGTCTTTTTTGATTTGTTGCTACCCTCATCTGTTGGTCGGTGTTTCAGACTTTCTGATGCACCCTGTGTGTTTGGGTCTCTTTTGTATTTGTAACAGTTTCTAGTGAGGATCATACTGATGGTTTTATGATTACTCGTACAATGAATAAAGAGAACCATTTTGACGATTGCTTGACAAATAAAAAAAAAGGAGAGAGGCGATGAGAGAAAGTGAAGAAACAGAAATGTGGGGAAGTAGAGGAAGAGAGAGAGAGAGGAGGGAGAAAAGAAACAGAGATGGAAAAAAGAACAAAAGGAAACAGACTTAGAGAGAGGAAAGAAACTGACAAATAGGAAGACAGAGAGGGAAATGAAACTGAGACAAACAGACAGAGAAAGAAGAAAAGAAAGAACCTGAGGAAGACAGAATGAGAGAGAAATGAAACTGAAACTCAGAGAAGGAGGAAGACAGACAGACAGAAATGGACAAGAAACTGAGACAATCTCTCTCCCTTTCTGTTCTTTTTCCTTTAAGTTGTCCTGTGTTAAAAGCACTTTTTCCAGTTAGGCTTTTAGTTTATTGGTTCCTTCTTTTCTCTGTCTGTTTTCATTCTTATCTTTGTCTAAATTTTCTTTCTCTATCTGAGACCACTTAGACTCAACTCAAGGAAGTAAGACAGAGAGGAAGAAATTTAGACAAAGGGAAACAGATAAAAGAATCAGACGGACATAGAGAGAGTAATGAAACTAAACGAAGACACAACTTAGGGAAGAGAGAGAACAACACAGAGGACAACAGGAAAAAGATAGAACAAAGCAAAGAACAGAATGGAAGAGAGATTCTCTCAGTTTCTTGTCTTTCTCAGTTACTTTTCATTCTTATTCTCCACTTATTCTTTTCCTCTTCTCTCTTTTCTGAGACCACTAAACTCAAATCAAGCACTGAGACAGAGAGAGAGTGAAAGACAAAAGAAAGAGAGAGAGAGAAGAAATTTAGACAAAGAGAAAAAGAAGAATCAGACGGACAGAGAGAGAATAATAAAACTAAAAGGAAGACCCAACTTAGGGGAAGAGAGAGAAACACAACACAGAGGACAACAGGAAAAAAGATAGAACAAAGCAAAGAACAGAATGGAAGAGAGATTCTCTCAGTTTCTTGTCTTTCTCAGTTACTTTTCATTCTCTCTTTTATTCCCAGATTCTCTCCTTCTTCTTCTCTGAGACCACTGAGACTCAAATCAAGAAAGTAAGGCAGAGAGAGAGAGGAAAAAGACATTTAGACAAAGAGAAAAAGATAAAAGAATCAGGCTAACAGAGAGAGAGTAATGAAACTAAAACGAAGACGCAACTTAGGGAAGAGAGTGAAACACAACACAGAGGACAACAGGAAAAGAGAGGGAACAGAAAGTAAGGGAGGAGAAAAGCATCTGGATTCACCACGAACCGATGAAGAAGATTCTCTTTCTCTTCCTCTTTTTGAGACCACTAAAACTCAAATCAAGCAACTGAGACAGAGAGAGAGGAAAAAGACAAACAGAAAGAGAGAGGAGAGAAGAAATTTAGACAAAGAGACAAAGATAAAAGAATCAGACGGACACAGAGAGAGTAATAAATTAAACAAAGACGCAACTTAGGGAAGAGATAGAAACACAACAGAGGACAACAGGAAAAGATAGAACAAAGCAGAGAACAGAATGGAAGTGAGATTCTCTCAGTTTCTTGTCTATCTCTTTCTCAGTTACTTTTTCATCTTCTCCTATTCTTAATTTAATCTCTCCTCTTCCTCTTTCTGAGACCACTAAACTCAAATCAAGCAACTGAGACAGAGAGAGAGATGAAAAAGACAAACAGAAAGAGAGAGGAGAGAAGAAATTTAGACAAAGAGACAAAGATAAAAGAATCAGACGGACACAGAGAGAGTAATAAAATTAAAAGGAAAACGCAACTTAGGGGAGAATAGAACACAACAGAGGACAACAGAAAGAACAAAGCAGAGAACAGAATGGAAGAGAGATTCTTGTTCATCTCTTTCAGTTACTTATTCCCTTCCTTTTATTCTAATTTAATCTCTTTTCTCTTCTTGAGACCACTAAAACTCAAATCAAGCAACTGAGACAGAGAGAGAGGAAAAAGACAAACAGAAAGAGAGAGGAGAGAAGACAATTTAGACAAAGAGAAAATATAAAGAATCAGACGGACATAGAGAGAGTAATAAAACTAAAAACAAAGACGCATGAGGAAGAGAATGAAACACAACACAGAGGACAACAAAAAGATAGAACAAAGCAGAGAACAGGAATGAAGAGATTTCAGTTTCCTTTTTTCTTTCTCAGTTACTTTTCATTCTCTTTTATTCCAATTTAATCTCTTCCTCTCCTCTTTCTGAGACCACTAAAACTCAAATCAAGCAACTGAGACAGAGAGAGAGATGAAAAAGACAAACAGAAAGAGAGAGGAGAGAAGGAATTTAGACAAAGAGAAAAGATAAAAGAATCAGACGGACAGAGAGAGAGTAATGAAACTAAAACAAAGACGCAACTTAGAGGAAGAGAGAGTGAAACACAACACAGAGGACAACAGGAAAAAAGAGAGAACAGAAAGAAAGAGAGAGAGAGAAACCTTGAACATTTTTCATGTGTTCGAAATTATGGGGAAAAAATGTGAAATAATTAAAATTCAAGAGAAAATCTTTTGAAATCCAAAGCTCAAGGGTTTTGAGAGCAATCTCTCTCCTCTCACCGCCCTCTCCCAGCCACCATTCTCTCCTTCTGCCTTCTCTCATGCAAAAAAAGCAAACAATAATTTAAAAATGAAAGGAGAAAACTTTTTTTTTTGTTTTAATTATTTTAACGGTCGAACCTTTTTTTTTGTTAGTCATAAACCAATTAAAGTTGATAAAAGGAAAGAAAACAAAACCGGTTTTAATTGGATAAGTAGAAAATTAAATTTAAAGGGCAATCGGGGGCCGTTAAGGCGGAGCTCCTTGTCTCCCCGGGAAAAACAATTTTTCCCAAATCAAATTCCTTCCATTTTTCTTTCCTTCTCATTTTCAAACTAGTTTCCCCGTCCGCCATATTTGAATTCATTTTAAACAACCTAAAACCAACTCTAAACCATCACTTCTATTCAGAATCCATTACGTTGGTGTTTCATTTCATAAGTATTGCACACATTCACGTGGAATTTATTTTACAAACGGACCACGGTTTAGGTTTCTTTCAGAAGTAGTGCACACTTGTTTCGAGAATTCGATTTACGAGGCCCAGATTAATGAATAATTCATTTCATAAATACTGCACACGTTTTGCTGTTTAGATGATTTTCATAAACAACCCACACTTCTGCTCATAAGTCATTTCAAAAATACTGCACAGTTTTGTGAGGAGTTCGGGACATATTTCCCAGTAACAATTTCTTTCATAAATAATGCACACTTGTCTAGAAAATTCCTTCCAAAAATTCTGCACGATGATTATTTAGACCTCATTTCAAAAGTACTGCACAGTTTTGTGAAGAATTCATATCCACCACATGGCACAAATCTATCGAGAATCTGTTTCATAAATACTGCACAGTTTCAGTTGAGATACGTTTTATAAGTAATACACACTAGTATAGGTAGATTATTTCAAAAATAATGCACAGTTTTAGGAAGAGTTCGGTACTCATATTCAGTAATGTTTTGTTTCATAAATACTCCACACTTTCAGTTCAGATACGTTTCATAATTAATGCACACTTCGACCTGTACATCATTTCAAAAATACTGCACAATATTGTTAGGAGTTTGGGACACAATTTTAGTAACGTTTCGTTTCATAAATAGTGCACACTTCTATTAAGAATTAGTTTCAACAATATGGCGTAGATTTATCAAGAATCCATTTCGTAAATACTGCACATATTTAGCTCAGACACGTTTCATAAGTAATGCACACTTCTATCTGTAAATTATTAATATTTCAAAAATACTGCACAGGTTTTGAGAGGATCTCGGTTTTTCCAGTAACAATTTGTTTCATAAATGATGCACACTTGTTTAGAAAATTCCTTCCGAAAATTCTGCACGATGATGCCAAGATTTTATCTCATAGCAATAGTACATTTTAACATACAACTCATTTCATAAATACTGCACAGTTTCGCTCAGATACGTTTCATTAGTAATACGTACTTCTACCTGTGAGTCATTTCAAAGCTACTGCACAGGTTTATAAAGAGTTCGGGACACGTTTTTCAGTAACGATTTATTCCATAAATAATGCACACTTTTATTAAGAATTTATGTCAACCATATGGCACAGATTTATCAAGACCTGTTCCATAAATACTGCACACTTTCAATTCAGATATGTTTCATAAGTAATGAACACTTCTACCAGTAAATCATTTCAAAAATACTGCACAGTTTTGTGAGGAGTTGGCTTGTTGAATAGCATACATTTTCAGCAACAATTCGTTTCATAAATAATGCACAGTTCTTCCTTTCGAAAATTTTGCACGTGTATACAAAGATTTCATTGTATAACAATGTCACATTGACCTCATTTCATAAATACTGCACAGTTTCAGCTAAGAGACGTTTTATAAGTAATACACACTTGTGCCTGTAAGTCATTTCAAAACTACTGCACAGATTTATAAAGGGTTCGGGACACATTTTCATAAATAATGCACACTGTAACTCATTTCAGCAATAGTAGAGAGATCTATCAACAATCCGTTCCATAAATACTGCACACTTTCAATTCAGATATATTTCATAAGTAATGCACACTTCTATCTGTAAATTATTTCAAAAATACTGCACAGTACTGTGAGGAGTTCGTTTCAAAAATAATGCACACTTCTTTAGAGTATTTCTTTCAAAAATTCTACACGGCGATGTGGATAGTTTATTTCATGATAACAATACACTGTAACAGAAGACTCATTTCAAAAATAATGCACACTTTTGGTGTCTTTTTGTTTGTTCAATCGACTGTAGGGGTCCATATCCTTCCCTCTGACATCGACTCATCTTTCATCCTTCACTCCAGCCTCCTTTCTGTTTTCTAGCATCTCTCTTGAATTTCGTCTTCTTCTTTTTTTATTCACAATCCAGTTCATTTTTCATCCCCTTCACCCCCGTTTCGTCCTTTTCCTCCCCTACTCACTCTCTGAATGATTTCTGAAGAAACGTTTCCAATTTCCTTTTGTTTATTCTCAAATCAAAACTTGTTTCCATCGTGAATGCTAACTTTTCAACTCTGAGATCTCCTTTCTCTTGTAAGAAACTTTCCTTTCACCCCCTCCAACCCCTACCCCCATCCATCCCTTCCCAACTCCTTTCATCTATTGGAATATTCAAGCGAAACCGAAACCTATTTAAAAGTTAGGCGGCGGGAGGAGGGAAGAGAGAGGGGAGGCGGGGATGAAAAGAAATCCAATAAATATCGATGAAATCGAGTGCAAACAAACCTCTCGGCGGAAATTCAATTAAATTTCCCTTTTCCCTAATTTTTTTCCCTCGTCCCTGTCGCATTTCGACTAATCCCGGCTGAATATAAATCAAGAACGAACGCGAAGACACTCTCTACAACAGACACACGCTACATCTCTCTCTCTCTCCCGCTCTGCCACAGAGAAAATATAAAATAAATAAATAAAAAGACGAAGCCGGATATCAGAGCGATCAGGTAATTTGTCTTCTTGCATGCGAAAAACCGTCTTCAATTTATTATTATTAAATAAAAAATAAATAAATAAGAATTATCTTATTTGTCTTTGTCTCCGTCCTCCGCCATTTTATTAAGTCCTACAAATTATGCGAATGTAGTTTGCTGAGGGGCCTATGGGAGGAGGGATCGAGTTCACCTGCTGAGAGGAGCACGGAAAAGGTTACAAAAAAAATTTCCTCGCGTTCGGGATTCGGTTTC
>JADMLL010000004.1:5721080-5796293 GCA_016920875.1 Columbicola columbae
CCTTTAAGGTTCGATGTGTGAAACCTACGAAACCGTGACCGTGTTTTCCTTGGCCAGATGATATATAGATAGGGAGATGTAGACAAAGGATAAAATCGATTTTTCCTGGGAGGATGCTGTCAGCAAAACGCCTCCCTTGTAACGCAACCCACGGACAGACAAAGAGACAAACTTTCCTTTCCGTTACTTCTTTATTTTAGACACCAAGAAAACAATTTCTAACTTTTTTTATAGCAAAACTAACAACTATAAACTCGTTTTAGAAAAGTTTCTTTTTACTTTCAGTTAACTGAACATGTATGTGGGATGAGCAAGCCGAACGGACATTTCAAACGCTGTCGGTGATCATCCCAGCGCTGTACACTCATATCCGAAACGATCCTCCCGGTTTTATTCTCGAAGCGCAAAAGCTCAAACCGAAGCAGAAGAGAAGGAGAGTGACTGCACTGAAAAGAAGATACGCCGACCAGGATATGTTGCAATTACCTGACACGAAAAACAGAAAGAAAATTTCTCAGCCGATTTTCACAGACACTACAGGACAATCAAACTCCAGATAACCTAATCGACGTCTATCTTTCAGGAAAACCACCGAAGAACCGTGTTAAGGAAACTTACCGATTTTATAAACGTGAGCTGATTCGCCGCAGGATTCTTTGATTTCTCGGTTGTCCCATCCGATTGGATACAAGGCGACGCCACTGCAAACCATCAGCGCTGTTGGACAAAATATTATGTATTAGTCACTGGTTCAGATTTCACAAACGAAACAATGTTTAAGGTAAGTAAGGAAACAAAAACCAAAAATCTTCAAAAACAGGTCTGAGATCAATGATTGTGTTTCAGATACACAGGATGTGTGTCACTAAACCGGAAATGACATATTTGACTCATTTAAGGTGAAAGAAGAAACTTACAAAAGAGATAGGAAACCAGTAAACAATGGAGGAGTCGATTAAGCTATCAGACTAACCCCCCAGAGACTCAATCAATCACCCAAAACTAGAACGACGAGAGAGAGGAACAAACAGGAGAGGAAAACCATGATCAACGACAGGACAAAACTCTGCTGACGGAAAGGAAAAAAAAAAGGAAACCAAAGGAAACGTTTCAAATTTTAATTTCCCACTTCCTCCGGAACCCGGATTATCATCATCATCATCTCTGGGATTAGCCACATCCGGTTCTAATCTCTTCCAAAGGGAGAAGGAAAAAATGGAGGAAGGAAGGTCCAAGACATCCTCCTCCTCTCCTCTCCTCCGGGCAGGTAAATTTTTATTTTTGTACCTCGCTGTGACGATTTTTGAATTTCTACCCTGAAGCAACCCCTAAAGCCTCTCTTACTACCCCCTCTCTCTCTTTTCCCTTTTTTTGACTGTTTTCTTATCCTCTCACTTTTTAAACTCTATTTCATTCTCATTTTCACTTCCTTTCTCTCTCACTCTCTTCTGTCGTCACCGGAACCCTCACCACCGGAAGTGGGAAATAAATAAAACCAACAGAATTTTTCATCTTTCAGTGTAAATATTAAATAATTTGGTGATCTCTCGCTGTGACAATATTCCACTCAGAAACAACCCCAAAGCCTCCCTCTGTCCCAATGTTTCCTTCTCTCCTCTTGAATCTCACTTTTACTGTTTCTCTCTCTTTTGATTTTCGTCTTCTCTCTCATACTTTCTTTCTCTGTCTTCTTTCTCTTCTCTTTTTTTCTTATCTTTTCTCATCCTTTCTCATTCTGATTTTCTTCACATCTTCTCATTTCTTCCTCTCTCTCCTTCTCGCACATCTCTCCTATAGTCTCTCTCTTCTTCTCTTTTATCTTTTCTCTATCTCTTCCTCATTCTCATTTTTACTTTTCTTCCTTCCTCTTCTTCTTTTTAATTTTCATTCCCTCGTTTTCCCTCTCTCTCTCTCTCTCTCTCCTTTTTCACCTTTTCCCCTCCTGAATGAAACAAATGACCAACAGAGATTCATAAATACAAAAATTAGATTCTCAACCCTCGGTATGAAAACAACCCCAAAACCTCCCTCTGATGGTTCCTTCTCTCCTCTTGAATCTCACTTTTACTTTTTCTCTCTCTTTGATTTTCTTCTTCTCTCTCGGCTTAACAAATATGACATAAATCTATATTCCTTTGCTCTGTTTTCTTGTCTTCACCATCCTTATCTTTCTCTCTCATTCTGGTTTTCTCTCATCTCTTTATGGACTTTGTTTCATTTTCTCTGCTCTCCTTCTCATCTATTTCTATTCTCTATCTCTTTATTCTCTTCTTTATCTTCTCTCTTATCTTTTTCTTCTCCTTTCTGCTTTTCCCCATTCTCTTTTCTTTTTCTCTTTCGTTCTCCTCGTTTTCTCTCTCTCTCTCTCTCTCACCACTTCTTTCCTTACCACCGGAAGTGGAAAACAAACAAAACCAACAGAATTTGCCACCTTTCAACATAAAAAATGTTTTCTCGACCCTTTGCTATGAATTTTCCACACAGAAACATCCCCAAAGTCTCTCTCTCTTCTTATGTTTCCTTCTTTTCTTAGATCTCACTTTTCTCTCTCTCTCTCTTTTCATCTTCTTTTCCTTCTTCCCCTTCTCTTATATCTATTTTCTTATCTTCTCTCTCTCTATCTCATTCTCATTCTGATTTTCTCCTTATCTTCTCGTATTTTTCCTTCTCTCTCTCTCCTTCTCGTACCTCTCTCTCTCACAGTTCCTCTCCCCTTTTCCCTCCGTTCTCTTTTTGTCTGTTTTCTTATTCTCTCACTTCATCTCTCATTTCAACTTCATTCTCTTTTCTCTTTCTCTTCTGTCATTACCGAAACCCTCACTACCGGAGTGGAAATTTTGACCTTCCAGACAGATGAAGATGGTGGGGATTAGCCCAAACTTGCTGAAGGGTCTCTGAGAACCACAAATAGTCAACTGGTAGAGATATAGAGAAGGATATCGAGTCAATCGATTGCTCTGGTTGAGAGAATCACATAACCCTCACTACCGGAAGTGACAATCCAAAAATCCCAACCAAACCATTCCAATGTACCCCAAACCCCCTCTCTACTTCTCTCATTTTCTATTTCACTTCTCTCTCTCTTTTAGTCTTCCTTCTCCTCTCGTTTCGTTTTCTATTTACCAACTCCTCTCACCGTTTTTCTCTCACCACCGGAAACCAACAAACAAAACCAATTTTCCACCTTCTAACGTGCTTAATTCATTTTTTCAGATTTCAAACGAAGGACACCAACCAAACACCTCAAACGGCAAGAACATCAACTAAGGACAACAAAAAAAGGACCCAACAAAATGGCCCCACAGCGGAAGGAAACAAAGGAAACCGTATAAGTCACAAACCGGACCGGAACAAGGAGTAATCACACACACAAAAATTTCAAAAATCAATTTAAATTTAATTTAAGAAAATTTAATTTCAAAATTTATTAAGTAAAAATCATTGCCTAGAATAGACACCGCACAAAAACTACAACCACCATCACTACAACGATTTTCTTTTTATTTTCTTTCATAACAAACAAATTAAGTTTTTAATTTTAATTATTTTTCAAACCGACAAAAAAACACCGGAAATCAAATTTTAAATTTAAATTAATAAAGTGCTACTCAAATAAATTATTTTCCAACGACTTTTTATTGTAATTTCGTTTTTATATTTATTTATTTATTTTCCTCACTCTCTCTCTTTTAAATTTATTTAAATGGTAAAAAATTTATTTCACGCCTGGTTGACGACTGGAGAACCTTTGGAAATTTATCAAAAAAGGCAACACAACAAAACTGTTTTCACATAATTAATTAATTTATAATTAAAAAACAAATTAACTGCAAATTTATTATACAAATTAAGAGTGGAAAACATGCACGCGAAGGAGTCATTCTCGTTATTTCTGATTTAGTTTCGTATCACTTCCGGCCACAACGATTTTTCCTTTTCTCTCTAAACCGTTTTATATTAATATCATTTCAAACCATAATATGAATATGAATGAATTAATACTGAAATCATCATGTCAATCATACTACCATCTGAAGGAGTCATTTTTGTAATTTTTTTATTTATTTCTCTCGAAACCGTTTTATATATTAATATCAAACCACAAATTATAGTATAAATATTAATATAACCAATATATTTGGATTTCGTTGTGAATAAGTCGTTTTGTTTTATTGAAGAAGTTTGAGGATTATACTATGACGTCATCATGTCGTAAAATTCTCGTAAGCAGTTTCGTGAGAGGAGTGAAAGGGTGGGATTAAGGTTTTGCTTCTAAACCGGAAATTATAAATACAAATTTGGATTAGTCTTATAAGTTTTTGATTTGTTGTTCTAGAAGTTTAAATTATACGTCAAGAATGATGTGTGTAACGGTGTCACGTGATATTATTTGAAAGGATGGATTAATAGAAAACGAAATCAGGTTTACGTGAGTGAAAGCGTGGAAGGAATGGAAACGGGAAATTTGTATAAAAGAATTTTTAATCTAAGCTGTGTTGAAGGTTTTTAAGTTGATGAATTGTATTATTTATAATATATGACGTCACGGAGTCGATAAGGTTATAAAATAATAATATAATATGGTCGAAAGAAGTTGGATTTGTGTTTAAAATTGGTTAAATTGGGTGACGCCATCTTTGTTTTGTTTTTTAATTACAAATCGAATCGACGTGATTTTTTCATCTCTATGACTTTGCTCTCGAAAAGGCGGGAAATTCAAAAATGTTTTGTGATTGTCTTCGTGACACTTCTCTCCATCTTGCTTTTGTCTTTGATATATTCAGTTGGTTCCTCCCGGCACGAACCGAAATAATTTTCTTTTAACTTTGGAGGGTGTTTTATCAAAACCGGAAGTCAAGTTTCAAAACTTTGAACAATTTTAAACTTTCTCTGGGTAATTTATTCCTTCGCTTTCCTACCTCATCCTCTTCCTCCCAACTTTCTTTAAGAAACTTGTACGCGCGGATGTTACAACCTAACCTTCTCATTTCTTTCCTCTCTCTCTAAGCACGTTTTGTCATCGGTGTAGAGGGGGTGGAGGGTTGAGAGTTAGGGGTGGGTGGAGGAAAAAGGAAATCGATTCAAAAACCGGACTTGAGAAGATGCTTTTCTCTTTTACGACCGCTGCACCTACGTGAAAACCGCCATTTTTCTCTTCTTTATGACCGCCAGTTAAAATCCTCTTTTCTCAGCGAAGGTTTAGACATTAAACCCACTCTCTCTCTCTCCTTTCTTCTTCCTTCCTCTCTCTCTCTTTTCTCCTCCTACCCGTAACATGTCCATTACGGTTTGATGGATGAATCGCTTTTGAGAATCACATTAACGCAAAAACCTTCAGCCCGGTTTCGCACTCAAAAAAAGTTTCCTTTTTACCATTTCCTCTTTTCAATAAATAATCCTTCCGTTTCTCTACTAGATAAACGACTAGATACAAGTTTCCCATCCATTTGTCAGTTTCCTTTTTAAAAAAAAAAGAAAAATTGAATTGTGTCCAACCTTTAAACCTTTCGATTCCAGAACTTTTTTTTATCTCCTCGTCGTTATCTACGACTTATCTCCATCTTATCTATTATATATCCGTTTTAGATATAGGACATATCTTTGTAGGATATCTATTTGTCTTTTGTTGAGGGGTGAAAGTGACCAAACCACACACCACCATTCGGATAAACTTTTCCATTTCGTTTATCTATCTCCGATTTTATCTATGTACGGATTGCATTGTGTGTGTTTTTTTGTCTGATTGTTTCGCTATCTGCCTTGTCATAACTCCTCCCTTTTTTGCCATACTTTGGGTTCGCTCGTTTCTGTCTTTCAATTGACCTTGTCATCAGTTTGACAAGTTGACGTCATTTTGGTGTTACTTTGGTCAAGGTTTTATCACTTTTGAACTTCCTTCCCTCCTTCTTACAATGTCCTTCTCGATTTTTAAAGATGGCGTTTGCTGTTGTTACACTAACTCCAGATTGAGTTGGGAAGGAAACGAGAGTGAGGAAAAATTTCCTTTTTGCGAAAAGTTGGAAAAGGTTTTGAGGAAGGAAAGGGAGAAGCGATCGAATTTCAGCTATCCTCCGTCTTCTCCTGCTGACAGTAAACCTTCTTTATATTCACATTTTGCAAAATTCTTCCTAAAAGCTCTACGCTTCCCATTTATTAAAGTTTATTCTTCTAAAACTTTTTTTTTCTTTCCTTCCAACCTCCTCCTTCTCATCTCTACTTCTACCAACACCCGGAGTAGAGAAAAACTCATGAGAAAAATTAAAATTTATTTCATTTAAAAAAAAGTTTCCAGTTTCTGCTCTGAATCACAATTATGAGTTTCCTAGTCACGTGACTCCAACCCCTTCCTGTTGGAAATTTCGGATCGGTGCTGAATAAATATCGACCAAAACCCGCTTCTTAAAAATTTTATTCGATACTTGCTGTCGTTCTCACAACAGGACAGTAAAAATTTTTAAATCAAAACGATCACCTCAGATTAGCAAGAGCCAAACTAAGACATTACTGCTCAGTGATCCGCACTGAAGCCCTCTACGCATTAGAGTGCCTGCCACTGAAACGAAGAGGACTCCTGGAAGTAGTGGAAATCAAAGAACGAAAAGTACTACGGAAAATCCTAGGCCCAGTCAAGGAATACAGGCGAAGACACAACACCGAATTATACATCTACCTCCCAAAGATCTCAGAGGTCATGAGAAGAGAAGAATAAGCTTCTACGGACATCTGAGTAGAATGAATTCGAAAGACTAACAAACAAGACTTGCAAATATTTCCTGATAAGGCCGTCGTGGTTCCTAGAAACCGAAAAAGATCTCAAGGAACTAGGAATCACACAGCAAGACCTCCAACAGCCGGACAAATTGAAAGCAAAATTAGAACCTCGACTGAAGACGGGGAAAGCCTGGTCGGAGGAAAGAAACAAAGAGCACAGCATAAGAATAGAGTATTGGCGGAAACGGAAACAAGAAGAGGCAAAGAGGAAATGTCGACAGCGTGGTCCAAAAAGCGACCGAAACAGAAAAAAATCAAAACGATCACCTCACCTGCACACAACTGTAAGAAGCCAGCAGTTCTAGCCGTGCCCGTGTGGACGACATAGGTGACGCAACAAGCGGCTGCTGCAGTGATGCCAACTAGAAGACTTAGTCCGCTCGCGACGCCTACGAGAATGGTGCTGGCTTGCCACCAAGGACTGGGTATATCCCAAAACCTAAAATTATAATAAATAAATGAAAACTCAAAAAACAAACATGGCGGACGTCTAAATTGAATTTAATTTAAGGGAGAAAAGTTTTTGTCTTAATTTTCGTTTTATCAACATTTTGACAATAAAAAGTTCGACGTTTTACAGAATCTCCGAAGACATGATAATAATCAAAACTGTGGTCACGTGATAAACACCTTCTGGTAACATTTTCTTGCGATCGGAAATAAATTTTTTTCGGTACAAAAAAAAGACCTAATCAAGAACAAAATTGATTATGCCAATTAAATACCCTACAAATTTACATAAATTCCCGATTAATAATAAATTACAATTCAATTCGATTGAAAAATCAATTTAAAAACAAAAAAAAATGTTTTTCTCTTTCCTTTGCCAATTTTAATTATTCAACAATTATCATGAACAAAATGGCGGCGGACGGGGATGGGGAAAGATCTCCACAGATGATACGAGGAATGATTTCGTGTTTCCAACCTTCGTCTTATAATCCCTGATAAAAACCCGTCAGGAGATGAATACCAGCCCAATGGGTTTGTACCTCGTACCTGGAATATCGTCCGCATTCCTGTATGACCTCGACGACTCCGGCGGAAGATACTTCGGGTAGTTGCACCTCCGAAACGAGCTGAAATAAGCGTCCACCTTATTGAAGAGAGTCCCCTGCGAAAATGTAAGAAAAGCTACATTAAAACCGTGACGTCACTTCCTTTTTTTTTGGGCTAATCTATTGACCGAGGTAAGTTTCATCACGAATTCCGGTTCGTTTTGGCGGGAAAAAAAAAATTTTTCGAAATGGTCTGGTTGTTACAAAATGAATTTAATTCCTCTCGCATTTGGCCTTCCGTTTGCGTGTCTTTGCATGATAACGTTTCCTCTTTCATTCCTCCGCCACCACCGCCCTCCAACCACCCACAGCCCTCTCGTATCGGATTCCATCGCGAACGAATTATTCATAAATTCCGGTTGAATTAAGCGCATTCGCGAAATTTCTCACAGACGCTTGTCGTTTCCGGTTTTAGACCAGCTTGGAATGTTTCCACCTTCCTCCCCCTGGACTCCGTTCTTCCTTTTTCCTGTCTTTCTGTTGCTCTGACATGTTTCTTTATTGTATTTGCGTGTCTAGTTCTAGTTAACAAAAAATGTTTCTTCCCCCTCCCCCTGTTGTGAATTATTTTCTTTCATCTCCAAAGTCTTTTCGTTCTACAACCTCATTCTGTTGAGTCTGTTCTCGTTTTCGGTGATCACCTCTCAGATGTTTTGTGTCGAACCCGTAATTCTGTTACTGGGAAAAAGTTTGTCAGGGAGATAAAAGAGAAGATGACAACAAAACCGCACGACGGTTTGGTCCATCCAGCATCCCCTCTTCCTCCTGTCCCCAAAATCTCATTTACTTTCTCCGATTGATAAGTCTTCTGTCCATTTCTCTGGTTAAGCCCTTTGACAAATTGCGTCAGGGTTCGGGAAAAGTTTTGAATTAAAAGCTCCCAAGCGAACGCTTTCCGACTTCCTTCCGGTTTTGTTTTACATCTGTTCCAATTGGAAATAATTCTGACAACTGATTTTGGTCCCTACCGTTAGTAGAAATGATTTTGTAACTGGAAACTAGTATACGAACCGAAAAGTATTATAGTATATATGGTACGGTAAGAGAGATAAATCGGCCGAGTATATATAGTTCCTGGAAAGTATTTATAAACATCAACCAAGCTTGGTATATGTCACTTACTGAGTATTTATGTGAGAATAATGTCGGTTCTGTGTGTTATACTTTACATATACGATACGGTAAAAGTGATAAATGACGAGAATATATATTTGATTCTTGGGAATTATTCATAATCACCAAACAACCGTGTTTAATATGATAAGTTACCGAGTATTTATCATGTTTACCGGCTAGTTTATAAAATCTCCAACTATTAATGGGAATTTAATAAAAGTTTGCTCACATGCTTAACTTCTGTCACTTTCCTGACAACAGTAAGCAATCCAAGCAGCTGTGTGTCGTCGGCAACAGTGAACGAACTTTTCAACAAGAAGCTGCGAATACATAAAACGAAGCGGCAGAAGCCAAACATCGAAGCAAACCTTCTGTAACTTATCCATTACGATTTGGATATTTTAAAAACCATCCGGTAAATGTAATAAATTACTGAAGCTTAGCTGGTGATTATGAATAATCCCCGGAAATCATATACACTCACTTGATTTATCACTTTTCCTGTAATACACATATTAGATGTAACACCCAGAAATGCATAGGATTTCATAATCACCAGAGTATTTATCACGTTTACCGGATGCTTTATAAAATATCAAGCGCGTGAGCGAAGCAAATTTTTATCAAATCCCTCATTACAAGTTAGATGTGTCATAAACTAGCCGGTAAATGTGATAAATTATTACGTACTTACCACACTTAAATGTGATAAATACATAATAATTTATCACATTAACCAAGCTTAGTTGGTGATTATGAACAATCCCGGAAACCATATACATTTGCTTGAATTATCACTTTTCCTGTAACACATATATTAGGCGCAACACACAGAAATGTATTTCCGGTGATTATTCATGATCACCAGCTAAGCTTGAGTATTTATCACATTTACCGGATGATTTATAAAATAACAAACTCAAACAAATTTTTAAATTATCAAATTCCCCACTACAAGTTGGATGTGTCATAAACTAGTCGGTAAATGTGATAATTACTTAATAATTTATCACATTAACCAAGCTTAGTTGGTGATTATGAATAATCCCCGAAACCATATACATTCGCTTGATTCCTCATTTTTCCTGTAACACATATATTAGGTACAACATATTAGATGTAACACACAGAAATGTATAGGATTTCGGATTATTCCCAATCACCAGCTAAGCTTGAGTATTTATCACATTTACCGGATGGTTTATAAAATAACAAACTCATGATCTAAACTAATTTTCAGTTATCAAATTCCCCACTGCAAGTTGAATGTGTCATAAACTAGCCGGTAAATGTGATAAATACATAATAATTTATCACATTAACCAAGCTTAGTTGGTGATTATAAATAATCGCGGGGAAGTATATATATTTGGGTGAATCAATCACTTTTACAGTGTCGTATATTTATCACATTTACTGACTACTTTAAAGAAGATCTGTAACATTTAGCGGGAAGTTTTTATACAATTTGGCTCGGACTACGAGTTGGTATTATCACAACCAGCCGGTAATTGTGATAAATATTGGATAATTCGTCACATTAACCAATCTTAGCTGGTGATTATAAATAATTCAAAGAAATTATATATATTCACTTGACTTATCACTTTTACCGTGGCTTATATGTTTAATATAACACACAGTACCGATATTATTATCTGGTTCACCTAATTTTTGCTGTGGTTCATATTTGTGGCCGGGAGATCTCGTTTACAAACAATAATTTTGGTATTGTCTCAATGTTAGTAGGCCTACAGTACATAAACTCTGATATAGTATAATTTGAAAGCTCTCAGCATTCTCAGTATTTGTTGAGGTGTGATTCGGCTACAAATAATTCTGCTCAAGTGGATTAACTTTAAAAGAGGATAAATTCCACGAAATTTGTCACCACAAGCTTCTGTACAAGTTTAGACGTGACTCCACCCAGTATAATACATCCTACGAGTCAGACGTTTTTTGCTGTCTGAAGATTTTGCTATAATGAATTTTAATCTCCAGCAATAAATTAATTTTCCAACGTTCGCTCGATAACATTGCTATAAACTGCTCGTCTCGAGTACATTCTTGTCGTAACTCATTTTTGTCGTCCATATTTTGCTAAAACTAAGATTCTCGGAAGCGAAGTTTTGCTATAATTAAAAGAATGAGGAGCAGTGTTCCCCCCAAAGCAGTGCGCTTGGCGCGCTCACATAAATTTCAAACATAGCCCACATCAAAAACATTACCGCGCACAATAATTTGATTCCTGCTGAAAATAAAATGGCGCCGGTATGTTAAGGCCCTTAAAAATTAAACCACCGCAAAAAATTTATTTTGGAATAACCTCCGCTCACAAATCACGAAAAATTAGTGGGAACATTGATAGGGAGGTTTGTGGTGTGGTGGTCCCTGATGACACGGCGCCTGACTATAAAACCTATGCTCGCGAATTCGAGTCCTCTCGCACCTCAAATTACGCGGTTTTCTGTCGTAAATTTGAACAACACTCGATTTTAGGTTTTGCTACGGTTTAATTTGCTAAGGTAAATTTAAAAATTTGAAGCGGAAGAATTGTGCAAGATCCGTTCCAGAAGTATCTCTGCAAGTTTTGACATGAAACTAACGCAACACACTTTAGGCCGTAAGCATAATAAAACTGTTACTACCCTGATGTTAGTACTGGATGGATGATTTGCTACCATTTCATTGGTTGTTAATGTCAGTATAAGTATATCAAATTAATACTTTCAAACTGTCAGATAGTCTTTGATTTGAAATCTTACAAATCGTGTTCCTAGCTATTTCCAATCTCAAACCAACAAAGACAAACAGGACGAATGATCATCTTATAACAGGAAATTGTTCCAAAACCGGAAGTGAACAACCCAACTATCATCAGTAAAAGACCACCAACCCATTCAGTTTCAAATTTTGAAGAAAAAAAATTCCAAACAAAGCTTACAACCCATTACCGACGCCATTTTGATTATTAAACCAAACCGTGAGACGGAAAGGAGATGGAGGAAACTAAAAAAGACATTTATCCAGACTGATAATAATAATAATAATGAAATCATCTTCAAAGGGAAACGTTTCTCATCATCCACCATTACGCTCTTGCTTCTTTCCAACTCCAACCTTCTCTCTCTTCCGACAAACCGGAAGTTAATAATTAATCATATCACCGTTCCGGTTTGAAGAGCTTTTAGATAGCGGGGTCCGATGTTTGCGAAACCATCTAATCAAGATCTCTACTCGAAATGACTTATTTTCTCTGCCTTGAAACCCGTCACTCAAACAAAACGAAACGAGACGAACCAACATAAATACATAAATAAATAAATAAATAGTGGAAGAAAACGGGGTGGAGGAGGAGGGCAAAAGAAAAATGGACGAGAGAGAGAGATTTTGCGCAAACTGGGAGTGTTGAAGTACGCCATGTGTGAAAATCCCAACCGGTCCAATTAAAATTTATAATACAACCTAAGGTCCGAGGGCAAAATGCATTTGGTAACTGCATTCAAGGAATTATCCAATCATGTCCGCCAACTATAAAATGCAAATCGCGGCACATCATTTATTTTATCCTCCTCTCCTCTCCTCCTCCTCCTCCGGGTTGATTCTTTCCCTTGTTTTTGGCGTATGTGTGTGTTTGTTGCCGTTAATTATCATCCGTTGGAGTCGTTAATAATAGCCGGGGCCAATTGTGGTACCTCTCTGGTTCTTGACCTCCGGGAGGCATGTTACAAAGGGATTTAAAGACCTTCAACCTTGAGGTTTGATCCCGGACTAAAGTCATTTTCGGCTATCCGATCACCACATACGAATCAACACGGGGTGGGTCCGGCTAACAACGTGAGACCTTAAATAATTCATAATATTCGCCGTTTCCGTTTCCTCCCCGCGGTGCAACACACACCCCCCGCAACCCTCTCCACCTTTCCAGTTAACGACTCGCATAACCTTAAAACGATTTTGATTAAGTTCATAAAAAAATAAATATAAATGAAAATTCTTAACATTGGCTAAATTAACATTTTTATTATTTAACGTTTTGAGAGCTATAAAAGCGGTGGGCCAATGAGAGAGGAGGACGGTGAAACTATAAGTCTGTTGAATGAAGGAAAGGAAAAACACCGACGAGAATAAAGAGAGAAATCGCTCCGGTTTCCGGACTGGAATCATTAAACGATCTCATTAATGGACATGATATTCGTTGACGAGCCCCGGGATTATTTATTTGATTGCCAGGAAAAGGTTCTCCGAGAGACCTGTGTCTCTGGACTCAAAAGAAATTTTAAAAAAGGTTCTCACGGCCGACATGATATATGTCACCGTAATCCTTTGGGACTCATTCGAGATGAGAACGATCTCTCACTCCCGCTGATTTCGATTATGAGACCTTGCTATAAATTATAGTTTGATGTTTATACTGTTTTTTAACTAAAAGCGATTCGACTGTCTTGTCTGTCTCTTGGGAACGGGACACTGTTTCCGGTTTGAGTAGATTGCGACCCGAAAGACGTGTCTTCCGTAAGTTTTAAATGATTTGTGACAGGTCTGAACTTGTATCCGAATTTGTGGTGACGTTGTTTCCCGAATTTCGAAACTCCCTCCTCCTTCTCCCCAGGTATTTAGTTTAAATTTTCCGGATTTGTCTGAACCTGTTTGTGTGACAGGTCTAATCTTCTCCCGGGGTTTGTGGTGATGCTGTTTATCCCGAAAGCTCTCTACACCCAAACGTCTACCGCCACCTTCTCGCTCAGTTAAACTGCTGAAAATTTTGGTTTCTAGTTTCGTAAGGGCAAGCAGCTCCCTGAAAGTTGCGGAAAAGTTTCCCCATCCTCTTCTTCAGGTATTTCATTTAACTTCCCGGTACTCTTCACTTCCGGAAGTTGAAACAACAATTTGAAACTGTTGCCGATTCTTGCCTAAAAAGCTTTTCACGAGTCCTAACTATTACCAAATGAGAGTATCCGAGTGTTAGGCTAACTCTGTTACCTTCCGAACCTTCCTAACCAGGTACTAATATTGGTGCATGACTCCTAGAACAGCCTTCGTTCAACTTTAAGGCTTTAAATATTATTACATAAATTTTCAAAATGGCGACTACTACGAGGCAAGTGTTACTCAAGTTAATAGATACGTGTTTTCATTTTACGCGTCTTTTTTTTACGCGATTAGAATGTTCGGAAGATTATTTCAATCAGTTTTAGGTTAACCTAAAAAGTGATGAACGATTTCATGTGGAGTTCATTTCAAAAGTAATGCACACTTTGCTGGGGGAGTTCATTTCGCAAAACAATGCAAACTTTGTAAAGCGCTATTTCCATTCTATTCTGAAGAAGGGCTTCTTTCAAAAGTAATGCACACTTTGAATAGAACCTAAAATAACTGCGATTCATCATCCGAAACCTTATTTCATAAATAATGCACACTTCTGGCTAGCGCGATTCAGTTTCTTTACCGAAGGGAAGAGAGGAAACCCATCTAAGACATACTAGAACAGTCCAAAACGGATCTCACCAACTCGGACAGACTACCAAAACCCCAAAAAGCGAGGAATCAAAGCTTATCTCACGACTCATCGAATCCACACACACGCACCAAAAGGTTTCATCCCATCAACGTTGAGACGAAGCATTTACACCAAATCAGCCTTGCCAACGTCAGCGAACACCAAAACGGGCCCATCGACACCTCCATAAAGTATCGTTCAAACTCCTTCTTGGTCACGTTTCCTCCACCCAAGACGACTCATCCATCCACCCCACCCACCTATCCGCTTATTTCCAAAACTGAAAAAAAAATTCCCGGTACTTCCCCCGAAATGTATAAATCCATTAACATCCATAATACTAAATAAATCAATTAATTAATTACATAAACGATGACGCCGCTCTCACATTATTTAGATTTATGGATTCGTGAGTTATGGTCGATTGTTATCCAAATCACCGCCTCCTCGTGCTAGACGTTTTCCCCACCAAAACGAAAAGTTCAAGAACCAGTGTCAAGGACAACGAGGACGAGAATCGAATAAATAAATAAATACATACGTAAATAAATAAAATAACTCGAAACAATAAAACAAAACAACAAAAATTTTTCTGCCTTTTTGCAAATATGCGAAAAGAATCTGAGAGAGAGAAACATCAAAAATAAATAAACAGAGAAGAGAAAGATAACTTTAACGATGGACAATAATTATTTTTCATTTATTTAATTATTTATTTTTTCAGAGCGTAACGAAATAATAGGCAAAAACCCTAACCTAACCCAACCTAACATTAAAAGATAATTCTCCAGGATTAAATTCCAGTTTCTCTCTCTCTCTCTCTCTCTTAGTATTTCATTTATTGTTAGCATCTACCGTCTG
Source organism: Columbicola columbae (assembly GCA_016920875.1). NCBI lineage: Eukaryota > Metazoa > Arthropoda > Insecta > Psocodea > Philopteridae > Columbicola > Columbicola columbae. The sequence continues at coordinate 5,736,387 of JADMLL010000004.1, forward strand.
TCCGATTGTGAGACGTGATCACGGATAAGCTAAACCCGGGTGCAACTCCTTCACATCCTTGCATTCGAGTACCAATCAGGTACGCGCACTAAACGTGAATGATTGCGGTCTATGTGTGTGTGTGAGTATGAGTTGTGAGGAAAAGGTTCAGAGTATAAACTTGTTAAGTTCAATTTTGACCTAGGACAACGATGTACCTGGAATCCGACTTACAAGTGATTTCGTTTCTTTTTAGGTTGAAAAACCTGAACCTTTTTTTTTTCGGAATTTTTAATAGCGATTCTTTATCCGAACTGGTTTTGGAGATTTTATTTTGGAGGTAGGGTTTGGGTGACGGGGAGGAACCTGAATAAATTAATATTTTAGGAGCTGCGGTGGTTTTTCAAGGCCGTTTTTATTAAATTTTTATTTTTTTATTTATTAGATTAGTCGGAAGAATTACTGGTGTCTGGATTCGTGTTAGTCATGTTTGATGTGTGTCTGTGATGTGCGTTCCGTTCTGGTCATGATCATCGAGACTTGGGCCTATAGTTTTGATGAATGGTCTGATTTTTGGAGAGGGAAACCTTGTCTGGACTAAACTTTCCAGATTTGTCCACTCCATTGAATTGATGACCGACACTCATTTTCAATATGGTCGTGCTCTCCCTTAGTCCACACTTCCCAGCACACCTACCTCACTCCATCTTCTTACTACTTCGTACTATCTTATCCTCTTTCCCCAGACTGAATTCTCCGCCATATTTATTACCCCAACTCCTGGGGACAAGACACTCGAGATAAAAAGCGAGACCAACCACTTACTTGAAGACAGGTAGCAGTTAACAAGGTTTCAAGTTCTTCTGGAGCAATTTGGACAGCTCTGAAGACATCTTCTTTAGTATTTGTCTGAAAGTTCGTTTCGGTAGTTTTTGCTGTGTGTGAGTTGCGGATCTACAAAACCGGGGAAATGGTAGGAAACCCAAAAACAGTTTCAGTTGGGTTTGGTCAGATCCACATCTAGAACTCAGATCTGGTGATCGTGTTCTAGTCCTCTGAACGATGTCGCTATTTTAATTACGGTCCGGGCGCCTCCCGGTGTTATAAAACGTGTCTATTTCCCTCCTTTTACGCCGCTGAGCCGACAAAGGTTACAGACCTTCCATAAAATTGGGTTTTTATGACTCTATTGAACCCAAAACGCCTTTGAAATGACAAAGGGGGATGACGTTCAAAGTCTTCTGTATGGTAGTCTTCAGAACAACCTCCTTAATTTTGCAGACTGTCAAAGGCCATAAACTATCTCTCGGAGGTTTTAATTATTGACCACAGTCCAAACCATTCAACAAACCTGCTGACAACGAAAAACCAAAGCCGATTATACCAACACAAGAACACGCATCATTCGGATGTAAAAGAGCCAAAACATTCCAGGGGAAAAGTTGTCCAACAATAAATTTTCCCGACGCAGACAAGTCTTAGTCATTTCCACGGTCGCAAAAAAAAAACACGAAACCGAAGATACATACCAATGAAATAAATTATGTTAATACGAGGAAGCAATAACCTAGGTCAATTGGAAGCCATCCTAATATCCCTCCGCTCCAGCCGCCGCCCTAATCCCCGGGATTATAAAATGCACCGTCACAGATTTGGCACGATGCTAATTATTTACAAGACTTCGTCATCTTTCATGACCTCCTGGAATCTTTCGGTTGTTGACACAACTCCGAGATTAGCCGACCGACGACGGACTATCTCTCACAAGAAAAATTTCGCGATGGTCAAAGGATCAAGGTCAACGAGGCAACGACCGAAATTCAAGGTCAGGTTCCAAACCGGACATCCCTCCAAATTGGATGAGCGAGGAGTAGAGAGACGTGACTGAATATTAAACAAAACAAAACAAAAAAACGAGCAGAACGTCAAACAAATTGACAGGCGATAAAAGAAAATGAGAGGAGAAGAAGAGGAAGATGGAAATGGACGACGACCAACGAGAAGATGGAAATGAAAATGAAAAATTTAAATTGAAAAGAGAAGAAATGAGGTTGATGAAACCTACAGAACAAAGAATCCAAAGCCGCCGACATTGGCCAACTTGTTCCCCTGAGCAAAACCATTTTATTATTTATCTAAATCCGACATTTTTCTCTTGTTTTTAGGCTCACAAAATTGCAAAAAAAAAAATCTCCGCCGACAGAGCTCCAGGTTGTGAACTGATCCCATTTAGGCCTCCGATATTCTCTACCACCCCGTGAATGAATAAATAAATAAATAAATATACATTTACAGTCAGCCTCTTTCATTTCATTCAATTTCTCTCCCCACCTCCTCTCATTTATTAATTAAAAATGATACATAGAGGAAGAATAAGGAGAAAAATTTAATAAATTATTAATAAATAAATAAATAAACATTAAAGTTGCAAATTACGTGCGTTTACACGGTTTCTCAAAAGGTGTTTCAAATGACTTTAATAATTTTTTTTTTGTTGTGTGGCATTTTTCCTCTCAAGGATTTCCTTTATTATGGATTCTCTCAACAAATAAAACTCCAACTTATTTATTTATTTATTTATTTATTCTACCCTCTTATCGCTTTCCATTAGTCCCCATCTCACGCCTAAGTCGGAATTAAGCCATCCTACTCTTCTCTCTTTCACCTTCTTTCTCATCTTACTGGAGCTGTTGTACATTCTCCAAAAGACCACACGACCATTTTTGTTGGGATATCTAAAAAGGGATCTAGTTCGCAAACTACTACTCCTGAGAAGTGTGTTCGTACCAATAAATGTGTGCATTATTTATGAAATCAATACTCCGACTCAGGAGCACCACCCGATTTCTTAAAAACCACCGGACGGTATTTAAGCAAAAACCTCCTATAAAGTGTGCATTACTTTTGAAATGAGTTGTTCACAAAAATATATCTCATCAAAGTGTGCATTATTTATGAAATGAATCACTGATTGGAGTGACTATTATAATATTTATGGAATAATAGTGAGACAGCGAGAAGGAACCGAACAGAAGGTGGGTAGGGTGTTAGGGTTGCTGACTAGCTATTGGTGTCTGATGTTCTTAATACGAGTGTGCATTACTTATGAAATGAATTATTCCCACAAATCTGTGTTGTTTATGAATAAAATATTCCTATAAGTGTGTAATAATTATGAAATGAAATCTCCCCACCACTGTGCATTATTTATGAAACAAATTCCTGTACGGAACAGCCAACTCTAGAAAATCATGCAACGAGTGTGCATTATTTATGGAACCAAATCTTCTTACAAGTGTGCAATATTTATGAAATGAAAACCACTGTGCCATCATGTGCAATATTTATGAAATGAAATCTTCCTAACACTGTGCATTATTTATATTATTTATGAAATGAACCCCACGAAAGCGTTTACTGCCGTCGAAACGAATTTGGCATTAAGTGTATGACTTTTGAAATGAATTCGAGCTCAAAAGTGTGCATTATTTATGAAATACGGCCCTGTTGATAGTTTTATTATTTTAAAAGTACTAAGTGGGCTTTCGATTTCCTAAAAATCACGAAAATTTAATTTTGCGGAGGTTTGGGGTGTAGTGGCCAAGTGCCAGACTAAGAATTTATAGTCGCGAGTTCTGCACTATAACTATAACAATAATTTAATTCTTTGACTGACGTAACGTGACATAACATAGAACAAACCAATTTTTCCAGATGAAGTGACAAAATGGATGAAAGAAGGGAAACCGATACAGATGTAACAATTAAAAATTTTTGAAAAGAAGATGACGTAAAGGGCCCAGAAATCGAAAGTAAGGCCATGGACCATGACAACAACAACCCCGTGGAAAAAACATTGAGGGTGAGTGAGTGACGAGAACAAAAGACCTGAGAAGTAGCGACGCGAACTGGGGACAGGTACGCGAACCTTATTTTTTGTATAAAAAGGTTTCATCTATTTTGTTATGTTAAATTTCTGTTTCCTTCCTTCCGTCCTCCACTTCATCAATGAGTTTCTCACCCCCGCACCTCTACCCATTCCAGGGACTCAATTCATCTCCCATTTCGCTTATGTTATAACAGTCGAGAACAATTCATAACCCTTAAGGGACCGAGAAAAAGGAAATACGACTTCTGACATTAACACAAACTGTTTCCTAGTTTCCCGGGAAAGGTTAAACCCAACAATCCGAGAGGTTAATGAAAAACTGACGTCAAGGTCAAATCGGAAAACAACACAAAACAACCCAAAAAGAAGTTTGGATGGTTTTGATTCAGAGCCTGACTCGCGATTTGGCAACGCTGGATCTTCGGCCAAAGTTCGAAAAGCTTCTCGAAACAAAGAAACCTTCGAACGAACTCCCTCCACTCCGGTTTGTGGAAACATCATCCGACCGCGATTTCGGTGGTCGATTGTCGATCCCGAGCAAACAAAGAAGAAATAAAAGGAAGGAAGAAGAAGAAGAAGAATAAAGGAGAAAAATCCTTCGAGAACAAGATGGAAAAACAAGTTTGGCGAGAATAAGAGAAGGCACCACCAAACGAGGCATTACTCCTCCAACATTTTCTTGATCTCCATCAAATTAATAATAAATCGGACATCACACCAAACCACACCACGCCACACTTGGGGGATATGTCAGCCAGACCCAATGTCTGCTCCTCCGAAACGCTTCATTTCGTGCGCGCATGCCCGAACGAGTTCTCCATCTTGATTGACGGAATATTAAATTAAATTATTATTCGATTAAAATTTTTTTCTTTTAATAAAAACGAACAAAGAGGAGACGGAGGAAGAGAGAGAGGAACGCACACACAAGCACAAAGTCAAACTCCCAAAATGGCTTCCTCCAGGCGAGAAATACAGGGCTGGCAACGATGCCAAACAAAACAAAAAAAATTTTAATCCGGCTACTGCCACGATTCTTTTTGTTTTTACCATCAGAGAGGAGGATAGGTTCAAGGGAGGGAGGAGGGGCGTTATTGACACGATTACGTTATTCCTTTGTTTGAAAACTATTTAGCAAAACCAGTTTCTACAAAATGAGTACGGGGAGGAGACTATAAAGGCGAAAACGAAATGAAATTAAGCCGATTACCGATGATCACTGTTTGATTAGAGTTAAGCGATTCCATTTTGATTGGGTGTCAGGCAACTGTTCGCCCTGTAATTTGACTTTTGGCTCTCTCTCGTTTCCTTTCCAGCTCTTTAAAAACTGCCTCCAGTCATTTCCTTTATCCCCAGCTTAGGTTTTATAACATGGCGTAACGTTTATCAGTCAATCCTTTGACTTTTCGCTTTTTTTCCTGCTACCTCTTCCTCCTCCCTCCCGTCATATGCTTCTCTCTTTCCTTAGTTTGTTTGATTAGTTTCATTCTCATTTTAAGAACCTCGACCATAACGAATCTTTTATATGTTTTTGTTGGCGAACGGAACGATGAACCCTCGACGGAATAATTGGTCATCAATTACGACTTTGTCACGGTACTCTCTTAGAAGAATGTTTAGGTCTTTGATCTGGTTACAAAGAGAGAAGCGGATCAATAGTATCCTCCAAACTGATCAGGGACCGAAAACGGTTATCGAAAACACCCACCACCACCGCTAATGACAATGATGAATGATTCTCACTCTCTCTGGATGCAAATTTCCTTTTGCATTCCAGACATGGAGAACAATATCCGGGTGTAACAAAGGCCCGGCCGAAGGCTAATCAAACCTACAAAACAAACTGACAGGTTCTGGGGGGGTTTAAACTCTCACTTCAACTTTCGAGTCTTGTTCTCAGATTTGTTTCCAAAGACTAGTTGCACTTTTCTTTCCTGTTTCCTCATCTTTCCCTCCGTCCTCCACCACACATCTTCCTTCCGACCCTCTCAACCAGCAAAACATTAAACATCGTTCGGGTACTCAGACAATTTTTTTTGTGATATCTCGTAATTAATTCGCCAAAACCGTCACTTTTTAAAAAGACCGCTGCGATTGTCTAATAATAAGCGCAACACATCAACTTCCGCTTCATCCCACCGAAAAGTCTCATCTCTTACATGTCAGTCCCATCAGTTTAGTTTTCATACGAACATTAACCACCCGTGAAAATCAGATAAAATAAAATGTAATTTTTATAGATAAATAAAATATATATAGGCCTTATGATGTTTGATTTTTTTTGTTGCAGTCCGCAAATGCAGTTTTAATTGCACTTTTTTTCAAGGTTGCACCAAAGTGCAAAAACGAAAATTTCCCAAACTCACTCTCGCTACCACCAACCCATGGATAAATTGATTTCGGATTGGTAGTATAAGTAGATAATTAAGTAGACAAATCGTCTTAGAACGGTAACCGGACATCATTTCTTTTGTTGTCTTCCTATTCGAAAAGGCGGTGGGCTTGGGGAAAAAAAGGGGCGACAATAAAGTCGGATTTGAATAAATTATTCCGACGCGTGTGGGCTTTCAGTCGATACGCGAACCGACGGCCTGGTAAGACATGTTGCAGATTGCAAGCCCGAGAAGTCCGGTGCACGAAGGAACCCAACATTGTTTTGTAAAATTGACCTTGTAAAAATTCAGGAAAGAGGACAAGAAGAGAAACAGAGACTGTGAGATTGGACTCCATATACCCCCTCCTCCACCTGCTCCTCCTCTTCCTCCTTGTCCTCCCGTTCTGATGAAAAATGGAAATGAGCAAAAAAAAAAAGGTAATAAAGCAATCAATTTTCAGACATTCTTGATAACTATCAAGGCGAGCTTGATTTTATGACTTCTTTGCCTGACTCCATATTTTTCGTAACGCCAAGTCTGGTCTTCGGGCCTCATTTTTTGTCTTTTTCTGTTCTTCTGTCCATGTCCGATGTCCTATCAGCCGGAGTCTTGGGGTTTCTCCCGAGTCAAAGGTAAGCCATCGAATAATGGGCGTTACAAAGCTACGATCTATCAAAGAGCCGCGATGGCCTGGTCGGCCATGTTGAAGTTTCGAAACAATGTTAACACCAAATTTACACACCGAACCTAATCTCTCGCTCGTTTCTCTTTCCCATCCTTCGTTTTATGTTTATTCCCCACTTCCGCGTCCCGCAGCACGACAGGAGCTATAGGTAAGGACGACGTTTCAAAATCTCTTTCAAACAATTTTCGTCTCTAAACACTTAACCTCTCCGAACCTCTGTTTCGGGCCCTCATAACTATTATTAAAACGAAAAATTCGCTCTTGGAAGTGTGCATTATTTATGAAATGAGACCCTATCTATAAGTGTGCATTATTAATGAAACGAATCATGTAAATACCAAGAAACATACGCTTAAATCAATAAATTAAAATTAATGAAGTCTTCACAATGGTGTGCAATATTTATGAAACGAATAACTCGAAATATTTAAGAGACGTCGTAAAATTGTGCATTACTTTTGAAAAGAGTTTTGCACGATTCTGTTCACTACCAATGAAACAAAACACCCATCCACAGTGTGTAATTTAACTAAAAAGGACTTCTAGCCATAGTGTGCAATATTTATGAAATGAATTCGTCCAAAAAATGCAAAAAGTAATGCACACTTTTAGGACGAATTCATTTCATAAATACTGCACACTATGGAGTGAGAAATTGTTTTACGTTATATCACACACGGTAGGCACTGATTTAACTTCATCAGTAATGTAATTAAATATTATTAATATTTCAAAAGTAATGCACACTCGCGACCAACTAATTTCATAAATATTGCACACTATGGTTAGAAGTCCTTTTGGTTAAACTACACATTGTGGATGGGTGTTTCATTTCATTGGTAGTGAACAGCATCGTACAAAACTCTTTTCAAAATACCACCAAAATTCATTTCAAAAGTAATGCACAGTTTTACGACGTTTCATAAATATTGCACACTGTTGTGAACACTTCATTCATTTTTATTTTTGATTTAAGCGTACGTTTCTCGGGTATTTAGGTGATTCGTTTCATTAATAATGCACACGTACAGCTAGGGTCTCGTTTCATAAATAATGCACATTTCCGAGAGCAAATTTATTCTTCTTTTTTAATAATCGATAGTTATGAGGACCAGAACCGCATTCATAAATACTGCACACTCCCCAAAGTGTGCAGTATTTATGAGTTAAGAACGAAATGAATCCTTTCAATATCGGAAGAATTTCATTCACCTAAAGCCAAAACGCCTTTGCCAATAAATCTCACGTCTAAATTGAGGTTCGAGTCTTTTTTTATGCGAAAAACTTGGATTGAGTTAGTCGAGTCAAATTGACTCAGTTTTGAATAACAACAGCCATATAATCAATATCCATAAATCCATTTATAAACTGACTTCGCTTTGATGTTGGCAATAATTAAAGGAAATCGTCTTTCTCGTTTCGATCATAAGTGATTTGTGTATTGTACACTTGTATGGTCGTGGCAGAAGACACCTTTTGAATCGGTATCAGTCCCTGCTATAAGGAAAATTTCCCGAAACTTGTCAAGGATGTAACCTCCGTCACTCCGTCTTCTGATTTCCTTCTTCTCACACGTGACCAGAATGTGAGCTTCTTCCAATTTTCCCCCCAAAAACTGGACACTCCCCGAGCCCGGCCCCAGAGGTCAGAGGTCACCGACGTTATGTTATGAAGTTTTAATACCGCGATTTAAAATTAATAAATCAAATTCACTGCGAGAACATGCGGTACGTGTTGTAGTAAAAGACCTGCTACACTGCCCTCGCGTTTTTGGACCTGTTTCAAATTACACCATAATCATCACACAGAGTTCAGCATTCCGGATGAGCTTTATCATACGTCTTCATCTCCCTGTTCAGTTACACCCTCTCCTTCTGAACTTTTTAAACATCTTCCACCTCTTTCCTCCAAGTCGTTGCTTTATCTATCGCTTTCCTTTCTCCTATTACCTAACCACATACCTACTTTCTATACTTTGGACATGATGCTTTTGCCCTGTTTTTACCCCTATCTATGATGTATCGTATATGTGTACGGTAAAAGTGATAAATCCAGCGAATATATACATAATTCCCGGCGAGTATTCATAATCACCAATTAATCTAGGTCAATATGACAAATTAATGATATTTATCACATTTACCGGCTAGTTTATAAAACATTCAACTCGTGATTACAAAACTTGCTTAGATTATTAGTAAAAGGTCTTACAAACTACCCGGTAAATGTGATAAATACTGAATAATTCGTCATCAAACTTAACGGACGATTATGTAGAATCGAAATCGGCTGACTAAATACACGAACATGTCTAAAGTCATCATTTTGTTTCCGTTTTCAAATTTTCCTGTAGATATCTTTTTACCTTGTTTAATTATTTATTTATTTATTTTCCTGTTGGGAGGAGGGAGGTGGTAAACCTCAACTTCCGGTTAATAAGTCTATTCGTGTTAGATTGTCTGAGAAACTTCGTCGGTTCAATATGTCTTCCTTCTCTTGTTATGTCCAATCGGTTTTGATGTAGTCGGATTTCTGTGAGTTAGTCTCATTCTTCTAGGAGTGTGCATTACTTTTGAAATGGTTTTACTCACAAAAGTGTGCAATATTTATGAAATAAGATGATTCTTGAGATGTAGAGTAGTTCTCATACAAACAATGTGCATTGCCTATGAGAGGAATTTCTTATAAATATACACAAATGTGTGAGTGATTCGTTTCATAAATAATGCACACTTTTATGAAAGATCCATCTGTGTTCATAAGTCTCTGTCTGGGTATTGTTTATCATTTGGGCGTGATCGTTTAGGCCCAGGTTTTACTTCTTTCTTGATGTATCGTATATATGTGTGCGGTAAAAGTGATAAATCGATTGAGTATACATAAATTCCGGCGATTATTCATAGTTACATTAATCACATTAGCCGGTGAATGTGAAAAAATATTTAATAATTTCTCACATTAACCAAGCTGACTTGGTGATTATGAATTTGCGCCGGGAATTATGGTCATATTCGCTCGATTTATCACTTTTACCGTAAAGTATATTTGGTGGGATGCATTTAAGTCTTTGGTTGTAATCACAAAATCGCCATCGGTGTGTATGAGTACAAGTCTGGAATGGATTTATGCGATTCGAAGTCACATTTTCCGACTTCTGTGGACTTTGTATATTCTTCTGGATCGGTGGTGTTGGGGGCGACCAATGACAACACTTTGGGAACCTCCAGTCCTAGTTGTGCATAAATAGTTTTGCAAAACTCAAATTAAAATTAATTTAAATAAATAATGTAACTAAAATGTAAAGTGGAGTTATTAAAAAAGGAAAAGAAATAATAATAAAAGTTATGTAGAGCTAATAACAATAAATATTGATGCCGTTTAAATTTAATAAATCCCGGGGCAACGCCTGAGAAATCCACTAATAAACAATAAATTATGTTTATGTATTGAAATTATCCATAGGTTAGTCAGGTTGTGTGTGTTTCTTTTATGCTGTCTTATTAACTGTTGTGTGAGCGCCATCGCGTTTCTTGGGTAGTGTGTGGTCTAGAGGTTGTCGGACACTCTCCTCTCTAAAAATCCCTCAGCAAATATTGACAAATCCAGGGAATTTAAGCAGGTGGCGGCCATTAAGAAATTATGTTGTAACCAGGTAACGACTTTGCCCGTGTGTGGCGTGTATGAAAGTCGTTTCAGAGGCGACGCCATCTTTGAAAGTTGATCAAAATCCAAAAGGAGCGACGTTTTGGCACTAAATCAGGTATTTTGGTTTCCATGCGCGGGAGCCGACAGGTATGACCTAAGGTGACATTTTTTACTTCTTAGTTCGGATATTAATGTGTTCGCGCCCAGTGTCACTGTTTATAAGTGACATGTGACGTGTTTGGATTGTTTTTACCCGACAAAGATTAAGCTAATTGGAAGGGAAAGCGTTGGCTTTCAAGCTTTTGTTTCTTCGTCACGGTTCTGGTATGTGTCCAGGGTATGGAGTGGACTTGATGCGAATCACCAGTGACTGGTTGACGTAGGTTGTGTGGTACGTGATACCCAAATACAATAGACAGCACAAATCCTTCGATGCAATTTGATTTATTTAGGTAGTGGTGAGTCCGAGAACATGCCTTCAGATCGATAAAATGAATTCCAGCCTTATACTCACGGTATACACCGGTAAAAGTGATAAATCGAGCGAATCCCAAAAACACCGAATATTCTCGCATTCACCGGCTAATGTGATTAATGTAAATATGTGTAATCGTCCGGATTCGTATATATACTCACTAGATTTATCACTTTTACCGCACACATATATACGATACATCGAAGAAAGAGGTAAAACCTGGGCCTAAACGATCACGCCCAAATGATAAACAATACCCAGACAGAGACTTATGGACACAGATGGATCTTTCATAAAAGTGTGCATTATTTATGAAACGAATCACTCACACATTTGTGTATATTTATAAGAAATTCCTCTCAGAGGCAATGAACATTGTTTGTATGAGAACTACTCTACATCTCTAGAATCATCTTATTTCATAAATATTGCACACTTCTGTGAGTAAAACCATTTCAAAAGTAATGCACACTCCTAGAAGAATGAGACTAACTCACAGAAATCCGACTACATCAAAACCGATTGGACATAACAAGAGAAGGAAGACATATTGAACCGACGAAGTTTCTCAGACAATCTAACACGAATAGACTTATTAACCGGAAGTTGAGGTTTACCCCCTCCTCCCAACAGAAAAATAAATAAATAAATAATTAAACAAGGTAAAAAGATGTCTAAAGGAAAATTTGGAGGCGAAAACAAAATGATAACTTCACAGACTTTAGACATGTTCGCGTATTTAGTCAACCGATTTCGATTATCTCGGACATCGGGTGTCAGGTATAATTAATAATCTAGCAACACAAAAACAGAAACTCGACCACGGACAAAACACAGTCCGGCATAAAAACAATCTCAAACTGTCGAAATTAAGTAAATAAATCAAAACAAGAAAAAAAATAAGAAGAAGAAGAGAGAAATAAGATAAAACGACGAAGACAGGCACACACACAAAAAAAAGTCGAGGACGCCATTTTTAGAGAATTAACGATTGATTGACTTCGCCAACAAGTTTAATCCAGTTTAACGTCTCTTTAATTTATTGCACTTTGTTATTAATTAATCAGTGGGGTTATTAATTTTCATTGATTTCGTTCAAACACGTCGACGACAAAAAGTTGAGGATGGATGGAAGTCGTGGTCTTAAAGGGAAGCGAGAAGATGAGAAAAGAGTCATCGGGACGCCATTTTCAGTTTGGGGAATTTCCCAGAGTGAGAAGGCTGTGGAATCAAATATGGCGGATGAATTTTATTTTAATCCACAACAAAAACGACTACCTGTCCCCGAAGAAGGTAGTACAGGTTGTTGGTAGGACATAGAGTTTGGGGTTTACTGGGAAGAAAGGACAGGAAGTAGATAGGGATTAGGAAGGAAGAGGAAATAGGTTAAGTAGGAAGGTATGGAAGAGTAGGAATAGGTGGTTACGGTGGATAGGGAGAAGAAGAATGTGGTAAAGGAGTTTGGGACATACTAAGAAGCGATGACTATGAGTCTGAGGGCTATAACCTGCAAGTACTCCAGGATCTCAAGATTTGGGTTGGTGGATGAAACCCATAACTGCATCCTGTAGGTCTAGTTGGCTTAGTTGTATCTAGTAGCTTAGTTGGCTAGTAGGTTAGTTTCCTGTAGTTAGGATGGCTTTACAGATAAAAAGTTTGCTACCAAACGTGTGGTTCAGAATGTCTTCGGATGAGACAGAGAAGTTCATTAAGAACTAACTGAGCCCGGGTTAGTTGTGCTTTGATATGGGTCATCCAGGTGAATACCCAATACCAACTTGGGTCAGGAAGATAGTAGAAGCAAAAAAGGGTAGCAGTCACTGACCACAACAACAACGGCCTGGAGGTAGTAACGACAAAATCGATTCCCTCATAGTGGTATAAGTGAAACCTGATTAGAATCACACCACCACTGTGATCAGTGCCGTCTGGATCATCAAACCCCCAGCAAATAAGAAAAACAGCTGACGAGCCAGGAGTGTTAGAACATGAAACACGTCCGATGGGCACGACAGTTTCGACGAAACTCGATTTCAAAAATAAAAATAAAAATTTTCATTGCCCAACTTTTCCAGTTTTTATGGCGGAATTTTTTTTGTCCTCTTAGTTCAGGCCATTTTAAAACGATTAAATATGATATAAAATGAATCCAATGGTGACATTAAAAGAAAAATGTTGTGGTTGGTAACACTGTGAGGGAAGGACTTAAGTTATGCCATTTTTTTGTTGTGTTTGTTTTTTGAAAAACGTCGCCGAGTTGGTGGGAAATTATCGCCTGGAATGAACGTTTTCCTCCCTTTCGAGCCCTTCCTGCGTTAATGAGTGGTGGTGGTGGTGGTGTTGGCATCCTTTTCCTCCTCTTCCCTTAAATACCCTCGCGGCCATTTGCTTTTTGTCTTTTTTAATTGTTTTTGTCATGTGGCCTCTGGGAACCTTTCTTCCAGATGTTTGTCATTCATTTCTCGCTTTTGCTTTACTGACTTTCTCTCTTTTTCTCCTATTTGTACTCTTTCCTCCGTTTTTCATCTATTTCGTTTTGCTTGTCGCCTTTTTGTCCTTTCTTCTTTGTTGTCGAATGGATTCTATACCTCCAGATGCATTTTCCATCCATTTCTCTCTCTCTTTGTTTTCTAAGTTCTCCTCTTTTCCTCCATCTTTCTCTAATTCTCTTTTCTCTTGTACTATCTTCTTTTCTTTTTTTGGTGTATTAGGCGATTTGTTGTCCAAATTTTAGGAGGGTGTTAGCTTCCTTTGTTTTCTCTCTCTTATCATCTCCTTCGTTTTGCTTGTTTCGTTCTTGCTCTTTCTTCTTTGTTTTCATAAGTGTTCTAGAAGTCCAAATGCATTTCTCTCTCTCTCTGTTTCCATCTTTCTCTAATTCTCTTCTCTTTGTCTTTCTCTTGTACTATTTTTCCTTCTTTTTTGGTGTATAGTCTCCGGGCAGCCGGTTGAGGATGCTGTTTTCCTTTCTATTTTCCTTCTACCTCTGTATGTGTCTTTCTTGCTCTTTCCCGTCCCCTTCTTCTTTGTTGTCGTGTAGATTCTGGCAGTCCATATTTATCTTCATTCATTTCTCTCTTCCCCTTCTTACTTATAGTCTCTATGTGCTCAGAAGCTAGATGGGTCCTTTTCCATTCCTCTCTCTCTTTTCTGTTTACTTCGCTCTGCTTCCCTCTTTCTTGCTCTTTATCTCTCATCCTTTTCTTCGTTGTTGTCATATGGGTTATAGAAGTTCTCCGTCTAAATGTATTTCCCATTCAGCTCTCTCTATCTCTTGTCTATCTTTCCACCACGTATCCCAATTTCCTCTTCTTCTAACTGCTCTTTGATACAGTTCTATTGCCGAAGGTTCATTGATCCCCACTTCTGAAAAGTTCCGACCTTACACGTAACAACGTACTCAAACCCGGCGAGTGAGATTCCATCGAAGAACTCTTTGTTACCATCACCATCATCATTATTATCATTATTAATAATTTGTTTTATAAAAAATGAGAAGTAGCTGAGTGGCAGCGTTTATTCAATTAAATGGAGGAGAGTTGTAATTAATATATCGCAATCTATATCTGTATATGTATGAAAGGAAGTCTGTGTCGTGGGTATGTAGCGGAAAAAATCCGACACGCACGAAACCGACTTCAGTCCAAACTTCCCACACAAGATAAATGAAAATATCGTTCATTTGTCTGTCTGTCCGTCCGTCCGTCTGTCTCCCGACAGTTTAAAGCCATCGTAAAAGGACTTATGTTGCTCCAATCATGCAAATCACGTTTTTTGGTGTGCTTGGCCTATTATCCATTTCATAAATACTGCACATTGATTCGAGCCATAAATAAAAAAACGCGATAACGCTTGCGTACTTGACGTCTTCTGCTGGTTAATCGATTTTCCCTTTTAATTAGTGGACTTGAGCGCGTATTTCATCAAAATCGTTATCATAATGGATGAGAGGAAAAGTTTCTTTTTGAAAAATTCGCTAATTAACGACCAACAGGGAAATTTTAGACGAGCCAAGGACGGGGTGAAAGGGTCGGATGAAGCGACTTCCACTCGCGTAACTCCAATTTTTGAAAATTTTAATGACGCTTTGTTTTTAAGTCTCACTTTTCCCTCGAAACAAAGATGGCATGGAAATATGTATTATTAAACGAATTGGTCGTAGAAGTGTGCATTAATTATGAAATGAGTCATTCAACCAAATGTGCAATGTATTTTTAACTGATTTATAGCGAACGTGTGCGTTTATTATGAAACCAAAACATGCATCATTTATGAAACAAATTTTTCCCAACAGTGTGCATTACTTATGAAACAGGTCCCTCTCAACGGTGAGCATTACTTATGAATAGGCTTCAAACCAACACAGCCGATAGTGTGCATTATTTATGAAAGATTCTTCCCAAAATGTTAATTTTTCCTGAAACGAATACCTCCTAATAGTGTGCATTATTTATGAAACCGATCCCTCTTGATAGTGTGCATTACTTATGAAACAGGTCCCTCCCAAAGATGTGAAATGAAATCTCTGTGAAAGTGTGCATTATTTATGAAACCGATCCCTCTCGATAGTGTACATTACTTATAAAATAGAATCCTCCCGATAGTGTGCATTATTTATGAAAGATTCTTCCAAAAGTGTTAATTTTTCTGAAACAAATTCCTCCTAATAGTGTGCACTATTTATGAAATAGATCTCTCCCAGTAGCGTGCATTACTTATTAAACGGATCCCTCCCAAAGATGTGAAGTTTATTATGAAATGAAATCTCTGCGAAAGTGTGCATCATTTATGAAAGAAATCACTCCTGATAGTGTGCATTACTTATGAAACAGATCCTTCCCAAAAGTGTGTATCATTTATGAAGTTGACCTCTCTCAATAGTATTTATTGTTTATAGAACATCTCCCTTCCAAAAGTGTGCATTATTTATGAAACCGATCCCTCTCGATAGTGCGCACTACTTATAAAATAGAATCCTCCCGATAGTGTGCATTATTTATGAAAGATTCTTCCCAAAATGATAATTTTTCCTGAAACAAATTCCTCCTAATAGTGTGCATTATTTATGAAATAGATCTCTCCCAGCAGTGTGAATTACTTATGAAACAGGTCCCTCCCAAAGATGTGAAATGAAATCTCTGCGAAAGTGTGCATTTTTTATGAAACCGATCCCTCTCGATAGTGTGCATTACTTATGAAACAAATTCTTTCCAACAGTGTGCATTATTTATGAAATAGATCTCTCCCAGCAGTGTGCTGTGCATTACTTATTAAACGGATCCCTCCCAAAGATGTGAAGTTTATTATGAAATGAAACCTCTGCGAAAGTGTGCATCATTTATGAAAGAAATCACTCCTAATAAAGTGTGCATTGTTTATAGAACATCTCCCTTCCAAAAGTGTGCATTTATTATGAAACGAAATCTCTGCGAAAGTATGCATCACATATGAAACACAATCCTCCCAAAACAGTGCATCACTTATGAAACATCCCAGGTGACTCCTTCAAATTTCCCGACCCTCTGAAGTCTTTTAAAACTGCTAACAACTCATTAAGGTACAGTATTGAAAGGTTAGAGCCAAACAACAAACATTAGAGACACGAGTCAGTATCCGCTTCAAACCAACACAGCCATCTCTAAACACCTTAAAACGAGAGGAGAGAGACAAATAACAGACATAAATCAAGTTGGCTGGAGATAGGAGTGAGCAAAACGGACAGACGGACAAAAAGGGTGAAACAGATACAAATCATGCGAACCCCAGTCATCCTTCACACCTCCGTCATTCCATCCGAAGACTAAATACCATATTTATTAGAGAGTGACACGCAAGTCAGATGATTCCCACGCGTCAGCAAAAAAAAAATTGCTATAAACTCGAACAGCCATTTTGTTTTTGTTTTTTATTATTTCCATTAACTAAACGAAAGAATGGAGAGAGAGAAAAGGGAAATCAGAAGTCAAGTTGGAAATGATTTAGAAAAGTTGGCGTTGGACTATAAAAAATGAGACGAAAAATCGTAAAGAGAGAGAGAGAGAGAAAAGTTTTGAAAAGAGTTCGCCTAAATGCGTTTAGGTTTCCGTCTGAGACATAAAAATGCATCCTTCAATAAATCATGACAACATTTTTAAAAGGCCTGGGTGCGACATTATTGCACATGTGATAAAAATCATTGGCGAAACCGGTTCCGATATAAAATGGTGCAACATTTCATACGGGAACCCTGTACAAGGGAAGTGAAAGGAGGAGGCGAGGAAGGCGGAGGAGGAACAAGTCGTAAAAACGCCTCCTTTCAATGCAAAATCAAAACACAAAACAAACATTTTCGACAGAAACTACCCAAAACCTTTATATGACCAAGCTCACCTGTGCTTGTCCCGGGAATTAATGGGCCCTAGGTGACAGAGAAATAAATTTTCAAAATGACCAGTTTCCACTAACGACAGTTTCCTCCTGTTGTGAGAATTCGTGGAAGGGGAAACGGTTGCACAAAAGGAGGATGACGGGTTTGTGGCCCAGCCGGTCATCTATTGTTTGCGTCTTTCCTCCTTCCGACATCTTCTTTTGTCTGTTGCATAATCCTTTTTATAGTTTGTCGTTGGGTTTGCACCTGGTTTCGAAAAATCCTCGGATTATGGTGACCAAAACTTTAACAAACTACTTTCTCTATTTGGACACACCTCCCAAGTACCGAGCCAACCATCTCATCGACTTTCTAAATTCCATTCAACAGCAAAACCAGACCATCCAACAGTAAGCCAAGTCAGTAACCTAACATCTCAAATCGAGCGATACCCGAAACCCATGACTACACCCGGTACAACTTCAAACCGATTTCGCAAACAAGATAGCCTGTTTGGATCCATTTCCTGTTGGAAATAATTACACGACAGGAGTATGAGAGTCCCAAAACTCGTTTCTTCACTATTCATCAGAGTTTTCTTCTCCAAGAAATTTGGAAACAGCGATAGGTCGTGATCGAGAAAAACCACTGACAACCTGGGGTCAATAACCGAGATTCTATCTCCTTTAGAACTTCACCCCAAACTTACAACAGCCAAAAAAATTAATTTCCGGTTCGACTATAACCCACCAAACTTTTATTGACGAAGAATCTAAGAGTACATTCTGCTAGACTTCCAAAATTTGAATTAAGAAGAATAACAGCCAAGAGCGGCGGTAGCGAACCTATGACCCGCGCGTCACAGGTGCCATATACCAAAATTATTCTCCCCTGCTATAATCAACCATTTTACTGTTTAGTGTCTTACGAGGAGAGCATACCTAAGTGATGGAGATTTATACTGAGCAATACCCAAAACCTTGAAACGGAACATGATGACGATTTCCTATATACAGTATAAACAGACTAGCAAAGGAATTTAAGGTTCGCCAGGTTACTCTTAGTAACTCTTTGAAATCCTTCTCCGAACCACTAACTCACCCGCACAAGCTCACAAATAAATACAACCTATATTTATAATATATATTTATTACGTAAAAAAGTCTTAAAACTATTAATATAAATGGAGTACATAAAATAGTATAAACGCAACTAAGATTATCATTTTGATTTAGTGAAAACCCTTCGAGATATCCTGTTAAGAACAAATACTATAAACCCTTGGTACTCAAACTGCGGTTCACGGGTCACATGCGGCCCACCAAGCTCTACTGAGTGGTCCAGTGAAAATCGACTGAGTGAAAATTTGTGAAAGGTTGAAAGGTCACTGTTAAGTCTGAACTATAGTGCCTGACCTGTACGAAAATGTTCGCGCCTGTGCCCAGAAACATGTTCATGAGGCAATATACAGAAACAGGCTGATAGATGTACATACAGATGCCCTGAGGGTGGACTGCACGCGTCGAAAGACTGTAAAGCTTTTTTTGGTAAGTCGTGTGGCGTAGTCGCAATGGTCACAATGAAAATTTGGCCCGGGAAGGAAAATGCTTGAGTACCAAGGCTATAACCTAACTGTTACAATAACAGGAGTCGCAGGGTAACAAACGTCACAGAATAGAATAGTGTCCTGAGTGAGACAGTTATAGTATAGTTGTTTTGTGGAATACAATATAGAAAATATTAGTCCGCGAGAACACTATAAATAGACTTATACTGAATTGCCTGTTTATAAATTACACCGAAGCAAGGAATAAAAAAAATTTCACAATCTCATCTCATCAAGAACTATAAACTATAAAAACGCCTGATAATGATAGTAATAATTAAAAGAAGGACAACCCACTTTCCTTGATTAGTAACAGTTATTTCATGTTAGCTCTCTAATAATAATAAAAAATTAAACCTAATTAAAACTGATAGTTATAATAATATCTTATAGGCTAAGTAGCAGTGAATGTGCGTTGTGTGGCTTTCGCCAGCCTCCATTTCCATTTCGAAAACAGGTAGAAAATGGAAATCATGTGTCAAGCTAACTTCCTGAGAGTTCTTGTGTAGTTTCTCTTTAAATCGTCCTCTCTTCCGTTTCTACCCCTTCCGTCATCCCCACCGCCCCTGTTGAAACGTCCCGGTACTAGAGGAGTATACTGGTAGTGAGGTTTGGTTTTCGATTTTGGGAAAATTTTAAGATTAGGAATGTAGGTCAATAACCGGGATTCGAATGATTTTCGCAAACCAAAATCCTCTTCCGTCCGAATACCAAGACGTGTCAACACTTTCGCGCCAAATTTCCTCTATTTACCAAAACGTAAACCCACCCCCGAGGAAAATTCTTTGCACAGCCAAAACAATGCCCTTGTTCCCGTCATCCCCATTCAATAACCTAACCTTCATCCCCTCCCACTCATTCAGCCCTTAACTAATCTAATTCTTGAGCAAATTTTCATGTCGTGATCGTCTTATAATTTATACCGGAACTCCCGCCTCAAAACCTAAACTAAAAATTATCATCATTATCATCGATACTGTAAATCGTTAACCTAATTTACTACCCTAAATTTAAGACTACGAAAAAAAAATCAAAATCTTTTTCTCTCATTAAAGAAACTTAAATTAAATCTCAACCCCCTCTACCACCCGCAACCCTTAAATATTAATTTTCACGAATTTTGAGTATTTTCAATTTTGACTAAGAGTTTAAAAGACTTCTGGGAAAAACTGAGGTTCAGGTTCCACGCAACGCTTTCTTACGATAATCAGGCTCATTTTCACTGTTTACTCGTTTCGTCACCCCCACTACCCCCAGCTTTCGATCAATCAGTCATCCGGATACACAATTTCGTTGGATAACAAAACCCCAAAATCTCATTGACTATGTCACGCGACTCCTTCTCCCCCTCAAAATCCGGAAGTCAGCAATACCCGGATATCGCTCACCGGAAGTAGATTATACATATTTCCGGTGAGTGATATCGATGTTACTCACTTCCCGATGCTTTGGGGAAGGAAGAGTGATGACCAATGATTTTGAATTTATTATCAAACGAAACTGTATATCCGGTTGAATGATGGATTGTTTTGATAATTTGACACCCCACCCACCCCCCAAAAAATTATTTTCATCGCTTCGGAGAGAAAGCTTCGCAGTTTTGTCTACCCTCAGGTCGTGACCTTCATCCCTTTCCACTCATCTAAACAATTAATTAATTTCCCTCGCTCTAAGTCTTCCGTTCCGTCAGGGATTAATTCTCTGTCGGGAGTCCTAATATCTGAGCTTATCAAATGATTGAAAAGACGCTGAAGGTCGGTGTTTACTTCCACCTTTGTCCAGAACCTACGACAGGGGGTAGATGTAAGCAAGGACCTTATCACACACCCACAAATTAGAGCTATCGACATCTTCTAACTCCCTGACGGGGCACAAAACCTCACTGCTGACATTGATACCTCATTCCACCTCCCCCATTTCAAATTTCCCGCCAAAAAATGAGCCTCCAAACTAACAATTAAATATAAAGCCGATAGACGGCAAAGAAGAAGAGAAAAAAAACCGAAAACCATTGCCAAAAAACAAGGTTTCTGCCAAATTATTCTCAGGAACCAAACCGTTAATTAGTAAACTTAAAAAACGTTGCATGGACCACCTCGACCCACCCTCCCCCGCCCCATCACATCTAATTAGCGATAACTAATACTAATACTAATTAATGAAAATTAAAACTTGCGACAAGTACGGACAAGATTGTAATCGTGCACTACATTTTGTGTCATCTAAACATTAAACATTAAACTCTAAATTGATTAATCGATTGATTGATTGATTGATTGACTGAAGCATTTCGAATCAAAATTCCCTTCTCCTCCATCTTGTTTATTCGGTGTAAACGAATTCCTCTCCCTCGGTGTAACGGTCGGACACGAAATAATTCTCATCCCTGTAGATTTCGTACACCTGAACGTTTTTCTTCTGTGGAAGTTTCCTTCTCAGCTTTTTCCATTTCCTCCAAGCTTCGAAATGATCGAACATGACTTCCTGTTCGGATTTCTGATCCGATTCCTGCTCCTCCATCTCCGTCGGTTCTCCGTTCAGAATGCTACCGTCCTCCGCGGTTATCTGATAATTCTCGTCCTCCGGTTGGTCTTCTTCCACCTCGAATCCTTCCTCAGGAAGATCGTCTGCGACACAATTTTTTGAGTTTTAATTGATTTATGTCTACTCCCCGCCCTCCAAATTAATTATGATAATAATAATGATAAAGAGCTTCGACTGGGGGGTGGTGTGACCCACAAATCACGTTCCTGACTATCACTAACATCGTGGAAACCTATCACTAACATCTAACTTAGCTCAAATATTTAACTAATACTAGAACACTAAAAAACTTCACCTCTTCACAGCCTTCTAAGAATTTAATCAAAAAGCAACTTAAAATTTACATAAAAAATTCAAATTTTTAACATTTCCATTTACAAAATTTATTAATAAATAAATAAAATAGTCCTTACTTCTCGAAGCTATTTATCATTTTGAATACATAATACATAAGAAACTTAATAAATCAATCGAGTTGTCGTTAAGTTAATAACATCAATAAATTTTAATTTTTAATTATTCTTAAAATACATTCGAATCCATTAATAAATAATTTTTAGGTACCGATTGGTTTATTAAAAAATAAAAATAAAAAAATAACACGTCTCAATTTATTTATTTATTTACCTGGAATTATTATTTCCTCCTTTATGTAAATGTCTCCCATTATTTTGGAAGGATCCATAATTTCCGGACTTTCGTCCACCACGATGGGTCTTCTATCCATTTCCTTCCTTTCTCTCCTTCCGTTTTATTTATTTCCTGTCTACTTCCCTGAAATATATTTTTATACTTTAAATCCATTTTATTTATTAAGTTATTCACATACATAAGACCAAAATTTAAATTTTATTACCGATTTACCGAAGTTAATTTTATGAAAGGTTAAAATTTATTTATTGATCACAAAAAGGGCCCAGAGTATTCGTTTTGGTTACTTTGAGTATCTAACCCTCTAACACTATCCTCCGATTTCCTTCTCCGACCCTGTACAACGGAACGAACGAACAAAGCTAAGGCGTGTTCTCCTTACCAACACCTCAAATAAGGTTTTCCTTTGTCTCAGGTACAGCCTTGAGCTTTCTACAAACGATAACGTGGGCAGTGAGTATAGTTTAAGAAATAAATTAATTAATCCATAAACGATTCGAAAAACAGATTAAGCTAATCGGGTATCGGATTAAAGGATTTAAAAACGGATTTGGCTAAGATTTTAAGAAAAAAAAATTTTCGAAAAACAATTTTCCAAACATGTCCCTACCGAATCCATGGGAATTGAAGATTTTATTAAACCCAAACGAAAAATTTTTGTGTCAAAATTCCTGGATGAGGCGAACACCCTTCCTTCCAGTTTGTCCAGTCCGAGTGTTTTACCGTCCTTCTCCAAATCAGCAGAAGAACAAATACCAAATTTGGGATTGAATCCTTTGAAAGGTGATAGTTAACCCATATCGAACGTGAGGAAAGTTTAAACGTAACCCATAAAAAAATTAACCGGAGCAAAATTTAAATTGAAAATTATTTTCGAAAAATTTGAAAGACGAGACGAAAATTTGAGAATTATCCTCCTGAGAAAAATTTGCGATTTAAATATTTTAAAAACTATTAAAATTAAATCCCTAAATAAATTAAATTATGTAATCCAAAATGAACAATCCTACCAAAAACAAAAAAACGGAAACAGCCCAAAAAAAATTTTTTAGCCTAACAAAAAACGGAAAAAAGTTTAAAGACTCCAAGTTACGCGATGAGAATTTAAAAAATTTAAAAAACCAAAAAAATTAATTAAAAATGAAAAATTTGAATTTGGAAACCGTTGAAAAAATGTAAAAATGAAAATTTCTGGTTCGAAAATAATTAAAAATTTGGCCTTATTGATAAAATGAAAATTAAAAATTAATTTAACAAATTCAAAAATTTCAGTGCGTACCTTTTCCGAGTAGTTGATTCCCTGTCAGAGATCCCTTTTCGAATGATGCATGTGCACTTCCAGCCTCTGTAATAACCACCTGGAAATTCTGTCATGGGTGTCACGTGTACCCGGTGGTGACCCCACGCCGGCGGATGAATACAAGCCAAAAACGGACTCAACACAAAATGGCCGACATGGTTGTTATTATCCAAACGTGGGATTCCATTTTCTTGTTTTCTCAACGTGATCTTTTTCCTTCTTCTTCTTTCTACTTCTTCCCATCTCCTCCCTACTTCCCCTCATTCCTGGGTGTTATATTTATTTATTATTTTTTAATTAGCTTCTTGTTTATGATTCATTTTCCATTTTTCCAGTCTTTGTCTACCTCCTCTTTCTTTCTCTCTCTCTGTTGTTGTAAATCTTGTTTTGTTTGCAGTTTGTCTATCTTCTCACTATTTAGATGAACTCTTGCTCCGCCCTTCTCTGTCTTCGTGTTGGTTTTCCTTTTTGAATAACAAATCCGCATCCTCGTCCTCTTTTTTAACGAATTAATTAACTGAATTAAAAATTTTGTGGTACGAAAAATTTTTCTTCACTTTTTTTTTAAATTCTTCTATAAAAGCACAATTTTCTTAATTTATGATAGATAATTATATGTTGCTCGATTTTTTTTTCTCTCTCCCGAAACCTCCATCTTAATTTTTATTGAGAGTCTTTTCCACTAACCTGCCGCACTACTCGTTATACTTAAAAATATTCCGGCTATAATGAATCATGAAATCACACACAACACACTATACACTACAACCTTGATACACTAAAACACTCAACCAAAATTGATTTTTATGACGACAACCGGAGCGCGGGATACCCGACAAATGCCATCGACGGACTCCAGATACTCAAATACATCAACCACCACCACTCTCACCCTTACGACTGACAAAAATCCAGGGGTTTGGCCCAAAATTTGCAATAAACAAAAAACTTACCCCGTTTCCATAACGAAAGCCATCATGTTAAAATAGTGCGCACACCTACTCAGGTACCGTCGCGTCGGTATCTATATTTCAAAATGGCGGACGCGTGCATTCTTTAGGAGTTGTTTACCGTTTGCTTTGGTTTTATTTTTCGCTTTTTTGGCTTTAATTTGGGATTACCAAATCCAAATTTTTGGTTTTGGGGTTTTATACTATATATTATATTATGTGTTATATGTTTGCTGTTTTATTTATTTATTTGCTTAAGAGTGGTGGGTTTGTTTTAAAATGAAAACGTGGCAGTGAGTCATTTCAAATTTAGTGGATTCGAATTTGTTTGGATTTTGAGGGGGCGCAAATGGAAGCATGAAGGGATGATGACTCAATTCGCATAACTCTGGAAGAAGGTATAGAACGCATAAAAAAAATACTTTTGTAGGTAGTTGCTATATAACTTAACACATCCAAAAGGAAAAATTTATAAAAATACCCGTGAAGTTGTGGCGCTCAAATTTTGACTAACAAACCTTCGGAAATGTGTTTCCCATACCCGCCATCTTGTTTTGAGTAAAATTTAAAAATTTTTCGTACATTTAGTTTGGTAGGTTTTGAGAAAATCCGAAAGCCAAATTTGAGGTTTTTAGTACCATATCCGGTCACAATCATTAAAATTCTAATTAAATTTAAACGTAACCAATTTAAAAATAAATTTTCAACAAATTCCAATTTAAATACTACTGAGGACAAATGAATTTCATAAATTTTGCACAGTATTGCCGATGACCTGTGACGTCGGTCGTTAGCCCGATTTGGGACACTACCTGCTTACAATTGATCTCTCTGGACTTGGACTCACAATGACCTTCTCTTTGTTTTGTGAATAATTTCAGGTAGAATTTGTTTCAAAAATATTGCACACTTTTAGTGGGAATTCATTTTTAATATTCTCTAAAAAGGTTTATTTCATAAGTCATGCACAATATCGTTCTGAATTCGTTTCAAATGAGGTGGAGAATTTCGGTGAGGACTTACTCCACAAATAACATAACTCATTTCATAAATATTGCACAGTTTTTAACAAGAATTCCTGTCGTAAATCAAATAAACCCTCAGGTACTTCCTAATTTATATGGACATCTTCCCTTAATTCCATAAATATTGCACACTTTTCGGAGGGATTCTGAATGTTTTTAAAATGCCGGCTTTTGGGGAGGGGTTATTTCATATTTAATGCACACTATAATGAGGAATTAGACTGGAATGTGGTGAAGGGTTTCGGTGAGAACTTCCAGGGAAGTTTCAGGTATAAATCATTTCATAAATAGTGCACAGTTTTTGACATGTATTTGTGTCCTCAAAACAACTTAACTTTCAGGTATAATTCATTTCATAAGTTTTGCACAGCTTCAGAAATAAATCGCTTTTGGGGACACTCGCTTATGGAGAGAGCCTATTTCATAAATATTGCACACTTTTCTGAATAATTCGTTTCGATTGGGACAGAAGGAGTCAAAACTAGTGCACAGTTTTATGTTTAAAATTCGCGTCGTAATTATACTCGGCTATAGAATTGATTCTTCAATAAGGCATACTCCTGTGCAAAAAATCATTTTTCATAAATAATGCACACTTATGTTTCGCACGCTCCTCAAATCCAAGAATTTCTTGACTCTTCAAATTGGAATGGAAAAATTCCTTTTTCATTCAAAGAATGGATAGAATAGAGGACCAAAAAGTATAAAAAAGAGAAACAGAACCATAAATAGTTTCCGACTAAGGGTTCGCGTACCTGAGGGCCTGCAAACGAAAAAATTCGTACCCATGCCCGACTAGGTTATCAGCCTGAGAACAAAAGAGATCTTTTCAAAAATTGTTTCCTTATTTTATGGACATGGAAGGTCTTTTACCTCAACTCTTTGGTCAGGTAGCGACCACAAAGGTTTTTGAGTTTTTGGGGATTTTTGCAAATAAAGGGAGTGAAATTGAGTGTCCTCAAATTCTTTTGTTTTATTTTGGGAGAAATAATTTTTTCTGTCAAGATGTGAGTCAGTCATGAAATGGGTCATTTTAAAGTGTGCAAAATTTATGAAATTAGGTTGCCTTAAATATGAGGGCGAATTAAAATTTTAATTCCTTGGGATTATTTTTCAAATTTGTCTTGTTTCAAATTTAATTTAATAATAAAAAATTATTTGTAGTCATCTGTTCCCATCCTAAATGTGCATTACTTATGAAACCAATTCTCTTTAAGTCTTAAATTTATGATTCAGCTAGTAGCAGTACAACCGGTGTTGTTTTTTGGGGAGGGGTTATTGACTTAGGATAGCGTACATATATTAGCTGTAACTCACTGAACCAAAATTACATTCCGGTTCATCTAATAAAATATATATAAAATACGTTGGGCTTACTTTTACGAAGAGTTCGCTCCTTAGGCAAACCAACTTTTAAGAGAGTTATTTCATAAATAATGCACAGTTATCAGATTCATCGTTAGTGAGGGTCTGTTTCGTAAATAATGCACATCTTTTCACACGGAAATTATTCCATAAGTAATGCACGATTGTAGGGGTTATTATTTTTAATGAGAAAGTCTCCATACCGCAAATAGACAATCGCAGTATCGGCTCCCTTCAATAGAGGAGAGACTTGTCTTGGACTACTCTCCATAACTATTATCAGTAAGGTACCAGCGAAACCTATCCCAAGGGTGAGGGTTGAAACATTTGGAAATCGAAAAGAACAAAGAAGTGAGAATATTTTTAGAAGACTAGAGTAGAACAGGAGGGAAAGTGGCAAGAGAAAGAGTGGTGAGGGACATAACCCGCCTTTTTCCAACAGTCTAGAATAAGGATAGCCAAACACAAGAGAGATGACCAATGACATGACAATGAGATGACCAACAGACAGACACACCGTTAGTCATTAAATTAAATTAATTACAACCTGGGGATTTTATAAATTAGCCGGTAAAGGTGATGAATATTTAGAAATTTATAAAATTTATTGAGTTTAGTTGGTGATTATGAATAACCGCCGGGAATCACGTATATATTCGATTCATTTATCACTTTTACCGTTATATCAAACCAAAATTATTTTCCGGTCCATCTAATACAATATATAATATACTTAGCGCTTCCTTTACGAAGAGTTTGCTCCTCGCTTTTAAGAGAGTCGTTTCAAAATAGTGCACAGTTATCAGATTTATCCAGCTTCATCTTTAATGAGGGTCTGTTTCGTAAATAATGCACATCATTTCACGCAGAAATTATCCTAAAAGTAATGCACGATTTCGGAGGATTCATTTCATAAGTAATGCACAGTCGGCTTTCTTTTCATTCTGTAACTCATTTATCTATTTTAATTTTGTAATTACAATTCCTGTCCCTCTCCTCTCCCAATTTCAAAAATATTGCACAGTTTTGAGGGTTTCGTTTCATAAATGAAGGAGGAGTTAGAAAACTGATGGGAGGATTCATTAGCTCGTGCATTTGGAACGAGAACTCGCATCTTATAAATCGGACAAGGAATTCGATTTTAGAAGGAAAACCTTAAATCGAGTCGTGTCGGTCGGTTAAATTCGCCGATCGTTGCACTAGGGATCTGGAACCTGATCCTGAATGCCTGAGGGTCTATCGAGAAGCAAAACGAGCGGACTACCTTAAAACTTGTCACCGGCAAAAAAGGATTAACCCTGGGAATAAGAAGGAACCCCCTGCCTTGGGTTGCTAACACACCTTAATCACGTGTGCCACTCCTTTTCCTTCCTCTCTCTCTCACGTACGCCTATTCCTATAAACACAACAACAACAAAAACTTCAAAAAACTTATTTTGATACTGACACGTCCACTATAATTTTCACATAAAAATTTTCCCGGGGGCCATTACAAAAAAAATGTGGTTCTTTCAGATTCATTGGTCATAAGGATTTAAAACCAACTCGGACTTGATATTAGATCCGAAATCGGAGGCTTCTTCTCGAGTCCACCTTCTTCTTCATCATCTTCTTCTTTGTGCTATGGGTTATTTTATCGTGGGTGTTGAGTTTCCTTTTCCTTTCAAAAGCGTTTATTACCCAAGTTTCACAACTCGATGACGTCCTCATGCACCAAAAGCCCACCCTCACGTTCTCTCTCTCATTTCAATTACCCACATTCCTGACTGACTTACCTAAACAAGCACAAATCAATGATGATCCTTGAACACTCTCACACATCTCCACTCTGTCACTTAGAGCAATCCTTCTAACGATTTGCCAACATCCTGCCACCACCCCCTCAGTAGCTGTTATCTAATATTTGCATAACCGAACGCTGTGATGATCTTTCAACAGCCCCGAGAGACAACTATCACCTTTTTATCTACTCCTCGCTCTTCCTGTCATCTGTCATTCTTAAATTTCCAACAACCGCCTCCTTCGACGCCCCTTTTTTCCGCTTTTCCGACCGTAATATGCACTAGTTTGCCTCGTTACAGTCACGTGACATACCTCCCCGTAATTCGAAAAGGCGCCACAAAGGGAGTCATCACAGAGGTTTGAACCGATCCTCCTTCTACCAATTTCCCGGCTTTGACATGACTCATTTCGAAATTTGACAGAACTTGAATATGAAGTACACGTTTCATAAGTACTGCACACTTTGAAATATTAATTTTAAAGATGCAGAATAAAAATGAATAGAAAATAGCTTTGCATAAGCCAATGTCCGACATCTTTCTCTCTCTCTCTGTCTTTCTGTTCCTCATTCTCTCAGCGAAATTGTTTTTGTTATTAAATCACAAAAAGCTTGCCGACCGCGGGATGAAGGTTTATTATGGGAAAGATGTCAAAACAAGAAATAACAGCCTTGAGGAAGCTTTATTCACGTTGATATCTCGGCCCAGAATTAAAAAGAGAAGGAAAAATGAGAATGGCTGCTTTCCGCCTCGGGGTCATCTTTACATGAAATATATTTACTCTATATATGTACCTGTACGTGTATATGTTATCGCTAAAATGCGAAAATCTGTGAACGTCTACACTAACTAGAGTGATTAAGGTGCTAAAAATTGTTTCACTTCTCACCCAACTGGTTAAAATATGCACAATCTACCTGGAACTCGTGATGAATTAAATAGTTGTTGGTTCAACAGCAACATTTCTGTATGCTTTTAGAGAGGCCTTATTTCAAAAGTAATGCACACTTTTATGAGGATTTAATTTCATAAAGCACACTTATAGAAAGAAGTTCGGGGGAACAGTAGTTGGTCGAGTTTTTATGGGTTTTATCTAGGAAAGGGAGGAATAGAGAAAACGGAAAACGAGAGACAGAAGACATTTTGATACTGAAAACAAATGTTTGTGTATAGTTTACAGACAAAGCTCACTCTCAAGTCATTCAACATGTTTGCAAATAAACTGTCACCAAATTCGTAACCTAACACACTAGTAACATTCCCTAGCTCAGGGATGAGCAACCTCTTTAATCAACGGGCCAATTTAAATTTTTTGGCGGTCCATACAGAGTTTGCAGTTAATTAGGAAAACAGTAATTAGTCAAGACCCAGACAGAATAGAATTCTTTTATTGTAACTAAAGCGACTGTCTTAAATTTTGTTCAAATCGCTTATTCTCTTCCTGTTGTTGTCGCTGTTTTTCCTCTCTTTCTCTAGTCTGTTGATGCTTTTATCCCTGCTTTCCTCCTTGTCTCTGTTCTTTTCCCCGTCTTCCCGTCTCTCTTTCCCTTTCTCTGTCTCACACTCTAGAAATTATCCTGACTCATATGCACATACTTACACCGAACCGATTTGACTTAGACCAACAACACATCTACGACAGGGGTGAGAAACCTTTTTCCAACGGGCCAATTTAAATTTTAATATTTTTTGGTGGACCGCACAAATTTGTAGGAAAACTTTCGAATTTAGAAACTCTAATATCACGTTATTGACTATAATACTACACTCTACTACGCCTTTTAAGAATCACAAGAATTGCTCAAATTGCTGATTAACAGTTTACCAGTCTGACAGTATGACAGAAGGCAACACAAAGAAGCACACCCGCAGCGTGTTCGTATTGCATGTTTGAACAAGTTGCCGGCAAAGAACTAGTCACAAAAATTGTTTCGGTTTAGTATAAACCACCACTTCATTATAATTAATTTTATAAATATATACCGATGGGAGAAAGTCGATAAAATAAATTTTAGAAATACTTGGTGAGCCACATAAATAGGTTCAACGGGCCGCGTGTTGCTCATCCCCTGGTCTAGATCAAATTTTGAGGATCTGAAACAACTTTTTGGGTTTTGATTTGTAAAAAAATTTTTTTTTGCTATTATCAAGGTCTACAATTGTGTGTAAGCTTATCGAGTTTCATCTAAGTGAAGACTTGTATAGGAGAAATTTTGCTATCCTTAAGCTCTGTCGAATGAATATTTTGATCTGATTTCTAAAGCTTTGAAATATTTTTGCTACAGTTTAGCTTACTCAACTTTTATACCATACAGGATTTCCACTTTTTGTTAATAAGCTATAGTCAACCTTTGCAAAAGACAATTTTTGCAACAGTCAAGCTCCGCTAAAATGAATCACCTCTACCACAATTGTATGAGTTAAATTTTGTCGTAGTTAAGGTTCATCTAAATAAATATTCACCAGGATAGCCAAATGAGAAATTTTGCTATCCTTAAGATCTGTCGAGTGAATATTTTGACCTAATTGTTAAAGTCACCTAGTTTTGGAACATTTTTTGCTCCAGTCTTACTGAAACCCTGATGATGTTAACAGCTTAAAGTTAGTAAAACGTTGGACAATTTTCCTTTTCTCAGTTTAGTCGGGTAGTGCTCTGCGCGTTTTTAGTGTTTTGGGTGTTGTGAATTTAGCAGGGACAGTATATACATTATGACAAACGACCGCGAAAGTTTAAACACTATTGTCGGAACCAGGTTGTGTCGTTGATGATGAACGAATGGTGAACAACACTAATTCCGAACGTAATATAAAATATTATTATAACTATAATTTAGAATCAAAATGGAAAATGAGGAATGTGGCGAACGCCACAACTATTATTTTTTGCTCCAGTTTAGCTTACTAAATTTAAAACCCACACAGCCTTTTAACTATTTGTTAATAAACTATAGCCAAAATTCGGAAGAAGACAATTTTTGCTACAGCCGAGAGGAGCTTGACTGTATCACCCCTACCACAGATTTTCACATCTCCTTTTTGATCACCTGACCTTCTTCTGTATCACCTCTAAGAAGAGAGATTCAGAAATTAATCACCTCTACAGCAATTTAAAATTTTCATCTTCCACGCCTTCTACACAAGGTGTGAGTCTTATCGCGCCTTCTACCAAAACTTGATGTCCCTTAGTCATCTTGAAGAACACCCCACACGACCAAAATGTTTATCACAGAGAAGAAATTCATTTAATTCGTGAACCATCTTATAAATGAGATCATAATCACACATTAGCGGTAACATATAGGTAACGTAAAAATCCTGTCCGCTTTCCTTCCAGCAGTTTTTAAGGAGAAGAAGACGGAAAAAAATAGTTTTTGGCAGCCGGTTTTTCGCAATTAAATTTCAAGGAATTCTTATTAAAAATTATTTTGCAAACTTTTTTTTTTAATTGGGGCGAATTAAAAAAATTAAAAATTAAGGACCGCCCAAAGTTGCATTCGGCAGAATGGCGAAGACGGCAAAATGAACGAGGAGGAGAAGAAGCAAGCAGTTGCATGATTTTTAATCTCGGAAAATATTGTAATTCATTTTCAGGAGTCAAGATGGCGGATTTATTGGGGAATCGCTGATTTTTTTTTTTTAATTAAAGACTTAATTTATTGTTAATGCGACTCATTACAATAGGGAGTGTAAAAAGGCAAACGCTTTTTATTGAGCGGTCTTTATACACAAAAAACAGGTACAAGAACCTGAATTTACTAAATTGACGGGATATACTACTCTTAAAAGCTACAGCAACTTCCGCTGTTCTAGCTAAACATAAAACTTCAAAGAGGTATGAAAGCTCTATAAAAATAGATTTATGGTTTTATAGCCGACAGTCTTTTTATTGCTCAGGTTTTCTGTCAGGTACCGGAAAAAGGTTTTTCTAAAATCTCCTCGAAACTCTTAATAATGAGTTTAAGACAGGACGACGTCACCGGTAGCCGAAAATGTTGGTTTTCTATATATATTAGAAGTTATACGGGATGATGGGTTTTATATTGTCTTTGAGATGATAGACAGCCCTGATATCTGATCTACATATCATCTTAAACGCCAAAGTGCGGTCTCAGAGCCCCATATGACTCTTAGCTTCCACAAAATTTTTAGTATAGGCTCCAAGTAACATTTATTAACCGAATATCATCTTTATATAAGTATGATACGACACCAAATTTTATTTTTTATATATTTAGTTCAGCTAAGACATATTTAGCAAAGGCAAGCCCGAGAGTGAACTTATAACCCAAATTATTTCGTTAAAAATGTTTATACTATAAAAATCTTTTATAATGAATCTTAAATAAGTTCCGAAAATATATTATATAAGTAAAAATGTCTCTTTGAACAAATTTTGATTTTCTATGGTTTATATTTGACTCTTTTGGACGACAACTTTACCGACTACTGTCTTAAACTATTGGGCAGATTTCATTTCATAAATATTGCACAGCTTGATTCCCGTTTTTATTAGGTGGTCCGGAAAATAATGTCCGTTCTCTGTGTTATACATAATATATTTAAACGGTAAAATTGATAAATCGGCGAATATATACAATTCCCGGTGATTATAAGTTCTACGAAAATTCGTTGCGAAGGCACCTCGTTGCAGGTTTGTTTCCAGCCCAAATTTAACCCAAAATTTCGATTCCCCCCGGTTTTTCGATTTTAAATATTTACCCCAAATATTACTCACCTTATTAATAAATAAATAACCCATTTTGGCCGTATTTAATCACCAATATATTCTTAAAAGTGTGAAGTGTAAATAAAACGAATTTATTCCAATCAGTGTGCATATTTTATGAAACGAACTTTCCTCTAAATTTGGTAATATTAACCGCAGTGTGCAATATTTATGAGATGAACCCTTAGTTAAAGTTCACGAGGAAATAAAAACGTATTTAAAAAGTGTGCATTAATTATGAAATAAAATATGAAGGTGGAGTTACGTGAAATAAAATGAGGTCTGTAGGAACATCTCAGATTCAAGAGTAGGTTGAGGAGACTGACTGACAGACAGACAGAGAGTATTTCGTAATTACAATTCCAAAACTCGGCTGGGAAATGTGTAAATTAAGAAATATTAATCACATTTACCAAGATTACTTGGTGATTATGAATAATCGTCCGATTTATCACTTTAAGATTACGATTATGAATAATCGTCCGATTTATCACTTTTACCGTATACTAGGTACAATCCAGAGAGCTGAAATTATTTTCCAGTTCACCAAATTAAATCGCGGCCAAGTTGTGCAATATTTATGAAATGAAATCTGCCTAAGAGTTTGATATGAGTACATACAGAGACTATATACACATCATCCCTTTAAAATCTCTTAGAATCTAACATTCCGGAAGAAACCTCCCTCAAAATCATCCCCTAAGGGGCCATAGTTATGACCCCATCATCATTACTGCTTTCGAGAGGTTACGTTCGAAAAAGGTTCAGGTACAACTCATTAAAAAAAAATAAAAAGAGAGGGAACAAAAAAAAATAAATAAACAAAACTCATTAAAAAGAGCAATAACCACAGGACCGTAGGCGGGAAGAGGAGGAGATGAGGGCGGGGGAGCGAAACAAGAGGAAAAATGATTTTAATTAAAGCAAAGGGCATAAATATGAAAGGAAGTTCAGGGAAGGAGGAAGGGAAGTGGTTGGCGTGACTTTGGCAATAAAAAGAACCAAATGATTGCAGGCGTGGAACCCGAAAACAAACTTACCCCCGCCCCGTCCATCCACCATCCCTATCAACCCCTAAGTTCTGTTCCCAGTTTCCCCATCCCTGAGTGCTCCCAAAAAAATTCTTTCGGGAACTTTCCACGTCACTCGACCCAGCACAACACGATCACGAATTTAATTTTAAAGGTTTGTGTTAATTATGAACGCGCCTAAAATAATTATATATTAATATATCATATATATTATATATTGATATAGAGGAAATAGGAAATTTAAATTTTGTTTTGTTCTCGTTTTTAATCATTGCCTCAGTTCTAAGTCTGTAATAACATCCAGTTGGTTCTAAAGATGGAAAGGAGAGAGAAAAAATAACAGTGACGGCGTAAGGATGATTCACGCTTCAATGATTACGGGAGGCGGCTTAAGACTAACGGTTGATTAAGTTGAAAGAAAATAAATTATGCGATTATGTTAGTTAAAAACTTAATTATGTGTGTTTTATGGAGGCGGTCGCTAATAAAAGATTTCCTTTCGGTTAATCCTCGAGTTAACTGACACCTGTCTCCGAATATGGGACACATTGGGGGTTGTACCTGGGAAACAGCTCCAGGAGTGGCGGGAATCTGGGCACAGCCTTCCCTCCACGACGTTTTCATCACCGTTCATCTCATATGGTCATCGAAACCCCCACGCTCGCCTCTTCGGTTACCTCATCTTCTCATCCTTCCTTCCCATCTCGTCTCTCCAACGTTTCCCAGTTTTCATTTTGATGTAGAAACTCTTGCTCTCCATCTTCCTTCTTCAAATTTTAAAACTTTGAGGTACCTACTGTGAGTCAAAGTGGCTCACTTCACTGTCTACTGAGCGAAAATGCTGATTTTTACCATCAATAAAAGTGTGCAGTATTTACAAAATCAATTCTTCATCTGAGCGTGCAATACTTTTGAAATGATTTTTACGAGAGAGGGTGTGCATTATTTATGAAATGAAAACGGAATAACAGTGTGCATTATTTATGAAAATTTTTTTTCTCTAAAACGCCCACTATCCATGAAGTTCAAGTACGCACTCGTTCCGTTTTCATTTCATAAATAATGCACACTCTCTAGTAGGAATCATGTCAAAAGTATTGCACACGTTTCTGATGATTGTATTGTTTTAGAGAGAAAAATTTTCATAAATAATGCACACCTTCTTGTACAA
Organism: Columbicola columbae; assembly: GCA_016920875.1. Lineage (NCBI taxonomy): Eukaryota > Metazoa > Arthropoda > Insecta > Psocodea > Philopteridae > Columbicola > Columbicola columbae. The sequence continues at coordinate 5,771,931 of JADMLL010000004.1, forward strand.
ATCATTTCAAAAATATTGCACACTCTGATGAAGAACTCATTTTATAAACTGTGCAATACTTTTGAAATGATTCCTACTAGAGGGTGTGCATTATTTATGAAATGAAAACGGAATAACAGTGTGCATTATTTATGAAAATTTTTCTCTAAAACGCCCACTATCCCTGAAATTCATGTACGCACTCGTTCCGTTTTCATTTCATAAATAATGCACACTCTCTAGTAAGAATCATTTCAAAAGTATTTATGAAATGAAAACGGAACGACAGTGTGCATTATTTATGAAAAGTTTTCTCTCTAAAACCCGCAAAATACAATCATCAGAAACGTGTGCAATACTTTTGAAATCATTTCTACAAGAGAGTGTGGACCTTTCCGACCTTTCCGAACGGGTCTCTTTCACTTTTTCTGTTCAGGAAGTTTTGTTTGTTATCTACGTCTTCATACCACTCTTGGGATATATCACAATGACCGTATCGAAGAACAGTTTCCATCTAAAATGTCGGACTTGTCATACAGCATTGTGTTCGAAGGTTGGGGTGTTCAGCTACTGATTCATCCAGATTCTGATGTGATTCTATTACCAGGATCAAGATGCTAGTCGGAGGTCATTATTACCTTCTAATGGGAACAGGCGACAGTTAACCAGATCGTAAAATGGCAAAACAAGGGAACGACAGAAGTAAACGCCAGTCATAGTCCCCATTAACATATGTTCCAACTTGGACCATGAATCACGACGTAACTATTTAACCTTTCGATCGATTCTCGATTAATAAATTCAATCGTAAAACTAATGTTTCAACTTTTTTTCCTCCTGTGCTGATCACCCGTACGAAGACTTCCTTTTACTATAATCCAACGTGAAGGATGTTAGGTTCTACCAGTGGCGAATATTATTTGATTATTATCTCCAATTTACAGGATATTAATTGATCAAACTTCCTTATTCGTCGCGAAATCCTATGCGAAGGGTGGTTGAAAAGGTTACGTGACTAAGGTTCAGGATTCATGGCGACTCGATATGTGATGAAGTTCCTCCTCCGAGATTATTATTATAAATTCAGTCCAAACTCAAACTTCTATCAATAATTTATTTCAAAAGTATTGCACAGCGGAAGTGATGATGACCGGTCCATTGATTTTTCAGACTCCAATATTTGAAAGGTTTTCCTTTACAACACTCCTTTAGTCCTCCAACCGCTTCCTAAACCTTCCTCTTATCTTTTAATATACTTATACAGTCCTACAGTATGTGTGTCGTCCTTCTACAATTTCATGTCATCTCAGTTTCGTCTTTTGTTGTGTTACTAAATATCCATCCGCTTCTAACACTTCCCCATCTCTCCTGACTACATGAATACGCCTACTAATTTTATCTAGTCCGCTATTTATTTTATTTATTCCTTTATCGAGTTATGTATTAATAAATAAGCTCCTTCATGATGTTATTAGTCACGTGATTCATTAACGATGTCACGTATAGGCGATGAAGGGATTCTGACATGATCGGTTCTAAATCCACTCATCTGGAGTCGACGTGTGTGGATTATACCCGACCCAAAGAAACCGGAAATCGAGGTTCTCATTTCCGGTTTTAGGGTAGTTTTGTCAAAATTTTGGCACTGTCCTTTCTTTGAGCACTAGCATACTATCGGTGTGAAAGCGACTCTTATGTCTACTCGTATCTCTTATAGGTTAAGACTCTAAACTTAGTAGACGGTAGGTGATTAGAACCTGTAGGTATGTGTATTAGTCGGAAGTGTACGCCTAACCTCTCATCTCAACGGTTCTTACTGGCACATCACCCCATTGCCAGTCTCCTAACTGACTACATACTTATATCTGTGACTTTAAAACCATTTCTACCTAATAATTTATCCCTGATTTTAGAATTTTTCTAAAAGTAAAAATCGGCCTCAATGCGATGTCACGGGTTATTTATTGCAATAATTAAATGTTGTATAAATTAATGAATTATTTATGTAAACTGTTGAAAAGAAGGTGATTTTGAGGTGAAAAATGTGAATATTAATTAGTTGTAATTGACATTTCCTTCATTTATACTTAAGCAGTTAGCTAAGAGCAAGGTGATCAAGAGGAAAAAAGCTCTCTAAATGGGACAAAATATTAAAATTGTAAAAATCGACAAACCAATAAGTTGTAATAACGTACCGGTGACGGGGTGACATGGGTACTTGAGTATCTGTCTGTAAAAGTGTTGACATTATTATCATCACCCTTGACACCCTAGCTGTAGATCAGGCCCCTTAAACAGATGCGGCCCGTCGTATATTTATAAAACTGAATTTATTTTATATATGCTCTTTCTCCCTTCAGTATATATTTATAAAATTAATTATACTGAAGTAGTGGTATTTACTAAACCGAAAACAATTTTTTTAACGAGTTATACGAATGCACCGCGTGTATGCTAATTTGTGTTGCCTTCTGTCACCCAATCAGTCAGACTGGTAAGCTGTTGATCAGCAATTTTGGCAATTTTTGCGTTTCTTGAAAGGTGTGAGGTCAATATTATAATAAAAATGGATATTTGAGTTTTTAATTCAAAATTAAGTTTTCCTACAATTTGTGTAGTCCTCCTACTCTATGTATGGGCCGTGGATGAAAAAGGTGGCTCATCCCTGAGGTAGGGAATGTTACGTGTGTTAGGTTATGTTTGTGTTTGAATGACTTGAGAGTGAGCTTTGTCTGTAAACTATACACATAGATTTGTTTTCAGTATCAAAATGTCTGTACCTATCCATCTTTCCTCTCTCTTTCGTTATCTGTTTTCTCTATTCCTACCAATCCTAGATAAAATCCGTTAAAGCGAGACCAACTACAGGGAACAGTAGTTCCAACTGGGGAACTACTAGTAGTAGGTCTAGACCAACTTCTTTCTACAAGTTTGCTTTATGAAGTTAAATCCTCATAAAAGTGTGCATTACTTTTGAAATAAGGCCTCTCTAAAAGCATACAGAAATGTTGCTGTTGAACCAACAACTATTTAATTCATCACGAGTTCCAGGTAGAGATCGTGCATATTTTAACCAGTTAGGTGAGAAGTGAAACAATTTTTACTGTTCCCCCGAACTTCTTTCTACAAGTGTTCTTTATGAAGTTAATTCCTCATAAAAGTGTGCATTACTTTTGAAATAAGGCCTCTAAAAGATACAGGAACGGGCAAAAGAGCAGAGAGAAGGGAGAAAGCGTAGACAATAGCATCAACAGACTACAGAAAGAGAGAAAGAACAGCGACAACAACAGAGAGAGAATAAGCGATTTGAACAAAATTTAATACAGTCGCTTTAGTTCCAATAAAAGAATTCTATTCTGTCTGGCTCTTGTACTAATTACTGTTTTCCTAATTAAACAATTAACTACAATTTGATGAATTTCTGTTTTTACAATTTCAAGAACAAATTGAATTGCATGAAAATTTTAAAAATAAGATGACGCATTTCTCCTTGTTAGTTTTAATGTAATGTCATGTCTTCTTACATTCATTTTCAAAAAGTTTTTAACGATGAACTAATAAGGGGTGTGCAGTATTTATGAAACGAGTAATGTGGGAAAATAAAGTTTTTAATACGTCTGAGATAGATTCGTTTGTTCTGTCTGTCTGTCACTCTCTCCGTTTCACTCATTATGGCTTCTGTCTCTCAACTTGTCTCTGACGCTCTACTTCATTGGTTTTACCACATCGTCTCTTTCTGTCTCAACTGCCCTTTCTTTGTTTCATGACTTCATTATTCCTGTCACACTGAAGACATATAATAGTAATTATAAATAAATTGAGCGAGTTCGAACACAAATTTTTTTTGCTGAAGGGAAGTCAAAACCAGGTGTTCGGAATATGTTCAGCAATTAGGCCACTTTTATTCAGGTATCGCGTGACGGTTGTAGTTACAAAAATTAAAAATAAATAAATAAGACGTCGAAGTTTGATGAGCGTTTGGCTTTCATAATAACACCAATAATTAATAAGTCTAACAAAGCTGCTATTAAAAAATAAATAAATAATCAAAATGGACTCTAGAGACTTAGACATAACCTTCGAACCGAGCCATTCTGCCTTTCGACTATCAGCCGCAATAATGAGTCAAAAATTTTTGAGAGCAAGTCAGCGGTTGTTTCCCTCTGGCAATATATAAATCCTTTGGAGGTGATTTGATTATGAATATAATATAAGATATACCGAATTTGGAAGGTTCTCGAGCGCCGTTTTGGCTCACATGTGGTTCTTAGTATTTTCGAACTGTTGTTCTGATTTAGTATTGCAGATCGTTTTCTCCCTCACGCACTAGTCACCAAGAACCCTGACATATTATGAAAATCGTCAAAATATAATATATATGATAGATTTTATGACAAAATTATTCCGTACGCGATGTACAGTATATACTCTCAATCAGAATTTAAAGTATAATGCACGCTCACATCCAGATTACATTTAAAAAATGATGCACACTGACATACGACTTACATTTCAAAAATAATGCACACTTGCATTTTGTTTATACTTCAAAAATAATGCACACTGTCATCCAGTTTACATTTCAAAAATATTGCACACTGTCATCCGGTTTACATTTCAAAAGTAATGCACACTCCCATTTTGTATAAATTTCATGAACAAAAATGTTTTAGGAAAAGTGGTGAGGTTCATGACGAGTCCTCAGGGCCATCTTGTCTCACCTCTGGTTCTTAATATTTTTGAAGTACGGTTCCTATTTAAACCCTGTGGATCCTATTCTTTCTGTCGCTCTAATCACCCAGAATACAGACACATTATTTTATAAACTAGCCGGTAAATGTGATAAATATTCAGCAGTTCGTCACATTAACCAAGATTAGTTGGTGAATATGAATAATCGCCAGAAATTATATATATACAATAATATATTCGCCCTCATTCATTCCAAACATTCTTCCATTTATTCCAACAACAAGATGCGAGTGTGCATTACTTTTGAAATGTAAACTGGATGAAATTGTTTATGATATTTGAAATGTAATCTGGGTGAAAGTGTCCATTATTTTTGAAATATAGTCTGGATGATAGTGTGCAATATTTTTGAAATTTAAACTGAATGTGAGTGTGCATTACTTTTGAAATGTAAACTGAATGTGAGTGTGCAATATTTTTGAAATGTAAACTAAATGTGAGTGTGCAATATTTTTGAAATGTAAACTAAATGTGAGTGTGCAATATTTTGAAATGTAAACTGAATGTGTGTGCAATACTTTTGAAATGTAAACTGAATGAGTGTGCAATATTTTTGAAATGTAAACTGAATGTGAGTGTGCATTATTTTTGAAATACAGTCTGGATGATAGTGTGCAATATTTTGGTAATTTAAAATGAATGTGAGTGTGCATTACTTTTGAAATGTAAACTGAGTGAAAGTGTGCAATATTCTTGGAATAGAGTCTGGATGAGAGCGTGCATCATTTTTGAAATGTAATTCTGATGGTTATTATGAATATTCGCCCGATTTACCACCTTCACACAAACACAAACAGTATATCAGGAGTAATGGATAGAGAAGCGTGCACAGTGCTTAGGGATGAGCCAGAGAAGCGTGTCATTGGCACTATGGGAACAAAACACCAAAATGAAGATCTGAAAACGTTTTCAATTTTTGTACTCGGTCGAAAAATTTTTAATTTTTGAAAAGTAGCAATTTGGAAAACGGGCGCAAAAAACTAAAGACACCCATTATTATTGTTTGAGAGCAAAACTACCATGTCAAATGTAATTGGATTTTTTTACCCTTTTTACTTATAACAATTCTTTAAATTTTAATATTAAAGATGGCGGAGGAAGGAGCCCCATCCCTCCAAGCCTTCAGAAATTGACAGACTGACATTAAAACAACGGCCACTCCACTGACAGGTACTCGTTTTCCTTGTTTCGTTTTTTTTTCTCCTTTTCTTCCTTCTTCTTCTACCAAATCTCATTTGAGAATTAAAAATGAGAGAGAGAGAGAGGATGTTATTTTCAAATTTTCAATTCTTTAATTATTATTTTAAGTCCGTATTTAATTAACAGAAGGAAAAAAAATCGGAGACTAAAAGTTCGATCACGAAAAATTTGAGCGTTCTAATTAACTAATTTTCCAAAGGGAAGAAATCCTTCAGAAAATTTTTTTTTGATTCCTACCTTGACAGGAAAAATGCCCCGAAGGTCTGGTTTTGACATGAGCTTTTAAGAGCTTTTGTGTTAGGTTTCCTAGCCGGGTTTGGGTTTAGGTGTCACACCCATATTCCTACAACCAAACCTAATTGAAGGAGGAAAATGGAAATCCGGTGGATGATCAAAGTCCTCTCGTTTCATTCTCCGCGAATATTACAAAAATTTTCCGGGAAATTTCACATCGAGGTGATTAAGTGGAACTTTCGGAAAAGTTTCAAGGTTCATTGCTTATTAATTTCCACCGAAATGTACGAGGAGAACGGGCGGAGTAATCTCTGATCCAGCATCTCTCTCAAAACAAGGAAACGGATTCGTGGATAGTCGAAATATGCTACGACGCCATCTTCGCCCGGTAAGAAGCTTTCCGAAAGTGGAAAACCGCAACTTCACTTGTTTCAGGCTCCTTTGTTCGATTAAAATCTTTGATCGGTTCCACCCAACCTGGTTTCCTTTTGATACCCATCCCACTTCAGCATTGTGACGTCATTGTGGAAAACCTAAATCCCGTCTAATTATCCCCAAACGAATTTTTAAAATATTTTTATGGCTGTTTTGAAACTCCTCTGCCCCCTTCATCCCCGATCGATTCTGGCACAGTTTTCACTTGGGGATTGCTAAATGGTTTCCATTTTTGTTGATGCGGCTGTTGTGTTAGTGTTACTGCTGTTGTTTTTATTATTACGGGGAATAAACTCGAGTTTTCATTTCAAAAGAGGTGGGAAAGTTTAATCAGGGAAATAAAATTTTTGGTTTTGCGTCTCGTGAAAAACAAAATCCCCGTTTCCCGGTTAGAAATTTGGCAACTTCCCAGGGGTTTGTGTATAAATTATTTTTAAAAGCAATTTACGTCCGCCATTTTAATACTTTAAGTGGATGTTGCTGTTGTTCTTGCTGTTCCTCTTATTCCCCGTTTTTTTAATATCCGGCAAAACAACAAAAAGTTTCGGGCTAAAGTTTGTTTGACCTTTATTCTCCGAAAAAAAAGGGAAAAGAAAAAAATTGAAACGAGCTTTTGTTTGTTCCTACCCCTTTCCTAAGGGAGGGGGTTGGTATCACTTTTCAAAAGGATTTTAATTGTGTTCATTAACCTAATTCCTGTGTTTTTAACGTTGGGGACCGGGGGGGTCCGTTCAAGACAGTACTACGCTCTGTGGTATAGGTAAAGAGTTTTGACCTTTTGCCAGATGAAGGAGGAAATGGGTGCGGGGGGTGTGAAATTTGAAACGATTTTTTGAGTCTCTCGACGGGTGTTCGGGTGACGATGGAATTTGATTTTCGATAGTGAAATGAAGGTTTGTGCTGTTTCATCTGGGACTCTGTAAAAATATTTTTTAAACAGTTTTCGAGACAAACTTTTCGCATATTTTTATTTATTTATTACTTTAGTATAAGATAGTATAAGCTTCGTTTGAAAATCGTAGGAAGGAAGGCCGGAACCGGGTCGGGGGGCAACCTCAACAAAGGAAACACAACCCATGTTTGGTACTCGATGTCGTCGACGAGTGAGAGAGAGAGAAGACAAGAACCTGAATAAATAAATCTCAAACCTCAACCTGTTTTGAACTCGAACTGCACTGTACTCCCCACCTCCCGACCTAGAAACAACTTTTAAACAAATCTCTCACCTCTGGTCTCCTCGCTTTTCATTGGTTAATATTTTAACGGCGGTTCAGGATCCATTACAAGCAAATCAGGTTTTATGCATGTTGATTTTGGTTTCTTTATTGCTCGGTTCCATGCTTCCATTCCAGGTTTCGATTTCTGGAGGAAGTGGGGGGAGGAAAAAGCTGTCAGGTTTTTGATTTTGACATGTATACCATCTTGAAAGGAAGGAAGAATTGGTTTGAGGGGGGTCAGGATCTCTTTCTCATCTTTCAACAGTCGTGCTCGAATATCAATTTTGAAAAACGAAATGGACGCAAACCTAATTCAAAACTAAACTGAAATCAAAATTTGGTGACTAACTTTTGATTCCGGCTTTCATTTTAAAATTAACCTGGAACCTATGTCACTGCCTGCTAAGAATTTCACAAAAAGTCGTAAAAACGTCCCCAAATTCCGTTTTCTGTCTATCTGCCGCCATTATCTCCAACTTCTGCTATATTTTGCTTCATGATATTCACTACACCAATTCTCCCACCTGCCACACTTTTAGTATAAAATATATTTAGTTATGAGTATGTGTGAGTATGACCTTAAAATTCACAAACCGACTTGTGCCAAACTCTCCTCCAACCATTTTAACAACCTTGACTACAATTAGGGGGAAAACTAAGGCCCTTCTGTCTGTCTGACTGTCTCTCCATATTTAAACAACCTTTTAGACAAATAAAATTCTAAGAAGACAGATTTCTAAAGTTATTGTAAGTAGGTTGGGAATGTCTTTTAACAATGTAAACTAATAAAATTTATAATTAAATTTAATAAATAAATAACAGAAGGACAACGACAGGAAATCCGTTTACAAATAGTAGAAATAAAAGTTCAAATAAATATGCATCATACCGATTAATAATTCATGAGATTAGTTCTGCATGGAAATGTGCAATATTTATGAAAATTGTTTGTTATGAAAGTATGGTTTACTGATGAAATGAAAGGTGTGGGGGTTTCTAGCATGAAAACCTTGTGCAATATTTATGGAATCAAAACTGAGTGGGAGTACGCGTTATTTGTAAAATGATATTCTTGTCACCTTCCAAACCAAAAGGAAGACAGACGGATGAGAGCTGACTCCCTCTCCTAAAATGTCTTCTCCGATTTCCCTTAAGTGTTGTCTTGGTGTCTGTAACCCGATGAAGTTACCTCTTCCTCTCCTCCCGACAGCTAACGTTATTCATGACCAAAAGAAAAATTCTGATCGGCTGGCTGTATAACACACTCAGTGACAGCGCAAAATTAATTCTAATAAACGAAGAGTCTTCGAAACCATACACTCACACCAGACACCTCATATGGGACATCTCTCACTGTCTCCTCATCCTCCTCTCCTTTCCACATTCCTCAACTCTCCAAATTGACTTAACAAGTCAATTAACGCTTCCAAACTTTTGACGTCACCGGGAGAAACCGAGATGTGATATTAATTAAAACTCTGGGATGACGTTACGGGATGTGAGAACTGAATCGTAAAATTAATATCCCAAAAATTTTCAACCCCCCAATTCCCATTTTGTTGATTATATTCAAAAGTTTTTAGACTAATCCCAGCATCCCGTTTGGGATAGAGACAACGACTTAAATAGGTCCAATGTACCAAAACGAAATCCTGCCTTCCAGGAACTCACATCGAAGACAAACTTTTCCACAGTCAGAAAGTCTTTTCGAACAAAAAATCAATCAACCGTGTAATGACCTATTGTTCACGAACTTCCCCCCAATCGAAGAAGATTAAACAGAATCAGTCAAAAACCTGAAAAGCTTTCTAAAGCTTTCGAAAAACTTTCTAATTCGAATTCAACAAACTTTTTCCTCCCAACTTCTCCATCAAATACCTAACGACTCATCCCCCCGGGATTAAAAGATCGACAATGGCGATCGTTTCGGATGATAGTAATCTCAAAACTCACAAACTCGATGACGTTTATAATTAATTTTTTAGGTACCGAACCTGTCTACCGAAACTGTTATTCTAAAAGACACCTAAAAGTTGAAGCTATAAAAGAAACGAAAATCGGCCGATAAATAAGGATGTAGAAGAAGGAAAAAAAAATTTTCCGGACAGAGGGGGGTCTACTCACAGACACCTGTTCTCCATTTTTTTCATGTAGATAAATAAAATAAATAGATAAATAAAAATATTTGGAAAACTTAACGAGTCCATTTTTCTTTGAAAACATTCCGATTGGAGAGCGGAGAACGTTTCGAAACTTTGTAAACTGTCCAGTAAAATAAAAATAAAAAATTTTGAAAATTGCTCGTCAGGACTTCTTTCCCCCAGAAGTTGATTTTATGATTTTGTCTCGCCTACGGAGGGCCTTAAAAACAGAACAGAAATCGCATTAAGCAAATAATTCAGGTATCGAATTGGATTCTAATAAAACTTTGGGGGAGATAAAAAAAAAATTTTCGTCTGCATTTTATTTTATTATACGAATCGTTGTGACGCCCCCAAAAAGCGACAGATTTGGGAGTTGATGTCCTTGATTTGGATGAGACCCTCTTCCCGTACTCATGTCTTTGATCTTATTTAATCGCATTTAAAAAACTTCATATGTGGTCCTTTAGTCGTACCTGAAAAACCAGGTTCTTTTCCAAAAGCTAAGACACCCGATAGTCGTTTGACCCCCTCCGAAAAGCTTTGCTCCGAGAACAGCTTGATGTCCTCCCGGATTAATGACGAACAACAATCTTCTCGCCGGATTTCGATTTAAATTTTTGGCCGCATGTCTCATTTGTCTTCTCCTTTCTTTCAGCTCGAACATGGAGGAGGTGATTGACTTGGGAGGAGATGAAAACTTCCAAAACTTGAAAATTATTTTTGGGAACTGACTGTCATGAGTTGTCATCATCACCGCGAGCAAGAGATCTTATACAAAGTCTACGCTCCGACACGACACTAAATTTGATATGGTTGTGAGCGATGAGAACGACAGCAATCTAAAGAATCCAAGATGGCTGTTAAAGTTTCCTTTTAATTTAATCTTCAATTAACAACAAGATATGTCGGCGCTGTCAGGTATTTATTTAATTAACTTTGAACTCAATTTAATTAATTTTTCAAATCGCTTTCCTTCTTTCTTGTAGATTTTTAACATCTGGCTGTCCGGGTCATCAACAACAACCGTCTTGTTTACAAACCTACAACTGCCTACCGTTTCCTCCCATTTTTCATAAATACTGCACAATCAATTTTAAAAAGAGTACAGCTGTTATTCAAAACCCACATTCAAACTTCTAAAAAGACCTTATTTCATAAGTATTGCACACTATTAAGAAAATTTCATTCCAACAGCCACTTGTTTCATAAATAGGAATCACTTCACAAATAACGAATCACGTTTAGGAGTCGTTTCATAAGTATTGCACACCTTTTGGAAGTCGTCTTCTCATAAACACTGTCCAACACTAATTTTCTAAGTAAACCAAGCCTGGTAGAATTCATTTTACAAATACCTAGATTCTTCCAAAAGACATTCTTTCATAAATAATGCACACTTTTACTTTGGACATTTTCTTTTACTGTCTTCTTCTTACTCTTACAATCTTATCCCCTCTTCCCGGAGTCTCAGTTACTCCCTGGAGTGGATCCGTTTCCTAGATAAAAATTCTTTTCAACCTAAAAATTTGGTTTTGGAGATTGGTAGCAATCTATGGTGGGGGGGAGGGGAACACACAGCGAACTCAAAGGAAGGATTACACGGATAATGAACATCACAAAAGAACTCATACCATAAACAACAACCATGTTTGAGATCAAATTTCATAACGTTTTCGAGAGATTGCTTAATTAACAAATAATTAAAGACACTCGAGACTCTGTGCAGTACTCAACTCCCAATTCAACTTCGTTGGTGTACCAGTCTCAAGCGTTCTAGTGTTAAACTCTCACATCCAAACAAACAAAACAACGCATTCTCATCATATGTGAACACCCCAGAAACCCAATTTTAATCTTTTGTTAATTTATCTTTTCAGGGCTGCCAACGGAAACGAGCAAAAACTCATTAAAAGTCCGAGTGCAACGTTAGCAGTAACCGACTTAAATCTTTCACCGCAAAAACCGCGAGAATACCGTTCTCACACCGGGTGCAGGAATCCTTTGGCGCCAGGACAAAAAGGCAAACAATCTATAAATCAACGTGGCCAACAGCAGCAGCAGCAGGAACAGCACGCCGACTCTTAAATCAAGATAAATAAATCTCCTTTGGGGAAACGAAACATGAACACACAATTTAATGATGTCGGCTTCTGGAAACAACAACGAAGAGGAAAATAAAAATAAAAAAAAATTTGGACGACATTCAACTACAGCTAACAAGGTATAGAATCGGTAACAAAGGAAATAATGACCGCAATCTACGTCTCAAACTTATTCCGAGAATATATATAAAAAAGCCAATAATCATAAATTCCATTTCGTCACTAACTCAAAATCAATTTTACCAACTTATTAAAGAAAAAATTCAATTTTCTCCGATTTCGTTGAAGAAATAAATATAAACGTCGTCTTATCTCAGGCAATCCTGTTCTCGTTTGGATTATTGGACGTCGTTATTTCTTCCCTCCCTCCCCTCCTCCTCTCCTCTGCTACCATTTCCCATGGTTCAAATATATATTATGTATCATATAAGTGTTCCGATAAAAGTAATAAATCGGACGAATATACAGCGATTATTCATAATCACAAAGTCTGTGAAGTAAATGTCACAAATGACTGAATATTTATCACATTTACCGGCAGGTTTGTGAAATATTCATATTGTAACGGAGACTTTAATAAAAGTTTACTCAGAATAGGAGTTGTATGTTTTATAAACTAGCCGGTAAATGTGATAAATAATCAATGATTTGTCATATTTATCAAGTTTAGTAAGTGATTATGAAGAATAGCCAGAATTTTTATATATAATCGTCTTATTTATCACTTTAACCTACCCAACCATGAACTAAGCTTGGTAAATGTGATAAATAAAGCGATTATATATAAATTTCTGTCTATTATTCATAATCTCTTACTAAACTTGACAAAAATATCAAATTATTGAGTACTTATCACATTTTCCGTCACAGTCACCGTCGAGTAATTAGTCACATTTACTAACCTTAGTTGAAAATTATGGATAATCGCCGGGAATCTTATATACAGTATATCCACCCAATTTATCACTTTTACCGTAAGATATATTAAGTGTAACGCACAAAACCCATATTATTTTCCGGCTCACTTAATATATTATCCATATAATCCTTCTTTAAGGTGTTCACTATTTATGAAAGAGTCCTTTTGTTTAAGTTCGCAATTAATAAAATGAATTTTTACTAAAAGCGTGCAATACTTATGAAATGAGTTAAACTCAGAAGGATGTATTATTTTTATGAGTGTGCATTATTTATGAAATGAAAACCTAACGGTGTGCACTTTTTATAAAGGAAATTGTGCGTGATAGTGTATAGAGTATTTATGGAAGGAGACCTTTATACCTTTTTCGTTTCTTTCTTCTCCTCCACTGCCTTCTCAACTTTCCCTCTGGTGGTAGTGGAGAATGAAAACCATTTTTACAAAAAAAAACATTCAAGTCCTCAAATCCAATTAAATTTCTCTTTCAGGTTTCGACAAGAACCCACTTCAAGGATTGTTATATACTAACAGGCTACGAGGTCAAGAACGACTCAAACTCTAAAGGAAACTACAACCAGTCAACCAAAACATGACTAAGAAGAGACTAAATTCAGGAATATTGGAAAGTCGTGTGGCAACAGCAAGAAAAGCCCCAAAAACCATCTCCACCATAACGACAAAGGGATCAAAACAATTTATCATCACAAACCGGAACTAGAGATAACTCCAAAACAGTTCAAAGGACCCATGCTGATAAAAAATAAATAAATAAAACAATTTTTTTCTGGATAACCAGGACTACATTACTCCCTCTCACCCCTAAGTCCCCAGCCACCCCTAAAATCGCTCTGTGATTTACGACAGCCAAAATAAAACCCATTTCCGTTTCCATTCCTTCAAATTCCGATTGACTCAACCTTGTTTAGAGATGTCATCCCCTTCCCACCCCCTCCATCTCGGGGGAGGCTATTTAACATTTTCTGTGACGTAGCAAATATGAACCCCAACATGTGAGTTGGGAATAAGAATTTGACAAAATTGCGGATTAGTAGATGAGGAATTCACACCCCCTCTGAGCCTGAATCCGGTCATGAATCGATGAAAACAATTAAACGAGGAGGTTAAGGGGTGGTTAGCGATGGAGGAAGGGATGATAATCAGAGGGCTTTAATGTCCGTTCGAGTGTTTGGAATACCACAGATAACGATTATGTTTTCAAATTGAAATTAGATTCTAATCTCTTCTGACCGATTCGGACAGGGGTTGAAGGGGTGACATACATAATTTTGGTGTCTCCCAAACGGAATTAGATCCAACAGCGATGGGAGAGGGTAGAACAATTAAGAAACCATAAATCTAGAAAAAAATGGTTATGGAGGACAAGAACGAAGAGATTCTCCCGAACGTAAGGTCGATGACCGTCATCCCTTCCAACCCCCAACGTTGGCTTGACGTTAAAGAAAACTCAACAATAGATTTGGCAACTTCACTTCCGTCCCGGAGAAGATAAAAAAAAAAATTGACTTCCCCCGGAAATCGGTTGACTTTTTGAAAAATATTCCTCCCTACAAGTGTGATTACATTTCAACCCCTCTCGCTGAATCCAAATTTCGAAAATTCATTTTATGCGAAAACAGAACAAAAGCAAAACCGAGCATCGAATGTGTTCCCTTTCATCCCCCAGCTTCCATCTGCTGTTGGAAAGTTTTGCGCCTCAACGATTCTAAAAGGCGATTAGTAGTCCTGAGGGAGACGATAATCTTGCATTCACGTTCGGTCGTATGGGTTTGGGGAGACTCACCCTTATGCGTGAGGAGTGGAACAGCCTCAACCCCCGGGTGTTTTCGAATAACGCGATTTTAAATATTCCGTTCGAAAACGAAGTTTGACGAGAACCATGGACCTGTTATTATGTTAATAAGACACATTTGTCGTCGCGTTCGGGTTATGACAGTTCGAGTTGACACGTGGATGTGACACCTGTGTGTGAGGTTTTATGACTGCATTTTACAAGTCGGAGAGAGTGTATGCAAACACTGATAACAAAAAGTCGCTACGATGATTCTCAACATCTTCCCAGACTGTCGCCAACTTCCCAACAAAAATTTAGCGTCAAAGAAAGAAAACTTGGAAGGTGCAACCGGAAGTCATAAACCTTAGAGCACTACAGCCGTTCCGCTCATCCTTTTCAAAAACACTTTTTCATTAAATCTAAGCAGAAATCATTTCATAAATTCTGCACACATATAATACTCGATCAACCGTGTTCAAGACACAATTACCGCCATTTTGTTGATCAAAATTGAACTCATATGCGAATTCGCATCTCTCGTATCCTTCCTCCTTCCTGCCTGCTTTCCGATTTCATTTTTGAAACCTCCCTCACCCCCACAACCCCCTACACACCACATTTCCCCGCCTCGTATTAAAATTAGTTGTAAATTGAATTACGCCCGAAGATCCTGATTAAATCATGGAAATCCACAATCGTGAGGTTTTTAGGATTTTTCCCCGATTCGGGAGAGAGGAAAGAGAGACGTGGCTCGATGAAAGAGCAGGAACTGGAGGTGGTGGAGGAGGTAGAGGGAGGGAGGAGAATGGAGCTAATGAGACGATATTCAATCGATTCAGAACTCGATTTAAAACGTTTCCCCGAGACTGGCGTCATGCCTAATTGCCCCGAACGAGACGGTTCTTCTTTAAATATTATTAAAAAAGATTTTTTACTCCTTGTTGATCTATTCGATGTTAGGCTAATTCGCTTCATCAGCCATATTTCCCTTTCACGAATGAATTGCTCCCGCTTCCTTAATAACTAGTGGAGGGAGTATAATCAATCAGTCAATCAATCCACAGATAATACGTTCTTTTGTATTAATGACAACGCTTGTCGGTTTCCTTTGTCTGTGCTTTATACCCCCGACCACTATTTCTCTCTGTCTCATCCGTTTTGTGTGGCTTTCCTGCCACTTTTCGGACGATGCCTCAAACACACATTCATCCACCAACTATGGAAACCATCAAATCTCAGGAAAAATTTTTTGAAAGACAAAACACACCCTCGGGTCCCTTTTTATCCGTCCTATGTTCAAAGTTGATGGAAATTGTCACTCACTTTATAATTAGTGCACACTTTGAAGACGGTTCCATTTCATAAATACTGCACAATCCGATGAAAATTTCATTTCGTAGGTATATACACACTTTTATTAACAACTCGTTTCATAAATACTGCACACTACTACCCATTTTCGAACTGCTCTGTGTTATTTGTAATTCATATCTATAATCAGTCGCATAAAAACAGCAACAGACAACATCAGAAATCTAAGTAGAACCGAAAACCGCGTAATCGAAAATCATTTTTATAAAAACCCACGATCAAGACAAAGGAAACTAGACAGTCAGGGAATCAGTTAGCGATAAAAACCCAACAATCGCACAACTTGAAGGAGCTGGAAAAAACATGGACTGCGCCTTAGATTCAATGAATAGGCAACACGCAAAACCCGAAACACTTTCTTTTTAATTTTCCTATCGATGATCATGATAATGGGGAGCAACAGCAGGGAAAAGCTCTATAAAGCGTTTTAAAAAATGGTTTCAACGTTTAACAAAATAAAAGGGAAAGAAGAACTTCCTTTGGGGGCGATTCCACAAAAAGGAAATCGAGGTCGCCGGTGACTGAGCAAAAGGAGCTTTAAGATCATAAAATATTTTTCCTGACTCCCTTTCCCCGGGTAATTGAATCTTAGGAGAAGATAAGGAGGCGAAGGGAAGCGGACGGGGCGGGGAGGAGTAACCTTTAAGGAGCTTATGTCGGTCTCTGAGAAAACCTCTCGTTACAAACTAATATGTTGAAGATGGAAGAGTTTTCCTAAAAGAGATTGTCCCGGCGGATTTATCGTTCCTTTTAATTTAAGTCTGTTAGAGCGAAGGAGAATGAGGGAACAGGAAGAGGAGGAAAAATCTCCGAAGCGACGTCTTACAATCACGCTTCCCCGGAAAAAAAATTTTTACATTTCCCTCGAAATCTCTCTTCTTTTCAAATGTTGAATATTCATGTTTCGAGACTTTTAAGTAATTTCCCTTTAGACTCCCCGGAAAATCCCGAGGAAAAAGGATTCCTTCAGTCTCGAGTTGAGTTCTCGTGCACACCGCCTTTCATCGACATTTCAATTCCTCTTTCATGTGTGGCGCTGTTAATTAGTTAACCAAATTACAGAACACTTATGTCAATGCCTGACTTGTGTTTCCCTTTCTGACATGCAAGAAATCTTTTACGAAGCTCCGTTTATACCCCCCCGTCATGACTGTGAATGATTGAAAACCTTTCCAAAGGCCCAAGTCAGTTACTGTTAAACCGTCAACCGTGTCTGGGAGGCCTCTTCGAGAACCATAATTACAACTGATTATATCAGGGAGAAAAACTTTCGTGCACGCCAGAGCAATTTGTACGGTTATGTCTTTCGCCGAAGAACTACAGACGAGGCACAATTCATTTGATCCGACATCTTTCAGGTTACACGGGTTAAGTGAGCGTAAAACAAGTTTCGAAATTATCCTCACCCCCACACCTCCACCAATTTTGAACAAGGAGCACAAAAAGTTTGCGAAAACCATTCTACGTTATCATTCTCGTGGTATAACCATTCTCGTTTTCCATTATTAGCCACTTCAAGTTTATCTCTCGCCTCCCCCGACCCCCTTCCTCCGAAGCTTTTCCACAGCAACATCGAACGAAGGGATAATGGGAGTACTCAGATTTTTGTGTGTGTGGCTTCTTTTTCTTTCAGAAAAGCAAAAACGTTCAAAGAGCCGAACGAAGTATTTTCTTCCCTCTCACTCGAAAGCTCTTTGTCTTACCTTTTTCCTCGAGAACAAAAATTTTTTCCCTGCGTCATTTTATTTCTCGTGCTTCAGGGAAATTTTTGAACAAAAACCTTTTTTCTTTCTAAATTTTCAAACTGAATAAATGACATAAAACAGAGTTTGCTGACAGAAGAATTTAAAAATAATTGCTCGAAACGTGGGAAAGGAAAAGGAACCAAGACTCACTCTGCCAGCTGATTTGATTAATTCCTTTGAACGAACGCAAAGGGAAAAAAAATTTTTTTCCAGTTCGGAAAAACAAATTTCGGGAACATGATGAAGGAATCGATAATTTCACGCTTCAGAATTGAGTTTATTTCAAAAATAATGCACAATACCATGCCACTTCAAAAAGTCCGCACATTTATAGTCTATTTTTGAGGTTCCCAAGCTTTTTTGTGTCGTAGACCCGTTGCCATGTTTTTCGGTTTTGGGTAGACCCCCTACGTACCTGATTTTTGTAAATTTCTCACTGTAGTGAAGTGAATTTTTTACTTCATAGGCACTTTTATAAATAGTATATGTCATTATATTATAAGATAGTATAATGTAAGTAAATAGGTACTATCGGTGTATGTTGAGATCCAATATCGTCCCCATTTTCATTTCATGGACCCCGAAATTTTTTTTCGCTGACGTAGACCATTTATAAGTTGTTATACACCCCTGTAGGTCGATATAAATCACTATTCTATTTCATAAATAATGCACACTGTCATTCTGAATCCATTTCAAACGTAACGCACAATTTTCGGTAGGATAATCCATAATTCACATTCTTTTATACAGTGGAGTTGGGGTTAATTTGAACTTGTATAACTTGAATTCACAGCTGATTTATACTCTCGGTTATGTTATACTTGAAAAATTTGAAAGTTTTCCTAAAAGCAGGCAGACGAACAGAGCAACCACTAACTTGAAAAGGTCCCAAAATAGAGCGATAGGGCTGAGAATATAAAAGTATATCAACCCCGGGGTTTCATATCCATCCACACCGGTCATATGAACAAAAATCTTCATCTCCTTTCACTTCCCGCTTGATTCAGCAACGATTATAACTAACAAAAACGAGTATATCTTAAATTTTAATAATTTATGCTAAGAACAGGGCCGCATAGAGAAGCGGGAGCTACGGCGCAGGTGTTAATCAGTTCCACGGTTTCGAATAGCTGTCGAGGTTGTATTGTAATAAATAAATTACAAACAGAAGTTATAAACCATTACTGTCTTAATGTGCATTTTAAATTTTCGACTCAAATTCCTGTATAATTGTCAAAACTCCGCCGAACTAGGCGAAACAAAGGAATTAACGCAAATTAAGTCATAAATAATAAAGACCAACCCCCTTACATCATCCCCTAAAATTCATACATCGACCCACTTCCACATCCACTCTGATGAAATATTAATATTGCTTTCGGGGACATTTAATCATTTTTTTAAAAAAGCTCCGAGCCCTTAGAAACTCAAAATTCGTTTTTTGTTTCCCTCGAAAGAGGAAGGAAATTAATCGTGTCGTGAACTTGAACCTCAGCCAGCTGGGTCATCGATAAACTTTTTCGCTTCGATTTTTTCATACTTTCCTTCTGAGCATTGACTGATAGTGGGATTTATGACCCAGAAGAACAATAACCTTTATCGGGAAGTATAAACCACATTCGTCGATATATATACACGTCCTGTGTCTGTTCTAGTCAATCAACCGCCATAGTCGGGATTGTATGGTTGAGTGTTTTTTATTCCTTATATCCAACCACGTGACCAACTCCTAGATCCGGGGAAATATGGATTATGGTTAACAATCACAACAGCGAAACGTTAACTCCGTAAAGACCGTATATACTGTCACAAGTTTTAGATGTCGCAAGATCAAAGTTCATAACCTATCCACCCTACCCACGTGACCCACCCATATCCCACTCTTCTAACGAAGCCTAATAAAACTTTTATGCTGATAGGTACTCCAGCTAAACCTAAACGTTGACCAAAGTCTAAACCCAACATTATAGTTACCTCAGAAGACATTTATTATACAGAAATGTTCTACTTAGCAAATATCAGGCCCATCAGGCACCACAATTTTCAAATAAGGGTCTCCAGACGTCTCCACCCACCTGGGTCACACACCTAAGTCTTGTGGCACAAATACATTTATGATTTATCACGGCAAAACAGTCTAACATTTTTTTTTAAATTAATCCTCTCCTGTGTTTCGCTTCTGTCCACCCAGATCACGTGACCTACAAACACACCAATCTTCTATGTTTCACGCCCCCAACTGAGTTCGCCGATGATTATAATTGAAATGACACGAGTTGACAGCATATCAGCAAACCATTTGTGGCGGTGGTCGAAAGTTAACTTACACAGCGAATCCCGACAGCAGCAATAAAATTTCATTAATATAACAATATTTATGAGCAGTATACATTAGGCAAACTACAGATAAGACTTTTATGACGATCTTTTCCTCCTTCTCCTCAACCACAACTTAAACCGGTAATGTTTCACGGCATACACCATCCGCCATTTTTACCCTCCACACTTCTAATTATCCAAATTGAAAAGTTTCGACAGACATTTTTCATACACTCCGGAAGAGGGGGGTTGGAAATCTTTCAAACTTTTTTTTTATAAACCCAAAACTTCATCCCCTCGATCCTTTTACACACTTAAAAAATTTATACATCCGGTAGAAACACACCCCGATGCTTTCAAACCCAAACTCATTTCATATATCCCGACAGCAAAAAAAGAAAGAAAGAAAGAGAGAACGCAGGTAAAAAAGATTTTCCCAACTCAAAAAACTTTTCTCACAAACAAGAAAAGAAAGAAAATTTTCGAAACCTCGTAATTTCTTCCACCACCACCACCATCCCCCCAAACCCCAACCCCTAACAACCACACATGACTCGGCGAAACCAAAACTGGATTTTCCACATTCCCCATCACCAAACCTTACAACATATATACACGTACAAATCAGTGATCAAAATCGATAATATACTATGATAATGATACTGAAGATAATTTTATTCATGTCATTTATTAAACGACTAACTGAAAAGCAAATCACCCGAAAAAAAAAGATGGCGGAAGGCGAAATTCCGGTCAAAAACTTGTTTTTGTTAAAACAAAAATTAAAAATTGGTCTTTGCTCTTTTGTGACAGGGGGCACCCATTCGCAAAATAAAAAAAAAAATATCTCCGTGGAAATGGCACACAGAACGAGTTTCACAAACAGACAAAAAAAAGGCGCACCAACATGTCAAATAAAATAAAATAAATAAATAAATAAAAAGCCACTACGAAAGAGGGAAAGGAACACAAAGACAGTAGATGCCAGAGAGAAATCACATGAAAAAGGGCAAAAAAAAATTTTTTCCTTTTTCATCCTTTGGAAAAAAAAAATTGCCAGCTTCCCCCTCATCCCAGAACACGAAATGAAGCGTTCCAACAGCAAAAAAGCTCGCTCTTTCCCATCATTTCTCATCAATCCTCCTTAGGTTCTTCTCCTTCCCCGAAGGAAAATGGGAAAGAAGGAAAAATAACCTCGTTTCGAAGTCATCTCTCAAACATATATACATATACAATACACCCTGGCACACACAACACACACATGCCTTCTGGCTGGAGAATCCAAATTACTTTATACGTATATCGATGTTCTTTCCTGACCTATTTTCTTCTTCGCTTTCGGTCCGATTCTATTTTGCCTCTTTTCGACAAAAAAAATTTTTTTTACTTCTACGAGATTCCTTTCGATGTCTTTGTGTCTCATTTTTTGTTGTTCGGTAACCCAGACTTTTTAAAGAGTCACTGGGAACTGTGTTAAAATAGTCCAGATCCGGAAAGTTGTGTCCGTTTTTGGGTAACAGGAAATATGAAAAGGTTCCAGGACTCACTTCAGTCAGGAAATGTTTTCCAATCTCTATCTCTGCAAGCTCTATCTAGTGTCTTCTGGCAAAAGGCAAGCCCTGCTTTCAAACGAACCTCCAACAAGAAGCGGTGAAGAAGTAAAAGAAGCCAAGCGGTTGAGCAAAATTTTATAAAAATTCCACATTACGAGTTCAAGATTATATAAACTATCCGGTAAATGTGATAAATTGTTACGTATTTATCACACTTACCAACCTTAGTTGGTGATTACGAATAATTGCCGGACAGGGTGGACCATTTTAACCTCTCCAGTCAATTTTCTCGGAAACTACAGCAGTTAGCGACAAAATTTCATGACAGTGTTGCTCGGTTGGAAGGAGGACAGATTTTAGTGACCATGAGCTTGACCTTGGATGATGAATTCAAGGTCAAATCAAGGTCCACTTTGGTTTTTAATAGCAACCCATATTTTCGACTGCAGATTCGAAAAGAGCAGAAAATTTCACCTTCGGATAATGTAACATGGTCGTGGTCTGGTTGACCGTTAAGGAAAATACGTTGAAGTTGACCTCCATACGACGTCTAAGGTCGTATTTGGTAGAATCTTGATGGTTGCTAAAATCTGTCCACCTTCCAACCGAGCAACGCTGTCAAATAATTTTTTCGCTAACCGCCATAGTTTTCAAGCAAATCGACTGGAGAGATTAAAATGACCCACCCTGTATATTTGCCTCACTAATCACTTTTACCGTAACTTATATATTAGGTATAACACACAAAACCGACATTATTTTCAGGTCCAAAAGAGAGACAAATATGCACAAAACGTAGACCGAACCTACTATCTGGTAGATACCTCTACTTTTGGTACCTCAGTCATATATGATCGTCACTATCATTATAACTACCATTCAGACGGATTGAGAAGTAGATAAGCTACCCATCAATTGAATTATTTACTCATCGATAGATAACCTGATTCCAGAATGACCACACCGTGTGTCTGGACTACGTTTCTGACTTTTTAAACATCGATCGAGTCAAGTTTCGGCGTAGAGATTTAAATTCTGTGGAGAAATCACTTTTGGAACTTTGCCCGAAAGCTCCTCTTTTGTTTGTTCATTTTCAACTGTTAACGTTTTTCCCTTTGAAGATGAATTAACGACGACAGGAAGACTGACGTTATGTAAGCATTACCAGGGAAAGAATGGAGGAGGTGGAGGACGACAACAACAACGATAAATTAGTAATTAGAACGTCAGCGATTCGAAGACCACAAAAGAAAAGCTCTTGAAAGGAAATGCTGCGATGGAATGAAAGCGTCGATTATGTTTTGGAATTCTTTTATGTTCGGCTAATGTTTTCAAAAAGCTGTTATGCGATTACCATCTTCACAAGTTATGACTTTGAGACGTTTAATACCCAACGCCAACCCTAATAAGGTTTAATTATGTTTACAAACATGGTAAATGACTCGATAACAAGATGTACCTATCATATAATCTTTAAGCGATTGCGGGTATACCTGGTTATAAGTATAAAACTGTTATATTATCGTCGTTAGGGCTCATAAAACGGAACTGAAGTATAAAAAAAGAGATAAAAACAAAATGTGTGGAAATGAAGTCAAAATCTCAAATCTTTGTCAGATAGACGAGTGGATCTGTATGTGTCGGTTTCCTGTTTTCGAAAATTTACCGATTTCCTTTGTTTGATACCGATTTCCGAATTGAAACAAACAAAACTGAAAAACTTTGGGGGAATTGTTGAAATTGTTGTCTGGGGAACGATTTCGATCTTAAGGGCAACAAATCGATCACAGCCGACAGGGAACAATTCCAGTCAGCTGTCACTCACTGTTCAGGACTGAGTTATACGAACGAACCTTTCTGATTGATTGAGGGTGTGCTTAAATGCTTTTAATGCCAAAACCAGGCAACAACCGATTGGACAGTACTAAACCGAATTCATGACTCCTTCTGTCAATCTGGACAATCCTAGAAGCTGTATCACCTACAGATAACATTTCTGCTCATGTTTGACGGATATAATAATAATGATGATGATAAACTGGTGTTTGATTAATCGATAAACTCTTTCGAATCACAAAAGAAAATGTCTGAATCTATTAATCATCGAATAAAAATATTTCTGATCATGAATCATCAATTTTTGGTACCCCCAGTCCAGTCAGTCATTGATCTCTTAACACTTTATACAACTGGTGGGGGTTAAGGCGGTGACCGAGTATAATCATAACTCACCAGAAGTGGTTTCTTTCCATAAATCAAAAATCTCCTTACCTGAATCCAAAATGGTAGATAAAATCCGGCGCAACACAATATAGCCGCTATGAGAGAGAGGGATGCCCAAACAGCACCGACGGCGGTTAGAGAAGTAGCCATGAGTGCATTATGTCAGCAATGAACACGAAACAACAAACGACACGTCCACATCTAATGCGATCCAACACCTAAAACGATAAGTGTTCCTTATTCAGTCGGAATGTGACTTTCTTTGAATTTTTTTTTGTCTTGTGTTATGACGCATGAAAGTCGAAGCTTCAAGAACAAGAGGAAAACAGATCTGATTGCTTGCCGATATGAAATCATCAACGTTCATTCACTTTT
>JADMLL010000004.1:5796393-5858961 GCA_016920875.1 Columbicola columbae
AGAATCACATATTACACGGTGTTCGACAAAGATTTGTTCTATAAATGCAAATTTTGAGAATGTAATCGTTTCATAAATATTGCACAGTTTTCGATAAAGATTCCTTTTATAAACATTTTGAGGAAGAACTCATTTCATAAATATTGCACAATTTCGGGAAGAATTTTTTTTATAATAAATGAAAACTTGGGAATAAATCGTTTCATAAGTATCGGTGTTGGACAGAGATTCGTTCTATAACGTGATAATACTATTAGAATACTTTCAGGAATAACTCATTTCATAAGTAATGCACAATTACGAGAGGAATCATATATTGCACGGTGTTCGACAAAGATTTGTTCTATAAATGCAAATTCTGAGAATGAAATCGTTTCATAAATATTGCACAGTTCTCGATAACGACTTCTTCTATAAATACGGAATCCTTTGAGGAATAACTTATTTCATAAATATTGCACAGTTTGAGGGGAAATCTAATTTTATAATAAATGAAAACTTGGGAATGAATCGTTTCATAAACATTGCACAGTGTTGGACAAAGATTTGTTCTATAAATACGGAATCCTTTGAGGAAGAACTCATTTCATAATTATTGCACAGAGATTTGTTCTATAAATATAGAATGCTTTCAGGAAGAACTCATTTCATAAATATTGCACAGTTTGAGGAGAGATCTAATTTTATAACAAACGAAAATTCAAGCATGAACCATTTCACAATTATCGCACAGAGATTTGTTCTATAAATATAGAATGCTTTCGGGAAGAACTCATTTCATAAGTAATGCACAATAACGACAAGAATCACTTTTGTATTTAATTCAGACTCTAGAAAATGAATAATTTTATATAATAGTGCACAGTGTTGGACAAAGATTTGTTCTATAAATACAAATTCTGAGAATAAAATCGTTTCATAAATATTGCACAGTTTTCGATAAAGATCCCTTTTATAAATACAGAATACTTTGAGAAATAACTCATTTCATAAGTAATGCACAATTACACAAGAATCACTTTCGTAATTAATGCAGACTCTAGAGAATACATAATTTTATAAATATTCCAGTGTCGACTTGTTCTATAAGTACGGAATATTTTGAGGAAGAACTCATTTCATAAGTAATGCACAATTTGAGGGAAAATCATATTTTAAAAAGAAAAAAAACTCAGAAATGAATCATTTCATAATTACTGCACACAGATCCGTTCTATATAAGTACAGAGAACTTTGAGGAAGACTTCATTTCATACATAAACCACTTCAGAAATAATTTCATAAATACTGCACAGTTTTATGCAAAGATTCGTTTCAAAACACTGTTAAACTATCACTAACCATCCATTTCATAAATAATGCACACTCCCTGACCGAATTTCATTTCCAAACCTTTCCTCATAAATATTCAAGCCTGTACCTATACCCCTGGCACTCAAACTTTTTCCTTCCCGGGCCAAATTTCCGTTGTGACCATTGCGACTGGGCCACACGACTTACCAAAAAAAGACGTTCAGGTCGGGACGTTCAGACGTTCGGTTCGGAATTTTTAAGATTCCTCACAAAGGTACATCGAGGCAAACAATGTTAGCAGTTCCTGAGAACAGGCCCAAACATTTTCGAACTCGTCAGGCACTATGTTTCAGATTTATGCATATTCCATGAATTATCATATCATAATCTAAGATTGATATTATTTTGAGTATAAAAATATTACAGTATAAAGCTGAGACTAAATCCTTTGGTTTCTAGACCGACGACTAATGTCCATTCAACTTTCATCACATCGATATCCTCATTCCTTCCACCGAATTCTAAAAAATAGACTCCCCACTTTTATATATATATATATATATTATAAATGATCATATAAAAAGATATAAAAACTTTTCCAAATACAGTCTTTAAATCCAAAGTGTTAAAACAAACAAAACAAGCAAATCTCGGTAAAGAGATCACACAACGGGAATGTTGATTTGGCCGTGTTTTCCAGGAGTACCAACAAGTGAAACTAAAACAACAAAACAGTTGTAAACGAAACTAAACAAAAATAAAAATAAATAAAACTCGGAAATGATACTTTCTGTTAGAATTGTTTTTCGAGAAGAAGGAAAAGAATCGTAAGATTAAAAAAGAGAGAAAGAAAAAATTTTCTAACAAGAGAAGTTCTAAGTGGAATTTGATATACGCCACGTCCGCCATTTTGAGGAGAGGGAAGCAAGAAAAATTTTTCCTTCTCTTCCAATTTCCAACAGTGAATAATAGTCTTCTCAGATTCGCGTTTTACTTCCGTTTTCACGCCATTAAGGCTTAAAATAAAAATTTTTTTTCCTCTCTCTGCTAGAGTTGAAGAGGAAGTAAGAAGAATGGAAGCAACGAGAGAAAGAGGATCAAAGAATGGAGTCTGTTTTTTCGAAATCTTTTCTTTTCTTTCTTTCTTCTGTTTCCCTTCTCCGAGAAGAAGATATCCATCATAGAAAATCGACTTTTTCATAAGCAAAGGATTTCGAGTTTATCTTCTCCTCCTTCCTCCTCTTCATTTCCTCCCTTTCCTCCTCTCATCTTCTCAAGTCAATCTCTTCAGAAGAAGCAAAATCTCCTCCATTTTTAAAAATGACGAGATGGTATTTATTTAAAAAAACGTCGAGTGGAAGCGTATTTAAGCAAAACGCCATTTTGTTTTGTTTTTTATCCATTTCAGCTTTTCTTTCCTCCCGTGAGACGAACTTGTTAAAAGGTTTTTGTTCTCGTGAGAAGTTTTGGTTTGGAGGACCGGGGCGGGGGTTCCCTTTGTATTAATATTTTGCTGTCGTGCTTAACCGATGCTTAAAAAACCGATTTTGAACGATATTAATATCGATATTTTATATTGAAAACGATTGAGATGGTAGGAAGGAGTTAGAAGTCAGCTATCTACAACAGGGGTGGACGATCTTTTAACCAACGGACCAATTTAAATTTTAAAAATTTTTGGCGGGCCGCACAAATTTGGAACACATGAACTACGGGGCTAGTTCAGCTTCTTCTGTAGGCTATGCATCTAGGTAGAATCCACTTTAAACATCTCGACCGTCAATACGTAATTGTTTGGGTTGAAACCGAAACCGTTGGTTCCTCTGTGGGGTCATGAACCCAGTATCCGTTGCCCGTCGGTGACCTCATAGTGGTGCCATGAAATATTGGCCGAGAGCCTGTGACGTCACATTCGGAAATTATTGCGCATATGGACGATTACCACTGAAGTTCATATGTTGTGAATTTAAAATATTGGTGCTCAGGCGACATGAGAGTCAGTTCCATTGGCACCGACACGAAAAAATTTACCTTGGACCTCCGGACGTCAGTGTTCATACAACCCATGTCGACAAACCCGGGCCGGATTGAATTATTTCCAGGGTCGGAGTTAGCCCGCGGGCCGTACTTTCCCCATCACTGATCTACACTATCTCTTGGAGGAACCAAGGATTGATTACTGCACCTAGATTCTACTTAAATCATGTCAAAACGGTGTAAAAACAGCCCCATAATATCGTAGTAGAGTGACCCACCGGTGGGGCATGTTGTAAGTGAGATGAACATGGTTTGGCATCTGTATTCACACTAACTGAACCCCAGTTTATATTTCCGGTAAAAATCATTCAGCGACTCGATTTGGGTTTACCTGACCATTTCCTTTAGCCTCTCAAACCACTCCTCCACCTCCTCCTCCTCAGCATCTTGTTGGCAAAAATAAAATTAAGAGAAATTTGTCCAAAAACGAAATGAAGTCAGAGTGAAGTGGGGAAAACGGACTTAATCGGATTAAAACTTTGAAAAGAACAAATTAAAAAGTTCAACACGTCCACCAATCGCTGATTAGTTTAATTGACAGTCTGACAAATTGTAAGAGAATATGGTTCCGGTTCCGTCATTCCGCCTACCTAAAAAACTGTGGACGGACATGCACTTAAGATAGAAACTGGAATTCATTAATAAATTAATACCTATAAAGGTCATGACATGTTAAACATGTTCAAGTCTTTCTCTCCGTTATACTGTGACCATATATTTATAATTTTATGGCATCCTGTCAGCGAGACTTCTTTCCATAAGCAACGCACTTTATGAGAAGGAATTTGTGCCATAAATAAAATTTATAACACGGACTCGTTGCATAAGAATTAGTGTCGCTCATTTCAAAAATAACGCACACTCTACAGAGGAAAAGTAATAACAGTTTCAGCAATGAAAGAACTGAACGCTTGTAGGCCGAACTAATTTCGTTAACACAGAACAAAATTTCTTTCAAAAATACCGCACACTTTTGGTGAGACTTCAACCCACGATTAATGCACACTGCTACCGTTATACAAACACTCCAATATTTCCAAAAAAAAATTATTTCCCAAATAACACTCAATTACATGAAGAATTGGTTTCAAAAACTAAGCACAGACTCACTTCACCAACAGACACAACACATGTGTTGATCCAGGGAGTAAAGGTTAAATAATCCTTAAATGGTTATCAGATACTTACAATAAATCTGCATTAAGCACACACATGATGATAATAATAATACCCACATACTCTCACACCGACTAACATGATCACGTGATGGAAACTCAAACACTAATGAATCATACGAACCTAGCGGTAGCGACATCTACAAAACAAATTCGGCTGCGCGCGCCATCTATAAGTTTCATCTTTAGCTCCTTTTAACATTAATTACTATTTCGTGTGTTTATGTTTTGTTTACTACTGTCGTCTGCTCGAAAATGCACAATTTATGTAGAGTCTCTTTGAACCACTTTGTCACTTCCTTTCTCGGAACAAATTTCAGGTTTGTACAAAAACTTGTTGAGGTATTTTATTAATTTTAATTTAGTATAGTTTAGGTATTCATGTTTCCTACCTAAATTTATTTATTTATTATATGTTAGTTTATATTTTATTTATGTACTTATTGTTTAGTTTGTGTTTGTTTTAATGTGTTTGTGCAGTTATTTTGCTTTTGGTCGGACAAAAATGTATTTATGGGCAAATACTGTAACATCCGGGAGGGTATTTGCTGTCTTATTTATTTATTTAATTTTATTTGATTTGTCTCTTACAGATGGAAGGATACCAACCAATCTGGAATCCGCACGCGGAGGCTTGGTACTGTGGTACTTCCGCAAACACGGTGATACAGATTGGGGGCCACCCAATTCTCACAGGACATAGAAGATTCGGTACGTACCTAAGAAGAGAAAGGAAAACACCTGCCAGGAATGCCAAGACAAAGAAGATTGCTTGGGATGTCTGCCCCCTGTTGGAAGAAGAGAGGAACCGGCTGCACAGAATCATGAAGAAGGAGATTAACTACTGGTTAGTGGTGCTGGAGAACCAGCACAACTGGGAATATGTAATACCCTTGCCTGAAGTGAGCAGGAATGCGTTCCAGGTAATAAAAAATTAAACTAAACAAAAATGTGTCTCTTACAAGCTAATCAAAGTAACAGATAACTTACAGAAGCTAGGTTAGTAAACTATATGTATATCTACAACTATTATTGCTCATACGTGACTTTTTCCAGCACTCATTTTTTCCGACTGATATTTGGTGGTGGTTCGTGAGCCATATAGAGGCTGATCCATTTTTGGAGGAGATCCATCTGGGGGATTCCGTCCTGGATTTATTTGGTTCGGACGCAATCACGAGGTCCCAAGCTACTCGTTTGGCTTCATTCTCAAGAGCATCGTGGGCTGCTCGTGCTCGATTCAGATTAATTTGCATGATTCTAAGCATTTTTGCGGCTGAAGTTATGGTCTCTTACTTCTGCGACAAGTTGGAAATACTTGGGGCATCTAAAACTATCCGCCATGTGCCCTGAGCCATTACAATTGAAGCATCTTGCTTCTCCAGTACAATCTTTAGCAATATGCCCGATTTTGCCACATTTCAGGCAGCGAATACCTCCTGCAGGTGGGTTTTTGCACTTGAAACGTTGGTGTCCGTAATTCTGACATTTACCGCAGAAGGCAGGTTCTACCTTTTCAAAGATCCTGCAGTGCGTCCAGCCTATTTTTATCTTGGCCCTATTACTTATTATATTTATTATTATTACTTTCATGTATATCTATAACTACAACAACATATACATATGTCTATAACTAAATAATAGTTAGGATTGACAAAGCTTAGCGGATCCGATATTATCGATATTGTATAATAACGAAAATGGGGGCAGAAAGCTCCGAGAGCTCACAATCCAAAATTTTCAAGGACATTCCAGAAGAGCTTACGAAACCGGGAAACATCGATTTGGTAAAAGAACAAACACGTGTTTGACTATTTAGTAACATCAGAGACAAATGGAGTTTTTAAAATCTTTGTGAGTTATTATTGTCGTTTAATTTTATGTAAAAATCTATTTAATAAGTAGAAATCAGTATAAATATATATGTAAATTAGTATTAGTTCAAGAAAACGTTAAACTTAAATAATATAAACTTTGAGTCTTGACAATTAACTGCCCTGAACCGCACAGAGCCATTCCACCATATCCTGGCCGATACTCCAAAGCAGACAACCAACCGTCTTACTGAGTTTCCGAGAACTCGACAAAAACCAACAAAAAACTTTTTCTAAAAATAGCGTAATTCGCAGAAACCCGGATATTCGCCTATTGTCTCGACGGCACCCAGGAATGCAGGGTTTCTGCGAATCACTATTCCTCGTTCGAATTTATTCGAAACAATTTGTCTTTGTAGAAGAAATAGGTTTCCGAACTCTAAACCAGGGCAGATTCAAAGTCAAATCTTTCTCTGCGTGTCTTGTTTTGTTCACTGCCACCTAAAATTCTTTCATTTCCACTTTCAATCATTTTCTATTCATAACTTCTTAGCTTCCTTTTATTTTCTCTTCCTTTCTTTCCAAACCATGACTTCCATCTCTAATTCTGTTCAAACTTTTGGAATTAGAAGTATGAGGAATTAATTCACAAAGCAATTCCCTTCTGGCAAAATAAGAGAAATCTGAAAACTTGGAAAAGTGTTGTTTCGTACATTAAGAAGCATCATCCTAAATAAGACAGTAGCCATGGGCCACGAAATTCTTCAGTGATGATGCGGTGTCACATTTTTATCAAATTTTGAAGCGTCGGCAAAGACAAATCACTCTAGACCGGGGATGGCGAATCTTTTTAGATATCCGTGCCACAATAAAATTTCATTCAGTGTTAGAGCAGTGAAAATATACATAAGTATAAATAAACAAACAAATAAATGCCATTTTTCTTCAAACAATTCTATCTAATGCGCATCTTCATATACTTAAAGAGAATTCATGCGATATTTTAAAAATAAAAAGTATAATTTTACGGTTCTAGTTAATATACTAAAACAGGTATTCAGTACTTATTAATTAAGTGTAAATTAATAATTTTTAATTTATTTCTATCAAAAGAGATAACTGACAAAAAAATTGTGCGTGCCTTCAAAATTTTCACATGTGCCACATGTGGCAATGGTTCGCCATCGCTGCTCTAGGCTGCTTTTTATTAAAAAGAACTTAAGTACATAACTAAGAAAATATTATTAATGTCATAATTGACACCATTTTTATGTATTTTTTTGTTTAATAAATGATAAACATAAACTTTGTTCGGGGTTTTCTGTTCAGTCTGAAACGCATTATCCCATTTTACATTGATTCATTGAGGATTTTCGCATAACGAGTGTGTTTCAGATTGTCGTAGATTTTGGCCTCCAAAACCAATTGAAGCAACGTGTTCCAGTTCAAAAGAAAATACAGTGAAACTCTCATAACGAGTTCAATTCGGAAGTTTTACTCGTTATGCGAAACAATTTTTCCATATAAAAGAGAAAAATGCGTTCCAAGCCAAAAAAGCTCTAAAAAAAGTTATTTTTAGTATTCAGCAGTGAAAATGAAAGAATTTTGGGTGTTAGTGAAGAAAATAAGACAGATACAGAAAGATTTAACTTTGAATCTGTCCCGATCCGGAGTGTCTTCTCCAGCTGTCGGGCGAATCTCCATATACATGTCGCCAAAAGTTGCTCGTTATGCGAATTTCTTGCCATGAGAGGCACTCGTCACGAGAGGTTCCACTGCATTAACTCAATTTTGGCTTGAATACTTCTAAATTGCTGGGTCCAGGATATATTGTTCTCGAGGAATGCAAAAGAGACAAGGTATGTATAGAGACAGGAAGAGAGGGATTAAATTTGAAGAGAAAATAAGGAGAGAAGACAACAGTCTGCTAAAGGAATGTATGGATGAAATAGAGAAACCCAAGAAGAAAGAAACAGGCTGGGAAATACCTAGAAGCGAACGGTTGGTCAGTCATCGAATTAAAGAGGAGACCAGAAAGTGGAGAAAATGTGGTAGAACAGCTGGTGAGAAGGAGCAGAGACCCAAAGACAAGAGCAGTACAGCAAAATACAAAAATCAAAATATAATGAAAGATATAAAAATCTAGTAGAAGCAGGACTCCCCCTGTACCTGTAAACCTGTACCTGTAAAGGGAAAATGATGAAAAAAGAAGCCCAAAAAAGATGCAACGGAGTGAGGTATTGGCAGTGTGAATGAACAATATTTGTTAAATGTGAATTATACAATATAATGCCGAAAGGCGATAATTTATAATTATTATATTATATATATACTTCTAAATTGCTTATGCGGTATTTATCAGTAGAGCCTACAGTTAATTACAACGGTATTAAATTGATACACTGCACAGCTTCACTTCAGCAACGGTTTGCAATAATACAGATTAAAAAGTCTTGATACTTTTACTTTTTAATGACCATCAGAAACAATCAAAAACTTTACAACGTACAAACCACCTTAAAAACCAAAAAAAAATCTGACGATAACCGACATTTGACAACAACCAAAATGTCACGTAGACAGGACGGAAAAACCAACCGAAACCCTTAAAATCGCACAAGCCAAATGCGAAGTATAGGTGCAATTACCCTATGCTTTTGTAAGTTTTCGTCCTGTGGAATCCTGCCATTGACTCGTAGGCAGGGTCGCGATCTTAGGCATAATTGAATCGAAACAGAGTGTTTCGCATTACGAGTAAAACTCCGAAACGTATAAAACCCGCTATGAGAGGTTCCACTGTATATATTATTAAAATTAAAATTAAAAATTCCAGGGGGCGCTAAATAATATTTTCCCTCTGAAAAGATAGGCGGTAGGACCCAAAAAAATTTTGGAAACCACTGATAAAAGTTATTAAACAAAAATAATTATTATTCCAAGAAGTTCGTGGTTTTAATTAAAATCTTAAATTGTTGTTCGTCGGAAGATAAATTTTAATTCTCACTGACAATTCAAAATCGATTCTGATATTGAAATTCGTTAATTATTATAAGATTTAATTAAATTAAGGAAGAGAAATTTTTAACCCCCATCCCCATCCCTCGGTCTCTTTTATTATCCAAGGATTTCAATTTATTATTTTTTTTGTCCTTCATTTAAATTAAAAAGTAGAGGAATTGGGTCAAAAGAAATCCTCCGAGGAAATAAAGAAAAATTAATTTTGAATCGAGGAGCTCCTTCGAGAACAAAACTACCCCGGAGGAGGAGAAAGAAAATCTGAGAAAAAATCAGACGACAGTTTTGCCCTTTCATTTTGTCTCTTTCTTTTCATTAGGAGATTTGTTTCTGATGGCCTAACTTCCGGTTTCCTTCATTTTTCCTATAGAGCTTTGTGAAAGGCGGAGGGAGGGAGCGGATTTAATCGAAAGTTTCTGGAAGTTTCATTTACTCCGGGCTGTTTGAATGGTTTTGGTGGTTTTGAGCTGAAAATAAGGTAGAGGTTGATAAGACTACCAAAAAGGTTGGGGTTCTTGACTCCCATTAATTAGTGAAGACAATTAGGTTTAGACAGTAGACTACACAACAAAATATTGACACTCCAAACTCCATTGATCTACCAAACATCACGCCTCCTGATGAATGTCCCACGACTGGTTTTGACATCATCAAGAGCCCAAGTACGGAAACACAAATCCCAAGGGACGTGGAAACTTGTGTGGCCGTTAAACCGGAAGTAATTGACGATAACAATAAACGGATTAATGGGATAATCAGTCTTCTGACACAATCTTCTCTAAATGATGATAAATCCCCGTAACTCCTTCTTAGGAAAGCTAGGCGCGGTCTAGAACGGATCCCAACGCCCATAACTGTGATCTGAAACCGACAATGATGACACGAGTAAAGGAAAATCCTTTTATCTACAGGTCGCAGAAGAAAGAGGACAAGAGAAGAAAAATCGTTAACCGAAATCTAACCTTCTTCTCCGTTTCCTGCCAAGCTGTCTCTTTCCTTCGTCTGTCAGGAAAATATTGTTACTCTGTTATAATTAACGACCGACGCGTGCAGGGAAAGGATAGAGAAAAGAAAAGGAAGGAAAATGTAAAAAAGAAGAAAACCTTTTGCATTAACCTCTCGCTGTCCCCGCCCTTCGGTCTCCAAGGTAAATTTTTATGTTTCGAAGAAGACAGTGTCTTCGTGTCTGTCGGTAACGACTTGGAGGGAAGTTAAAGAAAAAGCTCGTTTTTAGAATGTTAAAACGAGACCTCCCACACCACCACCATCCCTCTCTCCCAACCCCTAACAAGAAAGCGAGTTCCTCGAGTTTGAGGAGGAACGTATTTTGTGAGCTGTGACATCGAAATAAATAGAACGTTTCGAGGAAAGTTGCCTTCTTCTTTTTTCCCAACTCACAAATCCTGTGGAAGTGTGAGACAGAAGACAGAGAGAGAGAGAGGATGAGAGATTGCTATTTCCATTTGGGGCCTTGGTACTCGAGCTTTTTCCTTCCCGGGCCAAAGTTTCATTGTGACCATTGCGACTGGACCACACGACTTACCAAAAAAGCTTTTACAAGTCCTTCGACACAGGCCCGAACATTTTCGTAGTGGTCAAGCACTATGTTTCAGAGTTCAGACTAAACAATGAACAATCGACCTTTCACAAACCGGTTTCCACTGGGCCACTCAGTAGAGCTTGGTGGGTCGCAGTTTGAGTACCAAGGATTTAGAGACTCCAACAGACAGAACAAAAAACAATTCTAAACGGTTCGATGTTCTGTTGCAAATTGTTATGAGCTTTCGAGAGAACAAATTCGGTCGTACCGAAGGAGGATGAAGGGTAAACAAGAGAAACACAGGAAGGGAGATTTAGACAGGATTTATGACAGCCCGGAAAGCTCTAATTTTCCATTTCGAAATTAAAAACAAAGATTTTTCTGCTGTTGTTCGAGTTTGGATTTCGGTCGTGAAAATGTCACATTCATTTAGCTCACTACAATTAGAAACGGAATCAAACTCACAAACAACGAAAGTACACAAACCACATTCACCCAAAAAAACTCGAAAATGAGAAAAAGCAAACAAAACAATGGTGTCCAACTCTTAAAACACCGGGCACAAATTTATAAATTGAAATAATAATAATAATAATTCGTCGAATTCTCCTGTCCTGCTGAAACTAATAAAAGAACAAAGGACAGGGAGAAGAGGGACAAGTATCGGGACCTCATCGTCGACCTCGGGCACCGGGACATCGGGTGAAATTGGTCGTCCTCATCATCGACTGCCTGGATAAAATGAAGGCTGTCTACCTGAGGAACTCAGCATCATCCCCGCCTGCAAGTCGAGTGGTCTACAGGATGCAGAAGGCAGTAATCCTCGGGAGCCTAAGGATCCTACGTGCCCATGGGGCAAGCTGATCCCCTGCGGTCACTATCCTTGTTGGAAGAGTGCCCGCAGGATGAGCCCTCGCCGTCCGGGTGCTTATGACGCCGAAGAGGCTGATGTGACCCGGATGGGTCCACCCCCCAAAGCTGGGAAGGGGGTGAAGACGACAAACAACAGCCGATTCAATTTTAAATTAAATGTTTATAATAATAATAATATAATTGCCCTCCATTTTGCCCGTGGGCATTAGAGGGTAAAACACTACAACAAAATTACGGTACAATACAACACACCGGCGTTAAAAGTATAAACTTCTACACTACTCTGCTACTGTTAAACAGCCTTAATTTTCTGACGAATGGATAAATACAGCGAGTATATAAATATATATATAAGTAACGACTTAATAAATAATAAATACATAAACCACGATCACCTCAAAAATAAATAAATAACGAAAAATATATCTAAATAACGATTACCTCAAATAATATGAATGTAAATATAATATAAACAAGTTAATAAGAAATAAAAGTAAAAATATATAAAGAAATCAATAATTTATAATAAAAATTATATAGTAATAATATATATTTTGACCCGTATCCCACCGGAGGACTTTAAGGGTTAATAAGTAACAATAAACAAGTCGTAATAAATAAATACAATAATAACGGAAACGATAGTATAAAAAAATAGAATAATATATTATTATTATAAATTGAAATAAAGGACCATCACGAACAACAACAACAAAAATAATGAAAACGGGGAAGAAGAAACGCGGCGAAGAGATGTAGGTAGAAGATAAAAAAACAGGAGAAAATGAAAAAAAAAATTTAGGAAGATGAGAAAGCAGTCAAGAGAAAGAAAAACGCAGAGAAGACGGAAATTTCATGTTCCGCTTTTTTAATAACAATGCCAGGAGGTAGCAAAAAGATGAAGAGGGTAGGAAAGGTTGAGAAAGGAGATGAAGAGGAGAGATTGGGTGGCTGGGGGAGGAGGGGGTTGACAGGCAGACCTAAAATATTATTCAAAAAAGGCTTCGAAAGGAAAACAGTTGCTTTCCACCAACACATTAGAGGAAAATCTAGGCGTTGGAACAATCGACAAAAGTTAAAGAAACTTTTATGATTTCAAGACGATGAAAGGGATGCTTTCGAGTAATAATGATGATGATGATACGAAAAAAGCTCTCCCAGTTATTTCATCGGTGAGATGATTAAAAAGCTTTCATTCCGAGTGGAAATTGTTTTTAACAAAGATTTTACGCTGCCGCGCGCACAGCCTCCCTCAACGTCTCCCCTTCTCCTCTCTCAAGGTGGCTTTGACATTTTACGCAAACTGTTTCCACGCTTTTTCTCCTCCTCCTCCTCCCCGAAACTTTTCTTTGAGATAAAAATCAAAAGAACTGTTTATTTTGAAAGTGGTATAAGTCCATTTTTTTTATATATAAAACATTAAGCAAAAGCCAAACAAGTAAACACGGGGTTAGGCGAAACTTTGGGAGCTTTTAAACCTCTCACCGCTATACATATGCTACAATAAAACTAACAAATCAGCGAAAATATATTAAATTCCCGGCGATTATTCATAATCACCAATTAAGCTTGATCAATATAACAAATTGTGGGAGGAGTAGTGTAGTGGTTAAGTTCCTGACTTGGACGCAATGAACCTCAGTTCGAATCCTCTTCCCGCATCCTGTTATACCCAAAAAGAAGATGGAAGACGGGATTGAAACCACCACCACCACTTAGTATCACAAATTACTGAATGTTTTTCATATTTACTGGGTAGTTTATAAAATATACAACTCATAGTATAAGAAAACATTCCTTAAATTCAGTATAACAAGTTAGATTTGTCACAATTACCAAGGTTAATTGGTGGTTATGAATAATCGCCGGGAATTATGTGTATTATCGCTTGATTTATCACTTTTACCGCGGCATATATACGATATGCCTTTTTCATGGTTGATTATAAAAGTGATGTAAGTCCATTTGAAACCCTCTGAGTATAAGTTGCATTAGTTAAACTGGCCTGATTAGGTTATGTGATTGGTTGTTGATTAATATCACGATGCGACATAATTTTTGGGTTTAAATATAATACAACAACCAAATGGACTTACACCACTGTCAAAATAAACGATACAAAGTATTTAGTCGGCGATTTATTACATCAGTGATATTACAAAAGAACTGAAAACTCTGGAGTTTGAGATGGAAAGCGATTTCAGCTAAACCGTTTCACTGGATGATGTCCAAACTTACCCAACCCGGGCTAAAGTCAAAAATTTTTAATGGTGATGAATGGCTTCGACGGATACAGAACGATGTGTCGGAAATTATTTTTTGTAATGAAATAAATTGTCCAAAACTTTTGTTACCATCCCCCCCCCCCGACAACCTAAATCTTCGTTCGTGTTACAGTCAGTCTCCTCTCTCTCTTCTCTCCTTTCCTTTCTATGGCTTCCCATTTACGCTTTTCACATGTACACTCGGATAACTTTCGACAACGTGTTTCATTTCCTCTCTCCTTTGGAATGCTTCCTTTTAATTCTCTCTCTCTCTCTTCATCCCCCATCTCCTACCCCCGTCCCGGCAAAACTCATTTTCCACAAGAGAGAAAGGGTTGGCGATCAATATTGCCATATCAGTAAACAGGTTTTGCTTTTCTCTTTTGAGGCCGACTTGAGAGAGAGAGAGAGAGAGAGAGAGAAGAAAACATAAAGGAGAAGTAGAGTTCGTACGTTTCCGGTTTGACATAATGGAAAGACGCGGACTGAATTTAGATGACGGTCAGAACGCAAAAAGGATCCTTGAGAGAAAAGATTTTTGAAAACCGATTTTTTTCCTTTCACTTTCTTTTTTTTCTTTCTTTCTCTCATTTTTCTTCTTTCCTCCGAAATCATCCTCCTCCTCCTCTCCTCCTTCTCAATGAAGAAAATTTCATTTAACAAATCTTGATGATTGATTTCGCGAAGACAAAAAAATTTCTTTGTTTCTCCAAACTGCTCATCTGTCTGTCTTGATACCAATCAACGACTCGATCCATCAGTGACGTCACAGTGAACACAAATTTTTCAATTTCAAAATTATGTATCTATTAAAAAATAAACCAATTATCTAATGAGATATGATATATACTTAAACAACTTATTGGTCGTAAGACAATTCAAATTTTGAATGATCCGTCGTCATATGTCTCTCCCTTCCTCCAATTAGTGACGTCATCAACCAAATTGTGTTCACATAAATTTTTTCGTATTAATTTTGTAATAGTAGGCGGTGTACTAATTAAGAATTACAACGACTAATTATTATAATTTAAATGGGAATTAAATTAATAAGCTTTAAGGGAATAGAAAGCCCGTGGCAACATCTCGTCGCCATATTTGTCGTTTTCTTCCCATCTTGTCAATCCGATTACCCACTCTTTCCAGCTTCAAAATTTTTGGAAAATCTTATACTAAAAGACTCTATACATTACACATAATATATATAACAAGATACGGTAAAAGTGATAAATCTGGCGAATTTATAAATAATTCCGAGCGATTATTCGTAATCAACAACTAAGCTTGGTGAGCAATTACTGAATATTTATCACATTTACCGGATAGTTTATAAAATGTACAAATAAAAACCTGAGTAAACTTATATTGAACTTCCTATTGAAGTTGATATTTTAGAAACTAGCCGGTAAATGTGATTAATATTCAGTAAATTGTAACATTAACTAAGCTTAATTTAATAATCTCGGGATTTATATTCGCCCTATTTATCACTTTTACCGTAGCATAACACTTTCCTGTTTGTATTAACACTATGACGTCCGGAGGTCTAATGTAAATTTTTTCGTGTCGGTGTCGATGGAACTGATTCTCATGTCCTGAACACCAATATTTCAAAGTCACAACTTCAGTAGTCACCGTCCACCGACTCTCAGCCAATATTAAATGACCCCACAGTAGGGCCACCGGACGTCTTAGTGTTAATTCAACTCAGCAAATTGAATCAAAGCTGATAGAAGTGATGAGTAACCCATTTTGCAGACGTAACCCAAACACAGACGAAAAGGAATCGCGTAAATGAAGACTTTACAATAATTCATTAAATTGGAGGACAACACCACGGAATCCGTTTTGTGTGTGTGTATAAAAAGTGTGCATTACTTATGAAATGAAGCCCACACAAAATTTATACAAAATGAATTGTTTGTTCGAATGTCTTAATCAAATCAAAGTAGTTAATGAAGGTGTGGGTTAGTAACAAAATCAAATCTGAGTCACGAAATGACATTTCCGACCGAGTGTGCATTATTTTTGAGAAATTATCATTTTCTAGTTAGTTTCCCTGGCCTGAAGATAACTGCTAGTTAATGACTACCAAATGAACCAAGATAGAGACAACAACTTCTAAACCTTCAAGACTTATATTAGTAAAGTTGGTACCACTGAACCAAAGCTCACAATTTAAAATAAGAAAAAGTTCGAAGAATTTAAATTCGTAAGCAAATCACTTCTTTCAGGGTTAACCTCTCCAAGTACAAGCTCAAACAATCTAAAACGTAAGAAAACTACCCGTTCGTACTTATTTTTCATCGGCGTCTCGGTCTTTTCCTATCAAAACCAAACAAAACGTTTCGAATTTATACTAAACGACCAAACCCAAGGATTATAGTATAGCAGACCGGTATAAATATCAAAACCAGAAAGCCATTTCCTCTTAAGAATCTCAAAAAATATTTTTTAAATATCATTACCACCACTGACAGGCATCATTACTATCGTGCAAAATATCCAACATGGCGTCCGGGGATGAATTATGTGGAAACCGTCTGCTCTTTTGGTGTCAGATGGAAACCCCCCAAAAAAACCTCGTATCGATTTATTATTATATAATATACTATGAGAAAGAAAGATTTTCGAGGGTAAGCGAAAGGGTGAGAAAAGCAATTTCAGGACGGCCCCAAACCCCAACCCCCGCGCCCCCAGCCCCGCGGCCTTTGCTCTTCGGCTCTTTCTTCTGACCTTTGAAAGCACTACATTTGCTAAAGGGTAATAAAGACCTAACAGCCCCCCTGATTATTTATTTAACAGGAAGATAGTTGCTGTTGTTGCTTAAATTTATTATTTAAATCACGGAACATCCGCCATTTTGAAACAAAAAAAATTTGAACCCGAATCCTCTCCACCAACAATCCTTCCCCTTTCCGCTTTATTTACCTGAGGTTCTAATTTTGGCGCCAAAAAAATTTTTTTCCAATTAGTTTATTTTTAAAAATCAGACCGAACGTCCTAGCGAACGCATTTCGACGTGACGCTTGCTTTCGTTAAAAATTTTTCTTTCTCGAACGTATATCACGTTCGCTTTTTCACGTCCGTGACGACACATTTATGGTTGTTTTGTTTGGCTTTGATTATTGTGTCTTATGTCATGGCATCCCCACGCCCATGAAATTAATTTTATCTAAAGTTCATCCTAGTTTTCGTATTTGTTCAGCCTCTTCGAACCCTGAAGGAATTTTATTTTTTCCCATCGCTTTCTTTTTATGAGCGTGCGAACGTCACGTTCCTAGTTCGATTCATAAGAGCCTTTTAAAACTGTC
The DNA here is from genome assembly GCA_016920875.1 of Columbicola columbae. Taxonomy (NCBI): domain Eukaryota; kingdom Metazoa; phylum Arthropoda; class Insecta; order Psocodea; family Philopteridae; genus Columbicola; species Columbicola columbae. Next base: position 5,813,719 of record JADMLL010000004.1, read on the forward strand.
AAAGCTGTCGTTTTTGTTTTGAATCCATACTCGAAAACCCTTCGAGGAGGAGGAGGAGGAGGTGGAAACTTGGAGAGGAAAAAAAAATTTGCTTTGAGTGGTAAATCGCTTGGAAAAAATGAATTGGAATCAGGGCCGAAGGCAGGTTTTAAATAGCTTTGAAGAATTTTATATACTTGAGGAACGGTTCCTAAACAGATAAACCAAAAATTGTTTTAGTATCTTTCAACTATTAGACGATATAATAGCTTATTTTGAAACTGGTCTAAGTCCGTTTTATTTCACTCTAACTTGTATTTATGCGGTCTTTTTTTGTGCGATTTATGCAGCCCCTATCCACCGCACAAAAATAAGTTTCAGTGTACACAAAATTGAGATGTCATAATTTGTAATCATAATTAATAATATCTTAAAAACGGTAATATTTCCTTCAATTTGAAGTTAATCATTAAGTCATAGTACCATAAGGATTGATTTTGAAAGTGGTGCAACTCCAAATCTAAGTTCCAGGGTCAGTATTTACCAACAACACACTAAATGTCAAAAAGCCTGCAATGTTTGAGATAATTTACTTATAAATATGACCATCAATTATGAAATAAACTCAAATCCTCTTGTAAGTGTGCAGTATTTATGAAATGAGATTTTATTTTCATTATCTATATATGTGCTTTATCTATGAAAAGAGTCCTTGTTATAAACACCTTGTGAGTAACGCATTGTTTGCCAAACTGCCATATTTGTGAGTTGTACATTTATTGTCAAATGTGTGCAATACTTATGAAATGAATTTTTCACCTTTGTAAGACTGCATTACTTATGAAATAAATATTAGGCCAACAATGGGAAATGAAAAAGAGGTATAGCGCATTTAATTTGAAAATGTTGCAAGTCTATTAATAAAAATTGTGATCAATTTAGTGCATAATTTTTTTATTTGCAATTAGTTAGTATTTAATATCTTGACAAAGTCCAATTCCTCCTTATTTGAAACTGGTCAGCATAGTGATTGATTATGACAGTGGTATAAGACCATTTTCGAGAGGGACAATGTTTGCAACGAGGCAGGGACAACGTTTAAAACTATTCATTACCATACATTAAATGATTAAAAAGAAAGTATAGGCGACTAATTATAGAAGTGGTATATGTGCATTTGAGCTCTCAAAAATGTATATTGTTTGAGTTAAACTCACTTAAAAATCATTTACATAATTAAATTACTTATTGATAAATTAACATAAATTAAATTGACCGACTTGGTTGAATTCAAGTAGATTTGTTGATTGACTCATTAACAAACCTTTAATTTAATCACAACGACAAAAATGGACATACTCCTCCCTCAAAGTGGACAATTTGAATATTACAAAAATTTTCACTTACCAGAAAGTATTTTCAAAAAGCTGATTTCCAACCAGTGATACAACAAAACACCCAAATTGTAAGTTGAACACAAGTGTATTTAACTACATAAATAAATAAATCACACCAATTTGTTATTACTCTGTTTAACTTTATGCATTATAATAAAAACAAAATTAAAAAACCGAACAAAAACGTTCGGTTACGTAAACGGAATGCGAGGAGCGAAACGAAACGAAACGCGAACGTGGTGTGTTGCCAACAGAAAATCGCACGCGACTGAAGCTCAAGCTCGTGAGGAAGTGTGTAGGAGGAGATTCTCGAGATATAAAAATCTTTTGCATTTAAATCTCCGCTTTCTTTTTTTTATCTTTTTATTTTTGTTTCGGTATCTCATTCACCTGTGTGGTTAATTAAAGCGAGACCTTAACGACTGTTTCGTTTCTTAATTATGGAGACATTCGAATAACTTTTTTGGGTTTTTTTTGTCGTAAGGTTGGTAGAGGTTTTGGACGTTGATGATTAAAAAGTTGAAATGTTAGGTGCGTGGGTTTTGAATTTTTATGTTTCTGGGAAAGTTTTTGTGGTTGCTGATTGATTATAGAGAATTGATTTAGCAGTTGTATAGATAGATAATTATAAAGATATTTAGTTATGTAGAAAAACTTTTAACATATTTTTAATTTCATTGGTGAAAAGTCATTTTAAAAAAAATTTTTTTCGTTCCAATGGGTCGTGGTAAGGCTTACCAACCTCATTTGGTTGGCCAACTGGAAAAGGCCTGGAATATTTTTTTAATTTTTAAAAAGAAATAAAAGAATGTTCGTTTGTTTTAATTAAGTTTTTTTAATCAAATTAAGCTACAGTTTCCACAAGCCAAAAGTTAATTTTTTAAAAGATTTGAATCAACAAAACAAAACATTCCAAAATCCAGCACTAACGCCATCTTGAATTCGAATCCGCTTGGCAGGGAAAGGAAGTGCGTCAGTCCTTGCGCCAAAATCCGTGATGGTAAGTATTAATATTATTAAAAAATTAATTTTTCGCAGAAATATTTCATCAATCTCGATTTACATGTTTTGTTTTGTGGCCACCTATGTTTTAAAATTTTCGATTCGTCCTCTTCCAGTGTCATAATACAGGATTTTGTTATTTGAATAATTCATTTAGAAGAGTTATCGCTATGCATAAATTATTTTAGTTACTCTGTTTATAATTATACTTATTTTGAACTCATCACTTGATAGGATATAATTAGACCACTGAAAGAAATTTTTTTGTTTCACAACTTGAGATTCAGCTTTGTATGACAACTTCCTAGGTCATAGAACTTGGGATGAAAGTTAGAAAAGAGGATGAAGGTGTTGTGTTGGATAACAATATTGGTAGATAGCATGCTTGTAGTGTTTGATTCCTAGAATCAGTAGTTTGTCTAAACTTCAATACAGAACTTGATAAAGAATTTTTGGTAAAGATCATTTGGAGGTCTTGTTAAAAGTTGCTGATTAGGTCAAGTCATATTGTCTCATGAAGTGGATACTCACCTGTGGATAATTCATTCATTTCAAAAATAACGCACACTTATAAGAAGACTTTAAATAACTTTCATAAATAATGCACAGTTTAAAAAACATTTGTTTGCTCCCTAACAGAATTATTATAAGAGTCAAAATAAAAGATTTGTCAGTTCATTGGAGTAACTTTCAAAAATATGTCATCTAAATTTTATATTAACTAAGAAACCAATTCATTATAAAAGTGTGCATTATTTATGAAAAGCTAGTGGTCAAATTTTCTGTAAAAAACTGTCACAGAAGGAGATAAAATAAAATCTGGGAAAAGGGGGCAGGTGCAAGAGTGGGGGTGGTGAAATTCTTTTAACTTTCATTTCCATTCAAAATATTCTCCCAGCCCCTTTCAAGCTTTCTTTCAAAGGGAAAAATCCATTTTTATAAAATGTTCCTGACTAACGAAAATGATTTGTGTACTTTATCTCCCTCCCATCTTCAGTTAATTGATATTTTAATTAGCGCCCTTTTGTTCACAACTATTTTTGGGGTTTCAAATCCTCGACTTGGTTTCCCTTTTTTGTAGTCCCAAATAGGGGCTCTTTGAAAACATCATTTTGAACAAAAGTGAAGTTATTTTCGGTTCATCTTCTTCGTCTTCGTTCTCTATTATACGTTCCAAGTGCACCAACTCGTTCCGATGATTAATTTTTATGTTAAAAAAGAATTTCATGTTCCCCTCCAAAGATGTTAAGAAAACCGGGTGGTTCTCGAAGGAATAATGACGGTAGTAATTTTCTGGACTATTAACCATTTATCTATCACCAGCTGAGTGTTATCTATTTAACTATCAAACGCTTCTTTTGTTCGTTTCTTTGTTATCGTAACCATACACCTCCATCTCCTGTCATTGTTACTCATTCGGTAAATATTTTTAACTTCCAAAAAAATTTTTTCCCTGCGTTTTTAGCTATTATGATTAATAAAATGTCTAGACAGATATAGATAGTCTTCTACTAATTAGTACTTATTAAGGAGAGGAATGATGCAGAATGAAGCTGTATGGAGTGAATCCACACTCTTGGTCTTTAAGAAATACTATTTCCTCCTTTTTATTGTTCAATACCTCTCTCCTTCCTTTCTGTCCTATTATCTGTATATTGGGCTTTGTTTAAGTTGTGATAAGTGCTTTCCACTTCCTTCAAGTCATTATCTAAAAAGTGTGCGTTACTTATGGAAGAAAGCTCTGATGTGATTCCCAATTGTATCAGGTTTGTTTCGACTTGTGTGAACCCATCGCCTAATCTTAAATTGTGTTCTCGTACAGGAAAATTGACGATCCCGTGTAGACAATAAATCTGAATTCAGACTCATGTCTGTAGGAATGTACAATCGGTCGTTTGTAATGCCTTGTTCTGTATTTTCTATTTTCTCTGTATCCAGGATGTTTCTTTCATTCAATTCTAGTCCCTCTCCAACACTGCTGCAACATAGCCTAGTGCCTAAGTTTGGTTATTCTCAGCCCCAAAAATTTACCAAAAACTATTGTCCTTTGAGGTGCTTTCAAAGTTTCACAAACGACCCAAAAAATGCAAACAACCCAACCCAATTTTTGAAATCTTAAAATACATAACACAAACCAAAAATTATAGTTTTTAATTATTATATTCTATTTATAGAATTGGAAAAATTATTAATAGAATAAAATTCTATTCAAAGTTTATCTTTTCCATCTCATTAGATGCAGTTACAACTCAAAAACACATTTCATTGCTGACTCGAGCAGCAAACTGTTTCCTTTTTTTGCGAAAGAGAAAATCAAGACAGTCTAAGATTAATATAAAAAGCAAAATCAAATTTTCACGTTTTTATTTCTTGGCGAATGAAATTTTCATGGCATGGGATGGAGTTATCTTGAAGCCTTGCAATGCGTCTTTGGCCGCCGCTGATTGTAATTCGTTTTCGAATTCTACGAAGGCGATGTCGTGTCGATTTGGAACTAATCGAACTTCCTTAAATCCAGGAAATCTATAAAAGAAAAAATGGAGTCACAAGTTGAAACACAATCCTGGTTCCAATCCACCTTCCAATTTATTTATCGGATACCATCTACTTACTGATTGAATAACATTGACAGCATCATTTCACTAGTTTCATCAGGTAGATTAGTCAAGAATAAAATTTGATTTGGAGGTTGCTCAGGTACTGGACCAACTCCTGGAAAATTAAAAAAAAGATTTAATCGAAATGAATTCTGTGATGATTTAGGTAATAAAAGAAGAAATTCAAACCTGGAACACTGGAGAGCATAGCTGCAGCATTGTATTGTGGTAAACCGAGACCTCCATCAAATCCAACCCCCAATCTTCCATCGACTTTTGCGGCATTTTTCTTTGCTTTCTTTCTCTCTGGATCATCACTGTCTTTCGATGCAGGGACAGGTTGCTTTTTAGGTTTCTTAGGTCTTTCTGAATAGGTTCCTTTCATTCTAGCTATGACATCTGAATCTGTTTTGCTGTATTGTATCCTCTGGAATGTTGAAAGACATTAAAGTTTTTCTTTTATTTTCTTTTTAAATTCCCCTCTTAACTACCACCTGTCACTAAGCAGAGACACCAAATGGTGGATGGTAGACAGGAAGATAGGAAGTTGGTGGGATAAGTAAAGAAACAGGATAGATTAGGTTCAGTTAGGAGAAGCATGTTGCTGAGTTGAGAGATTTATACCCCTTTAGGAGTGGGATTTGGGTGGTCCACCAACTGGAAAGAATATTGGAGGGAGAATCTGGCTATTTCCTCTTTTACAATGGGAATCACCAGATCTTTACAGATAATAAATTGAAAGTAGGACTAAATCCTTTAATTCTTTATCCTCAATCAACAGAAACTTACCATTGGTTTATCGTAAAATGGAAAGCCTTGCATTGACATGAGAGCTTTGGTTGCTGAATTAATTTCTTTAAATATGACAAATGCTTGACCTCTCATCTTTAATGTTTTAAGGGCTACTATATCCAGGATTTGTCCAAACTGAGAAAATATAGCATAAAGTGATTTCTTCAATTCTGAAAAATTAATCATAACTTTTAACGAACCCATGAAAAAGTAAAATTATTAATAAACCTTCATACAAAATATGATCAAAAACTTAATATAAAATAAAACAGTACCATAAAAGCCTTGGGAACAACAAAATCTGATTAAACCCAATGAAATCAATAATATGAGCTTTAATCATGTTTTTCAACTCAGAACATAAGAGAACTTGGAGGAGGGCTCCAACACTCAACTATGCCTAATCAAGTGCTTAGACCACTCTGAAAATTTAAGTAACAATATATTGAAAAAATATACAAATCATCACTCACCCTCTTTCTTCAGTTTTTCATTTAAATTATTGATATATATAGTATGATTAGGTCTGATATCCATATTTATTCAGTATTAATATTTCATCTGGAAAAGAAATAATCAATTATTCTTCGAGATCAAAACCAAATCAATACCAAAACATTTAGTCTATTAATGGTAGGGAATATTATACAATAGAATGTTTCGCTAATTTTTTTGAAGTATAAAATGAAACATGTCCCAAACATATTTTAGGTTAACTTAGCTAGGGTCGTAAAGCCGGCTATTGGAATCAATAACGGAATATTCCAACCTACCATCTCATCCAAGAAAAAGTTCAAACTAAAACATTATTTTATAATTAATAAATATTTTAATATAAGTAATTGATTAATTAATAACAAATTACCTGCAAGAAATCACCTCTCCAAACGAATCTCTGTTATAATTATTATAAACAACAAGCATCTATCGAAAGACCGGAAACAAAGGAAAACTTTTTGTCGTGTCATTAATTTGCACGGTCACGTGATTTTCTTATAAACAGAAAATAGAATTGACAAATTCTTTTTTTTTAAAGGAGTTTTTATTTAAAGCTCGATTGGTTCTTTTAATTTTTTAATGTAAAAAAACAAACGTTTATAAAATGAATGTCGTTTAATTACCTCCGTGTCTTTTATAACTTTAAGGATGTTTTTTATTTGAATACATAACCTTAGTTTTTCACATCAATCGAATTGTGAAATTCGTTCCCATTGCACCATACGGCGTCCATAATTTTTTTTTTGTTTTCCTCTCCTAGCTGACTAAGACTAGGTTCACAAAATGCCAGCATTAAATAATTTAAAAATTGCAGTTAGTTGTTCTAGTAATATGAATAGAAGCATGGAGGCCCATGCTTTTTTTAAGGTAACTAGGCTTTTTCATTTATAAATTTGTTGAGGTGTAGGTTGTGTTGATTTCATAACCAAAAGGAAAACCCTGGAAATTGTTGTGTTTGCTCCTCTCTTAAAAACCCACCTTCTAGCTGAATATTAGGTTTTTGATTCCCAAACATCCCACTTTTGTAAGAATTAAACTAAGATATCAATTTTTTTGACCGATTTCATTTCAGCAAAAAGGGTTTTTATGTTAAATCATTCGGAACAGGTGATAAAGTAAAACTTCCAGGTACTGCTCCAGATAAACCAAATGTTTATGATTTTGGATGTTCATATGATGAAATATATCAAGATTTGTTGAATAAGGATAAGACATTTTACACTCAGAATGGGTTATTACATATGTTAGATAGGAATCGAAGAATTAAAACAGGTCCTGAACGATTTCAAAGTTGTACAGATAAATTTGATATAATAATTACGTGTGAGGAAAGAGTTTATGACCAAGTTATTGAAGGTGAGCATTGTGTTATTAAAAGTGAATCTGGTCTAAATTTAAAGTTTTGATTGTGTTTTCCAGAGAAAAATTTTAAGTGATTAAGTCATTTTTATAATTACAGCTTTAGAAGGAAGACCCAGTGTAGAAAATTACCCAGTTCACATTATAAATATAGATATACAGGATAATCATGAAGAAGCTACAATTGGTGCATTCTTGCTTTGTGAATTAGTGACAAAGGTAGGTTTTAAAACGAACATTAATTGTAATTAATATGAGGTATTACCATCATCAGCATAATTGAAGGAATCAAGACAGAAATCAAGGTCAAATAATTTTAATTAATCAGTTATATAATTTTAAGGATTTATTAAAACGCCAATTTTTTCCTTGATTGTTTCAGATGTCTCAAAGTGAAGATTTAGATAATGACATAGATGAACTTTTACACGATTTTGAAGGGAAATGTGATAGAGCCATACTCCATTGCGTAATGTTTTATTGACATGTTAAACAACGAAACACTCTGACGTCTTAAAAGACCCTGCTATTATATAATGTTGTATGTTTTTTATATATATGAATGTTTGTAATGATATATAAATGAAATTTGTTCGCCATTTTGTAAATGATTGTAAAAATTATCCAGTAGAATGTTTTAATCGTTTATAGGTTAAAGCATGATTTGACAAAATTGATATTTTTTTGTGAATGTGGGCTTGTACAGTTGATTTTTCTTATTTTATACAAATAAAAAAAAATTGTATTTTTTTATTTATTTATCAATAATTGTGAATGATTCACATGAACTTGATCATGTGATTGTTAGAGTATAAGAATTCTTTTTGTGTTTTCTCATCGCCTCAATTTCTGACTTTCTGAAATCAAACTGGATTATTGTAAATGAAGATCAGTCACACATACAAGGAACTGTACTGTACATGTCATGACATAGTGCATTAATGTGAAGGATTTTTGTAATTTGATATTTTCCAAAGTAATAAATGAAAGAAAGTTTTTTATTTTCAATGATGTGCAAAACTTAATGTTGTTTCTTCCGATGATTAATTCTGTCAATGCCTAATCATATCTTATCACAGAATTTACTTTTTGAATTACGCCCTCAAGTCTAATTCTGTATATACTCTGTATAAACAGTATCTTGCAGTTCATGTCATTGCCTTCAAAGGGAGACTGAATATTTTTTTAAAGGTTATTCATTGAAAAAATAGGTTTATCAGGTTTTCAACTTTATCCTCCTTTTCAAAATCGTTTTGCACTGATGAACACACACTAACTTGAAAATAAGGAAGAGAGAGCGTTCAAGGTTTCCAGATATAAAAACAATTTGTTTCGGTTTGTCAACTGCAGGTAAAGGTTGATAAATCTCTTCGGCCCTAACCTCGGTCCAATATAGGTTTCATTTGTTTGACCTTGAGATAAACTGTTATGCTAGAAATTCCAATTATAGGTAAGAACCTTTAGAAACAAAAAATTATCAGGTTTGGAGTAAAATAAATAACAAAAACCTTAACGATAACAATTTTTGGTTTTTATTTTTATTTTTAAAGTGTGTATCGGAATCGAGGGCCTCCCTGGAAGTCATTAAAATTCTAACGACAAAAAACCTCGAATTTGTAAACGCGGAAACAAAGATGGCGTCCTTAGCAAAGGGTTGGCGGCGAATGGATATCACAACGGAAGTCGATTTACTACAAAATATTTTGAGGATTTGATAAACAGAAAACCACACAGAGTCAGGGGCAGGGTTTTATTATTTCAAACACATCCCAATTAGGTTTGGTTTTTTTTTTACGATCCTTTTCATAAATGTCAACCGGAAACAGTTTACATCCTTTGTTTCCTTTATTGAAGAACGAATCCGTTTCCGCTTTTTCCCTCATTCACTCAACGGAGAGGGACGACCTGAAGGCTTTGTGAACTACTTCAGAGAGCAGACGATGTCACAATCATGAAATGAACGTCAAAATGACTTTTATTATAGTCCGTTTAAGTTTTTATGACTCGATTTATAGGATTAACATGTATCTGATAAAAACCGTTAGGATTGGCTTCGTTCGAAATTATGCAAATCCAAAATTGAGCGTCGCCATCACGTCTATGCAAAGGCATAAAACGAAATAGTTTGGAAAACTTATAAAAGGTAGGATTCATGTCTTTTGTTTGTTTCGTCTGTGACACTTTTGTTAAGTCCGTTTGAACAATTTATTTTCTTTTCAACTTGCACACCAGCCATTTAAAAAAAAAGAATTTGAGAGGAAAAAAATGGCGGCGGTTCGATTCGCCAAAACAGTTGGAAGGAAAAGGAGGAAAAAAGTTCGTTCCGGGTTGACAGTTTCTGTTTTTGTTATTTTTTAACAAAACAAATTGTATCCTTGTCGTTTTGAGTAAATGAAGTTTTCTTTCGTGTCTTTTTTGGTTAATTCTCTTTTTTGTTTGTTTTCAATTCGCAACGGAAGTCAGATGTCTTCTGATTTCCGGTTTTTATCGTTTGTTACTTTCCTTCTTTTGAAAACGAATTTCCATATTTAATCTAATTGTTTGAGGAATTGTGGGTTTAAATGGTTAAGAAAATTAAAGAATAGAGGCTTTGGGATGGATTAAGTTCTTCGTCATTTCAAGATAGGTTCGTGAAACGAGATGAAAAATGATTCAGGGAGTTTAGAAATCATCAAAAGTCGAGAGATATAAAACATTTTCTTTGCCCACATGTAAGGCGGGAAAACCGTCCCCGGCTCAAAATCAAATTCGAAATTGTTAATGACGTAAGCCCACATAGTAATTCGTTTTTCATACATAAGTAAATAATTATTATTAAATGTTAAAATGGCGTAAAACCCGCTTTCACTTTCCTCTCTTTCAATTTGTATCTCAATCCATTTGCTTCGTCCTTTTAAGGCAGACATCTTGGATGTATGAAATCGGGGAGCCGCCATTCCTGCAATTTCAGATTCTGATTTTCCTTAAGTTAAGCTCAGTTTTTTTGTTTCTCTCTTTTCCAAAAGTTCAAGGTCATTATAATGATGGATGAAACCAAATATGTTTGAGCTCCTAAATTGGCAAAGCCTCGAATTTTTTTTTTTTGTCTGTCTTGGCTTCTGCCAGACTATTTATCTAAACATGAGATGTTGGAGAGGTTTTGCATAAAAGAAAACATTAGTTATAGCATCATTAATAACCTGTCTTTGGATTAGTCTTAGATGGTCCAAAAATTAGGGTTTGAAATGGTTTTAAGATGGTCCTCTTTGATAGCTGTCAAACCAATTCTTTAGTGTCTGGTTTGATGTAATCACAGTCAGTCTTTGTTTTGTTGTAGTTAATTAATTAGTGTTCTGATCTTCTATGTATTGTGTCACTGTGTACTGCTTTTTTATTTATTTATTTTCACTTTTATTTGTTTAATATTCTAAATTCAATAACATGCTTCTGTTAGCCTTGCCATATCACTCCTTCCACCTTTCTGTTGTCATTATCCATTCTTTTCTGTGTTCCTCTAATGACTACTCTATTCCTGTATAAATCATCAACGAATTCCTTCTTTGTGTGGTAAAGTTGAGACATTGGTATGTCTCCTAGATAAAATGTTTGTAATCTGGATCAACTTATCTATTTGTATGTTTAAGTAGAAGAAGTCTATGTGCTTTATGTTGGTCTCTCACCCGTTGATATACCCCAGTCGGATCATCCAACATTGCAAAACCTCAACTGGGGTATTATATTATATTATAGTCTTCTGCTCTTGTAACTATACATCCATATTATATTATATTAACACTGAGTGGTGGATCAGGAACGGTTCGAGACGGTAGGGTGATCCGTTAAGATACTAAAAATTGTTTCGATTCTTACTTTAACTAGGTAATGTGCAGGTTTCCTGCTGGGAACCCTGTTGAAGTGGAAATAGGTTGTTGGCTGGAACAAAACCAAAATTTCTCAACGCTTTTGGGAAAGGCTTCATTTCAAAAATAATGCACACTTGTAGGAGATTTTGTTTCAAAAGTAATGCACACTTCGTTTCAAAAGTAATGCACACTGGTATGGAGATTTCGTTTCAAAAGTAATGCACACTTGTAGGGAGATTTCGTTTCAAAAGTAATGCACACTTGTAGGGAGATTTCGTTTCAAAAGTAATGCACACTTGTGATTTCGTTTCAAAAGTAATGCACACTGGTAGGGAGATTTCGTTTCAAAAGTAATGCACACTGGTATGGAGGTTTCGTTTCAAAAGTAATGCACACTTGTATGGAGATTTCGTTTCAATGCACACATTTCGTTTCAAAAGTAATGCACACTTGTAGGAGAGTTTCAAAGTAATGCACTTTCAAAACTAATGCACACTTATGTAAATAATTCAGTAGTAATGCACATGGAGATTTCATAAGTAGTGCACACTTTTAAGAGAAACCCCATTCAAAAGTAATGCACAATTTTGTTAGGAATTCATTTACGAGGAAGTGATAATCTATGTGAAGTGCAGACACCCTATCTGGAGTATGCTACCTAACAGCACCATTCCTTCAGGTGATGTACTCTTAGGTCTTAAACTCTTCTACCGGGGGCTCCCAAGAGGAAGTAAGCAGTTTAAACATTTATGAACCAGATTCTCTCAACAATACCCAAACATTTTAGGCAGAAACTCTAGCTTAGCCCAAAAATTCGGTTAGTCTTGGTCTGATCATACAGTGCAGGATGATTTTTCCTTTAAGAAAAAAAAATTGCGAAGGAGTGAGAGGAGCCAAAAACCAGAAGCAAGAACATTCATCAAAATGTTTAATGGTCCACGCCCAATCCACTTTCCCAAAATTAATTAACTAATTAGACCCCAATTTTTTTATTTTATTTATTACAAGTCATAAATCGAACATAATGAGGATAAGGAACCCGCGGGGAGGCTCCCTAATGGCGGAAACGGCGGATCCATGTTCTCGAGAGCCCGAATCAGAATTTCTTTCTGTCTTGTTCTTGTTAGAAAGACGTCAGGCGTCAGTCAATTAAACATCGATTCCATTTCGATTGGTTTTTCGAGTCCGTTGGCATTCTTAGCGAGGTTTTGTTATTCTGGAACCGTTATCAGAGACCCGGACTGGAGCCCACGTCTTTTTTAAAAAGGGCCTTTGTGCTCGAGATGGAACGAACGGTTCTTTTGTTTTGGGCAACCGGAAACTGGGTTCAAGAGTTTTTGGTTTTGTTTCAACCGTAATGGGGTCAGAAATTTAATTTTATTTCTTTTGTTGGCAGCTTTGAGTTTTTTATTGGATGAGAGGTTGTTGTAGGCCCTTCTGGAATGTCTTGACTTTGTGTTTGTTGACTTTGTGTTTCATCTCTTTGTCTAGTTCGTATCTAAATCAGGTCATCTTGGTAGTTTGGTAAGTTTTAACGGGTGCTTTGTGTCTTACGCTGTCCCTCTTTTTTAGATAAACTAGTAGGCAGGCTGGCTGTACAACAAACAAAAGCTAGATTCTTTACAAGGACCTTCCTCAGGGCCGGGCATTGACCCTAGGACCATCTTCTCCAGAGCCTAATTTCTTCCATCACGTCATGAGTCTTGTTATGAACTTTTCTCACTTTGAAACTGTCTAGTCATCATGTTTACCCTACCCTCTACCTCGTGCTATACTCTTTCTCTTATCTTCTTCTTCTTGTGTTCTTTGATTTCGTTTTCTGTCACCACGAAGCCCTTCCTTCCTACTTCTCAACCCCTTATCATCAAAGCCTTCTTTGTAGGAAAGTCAGCCAGAGTTCATTCGCAGTAACCATCACTTTGCAATAATTCAAACACCCTCTCCGAAGACTGACTTGAGACTCCCATAAGCTAAGAATGTGCTACAATTCTGTAGACCTGCATTCGCGAACCTACTCGAATCTTCCGCAGGTTTCCAGAGAATCCCGAATATTCCTGCTGCTAGGTGGCGGTTCCTGTCGAGAGGTCTCATTGTGCTTCTCCTTTATTTTCGGTTTGTCAAACAAACTGAGTGAGCAATGTTTTCTAAAAATCTATTTCGACCTCGTTCAAGGGCATCAGTAGACGAATGACCTTTGGACAGTTAATGACTTATGAACGAAGGAAGTCAATTTGCGTGTGAGAAAATTTTCATATCCACTTGGCCCAGAATGGAAACATAACTTATTACTTAGGTTCTCAAGGTCATCGGTAACAGTGACACCGATGATGGTTTCTAAGTATCGCGGCTCGGGTTTTTTGGCCTTCCAACGGTTTTGGGTTCTGGAGGAAAGGGTTGGGGGGTGGAGAGCAACTTCCTTCTAAGGCTGAATAATCGTCCTGAATCGTTGCTTACTTTCTAAGTGTCCATTTATTTTATTACCTTGATTTATATAAAATGGTCTGTTTACAGTTTTTTATGATCTGGTATCGAAGAGTAAAAATTTTTGGCCGCCTTTATTGAGTCCAGGTCATCTGAGATGTGACCGAATTTTTCGTTTGTTGTTGTGTTGTTCCGTGGGTTTCAGGTTGAAGGTTCCGTCACGTTTTTGGACGCTCACGTTTCTTTCTTCTGACAGACATCTCTGATGATGAATTTGTTTAGTGAGTTATTGTAACTGTCAGTTTTGAGTCGGGAACATCCCGTTGATTTTTGTTTCGGTTGAGATCACGTGACCAGGACAGTTGGAAACGACTCAGAGGGAATTGACTTAGGTGAACTGTTAAAAAGGCTAACGCTTATTTTGCTGCTATCAATATTTCCTTAAATAATATTTGCTGTTGTTAATATTTACTGAAGAATTTTTCAGGTACAGTCGATGTTTGATGGGTTTTCCTTTAACCGACTTTTTTTGTAGTGGTTGTAGTTATACCACATGTACCTAACAACGGGTTTGATTGGGGATTGTATAATCAGGAGAATTAGTTTGCAAGTCACGTGGCTAAAGTTGTGTAGTTTAGATAGAATATTGCGATTGTGTGTGTTCAACGTGACTAAAGACAAACGAAACACTCGAAGGGGTGACGGACAGGAAAACGATAGCCAGGATGGTTGCAAACAGGAAGGTTGATAACGTGGAGGGATGATGACACTAACATCAAAGTTTTGGGTGCCGAGGACAATTGCTGTTGTGATTTTAGCAGACATCATTTCACACTGCTGATGACGGTTGAGTAAAGACAATGGGTTTGTAAGTCACATGACTGAGATAGGGAGGAATGGTGGGTGACCAAAAATTGACGTATGAGTTTGAATTTGCCGCCATTTTTGCTGTAAATTGTTGGTAGCTTTGAAACAAGGCAGCTGAGGGTTTAGGGTTGGGGTTATACTATACAACAACGTGTTTTCGTTACTGAACAGTATTTTTAAAACAATGAACGGTTGGTGGCGGCAAATTTCACCGTGCGGCAAATATTGCAACCGTGAACCATGTACTTTATGATACACCGAAAAATTAACCTAAAAAAGATGAAAAAAAATTTTTTTGTGTGTTTTAATTAAAACCTTACGCCCATTTTTACTGACCCTAACTTAACGCAAAAATGGCGGCAAATTTAAATCCTGCATTCATTTTGGGACACCTTTTAGAACCAAATAACGTTACAGAAATGGGTAAAGGCAACAAAGGAAGTATCCGGTTGTGTTTGAATGTATACATCTTCTATATAGAAAACAAACATGCGAAAAACCGGAAATGAGACAACAGACGCAACGGGCCAACTCCGGCCCGGGAAAGTATTTAATCCGGTCCACAGAGGGCTTATCGACATGGATAGTAGTAATACATGGCCCACTACAGTTACGTTTTGACGGTCGAGAGGTCTAAAGTGGATGTTACTTAGATGCATAGTCTACAGAAGAAGCTAAACTAGCCGCGTGTGTTGCAAATTTGTGCGGCCCTCCTAATTTAGTTTCTATTTTATGTGCGGTCCGCCAAAAATTTAAATCGGCTCGTTGATTAAAAGATTGTCCACCCCTGGTCTAGACGATGAAAGGGGATGAAAAGAGAGAGAGGACACTTTCTTCTAGAAAAATAAAACTTTCTAAACTTTTGAGATATAAATAAAACAAAGAGTCCATTGTTATGATATCAAAACGAATTTGTCTGGCCCCTTTCGCTTATTTATTTATTTATTTATTTACAAATTATTTATTTAACCTTTTATTGGTGATTTGGTAGTCGTTCTAAAATTTCTAAACTAAATAATAGCAAAAGAAATGTTTAAAACGACACCGACTCATACTCAAATATGAAATTTAAATTTTTTTGCTTTTTCATATTTGTCTGCCGAAATTTTTAATCCAACAATGATTCATGTGGTCGGTTAAGACGTCGGGACAATGGCGTCCCGTTTTCCAAATGACGTCTGAGATGGTTTTGCGATAATAACAAAAAAAATTGTTTTCCTTCGTCTGGCACGTGCATTTCACACGTGGAACTTTCGATTATTCGAATCCTAGCTCGGTAATCGTTTCGAAAGGCTTTTGATTGGGTTTCTCTTGGCCTAATTTTTCATGCCCGTCTTTCTTTGTCCTTGTGGTTGGTTCAAGATTGCCTGTGTGGCTGTTTTGTTTGATCTTCTCTCCGTTTGTTTTGATTAGGTTTCGGTAATCAGTCTTCTGTTTATCTGCTTTTTGCTCTCCCTTTGTCGGATCTGGTTTCAACTGGGACGTTGTCACTAAAACACTTCTCCTTTCCGTTTGACCTTTTCTGATAATAAATTTAACTGCTGATGTTTGAAGTTATTAAGGTCGCGGTTTATCTATAGGTAATTTTGTTCTACCAATCGTGTCCGGATCTGTAGTTACCGTCCCGGAAAATAGACACCTTGGAAAGGATTTTCCCCAACCCGCCCATTTCCAGGTACAAATTCATTCGGGAGTGTCGGTTTTAAGCTTCTCCTTCCTCGCTCTCGCCATCTTGAAAATGAGCTCGTAAACAAAGAGAAAAAGAAAAAAAATTACGAGCTCGAGATTATCTATATTTACTCTCGCAGATAAAAAACATAATAAAGAAAAGCTTTCATTCGAGGTTGGCATTGCTGCAGTGTCGAAACCGGTTTTCCTTTCTTTTTTTGGTTTCGCTGTAGTCGGTTGTTGTTAGTCGTCTCGAAGGTTCACGCTCATTCTGGTGACAACCGCGATGCATCACGTGAAAATCCGTTGACCCAAGTTCGGATTTTAACAGTTAGAAATGGGAATATATCGATCGGTTTGAGGTACCGTCGTTAGCTAAGTATGGACTACGATTCCAGGTTCAGGTACTGTTGACTAGAACGCATTGAAGCTGAGTGAATGTTATCATCTAGTAAGAGACGGGGAAGTTGCTTTTTGAGTTTTTCGGGATTTAAAAATTTTTGGTTCGCGGAGAGGTGTAGGATGATTGGGGGTGGGGCGGGGGTGTATTGAGGTTTGGTAGGTATATTTGCTAGGTAGGAAGGACTGGTTACTGATTCTGTCTCTTATCGCAAGCTCTTTTATATCAGATGATAACGAAATCTGGTAAGGAGCGGACTGAAGCTTTTGATTTTCATTCTAAAATGATTTGTTTGGCTGTTGGAAAGCTTAACACTGTGCTGTTATCATAGACTCTGGCTAAGAAATCAGTTTATTGAGCTTATCAAGTCATTCATTAATTAATTTGTATCGATTTCGGGTCAAAAGCTCTTAGAGTTTGGAATCAGGTAAAGAAATCAAAAAGCTCAAAAGAAGATTCGGACGGAAAGCCTGAAAATACTTCAACACGTCCTAAATACCGATTGGTGTGCATTATTTATGAAACGAAGGACTCCTCCTGAAGGTGAGGGAGATTTAGGGGATGAATTCTTCCCGCCAAAAAACTTAATGAATACCCAGTCCGATTGCTGACACAAGTAGCTAGACTTAAAACCTAACACAACAGCTTTGTTCAATAAATAGCGGTAGCAGCCCCCTTCTCACCCCAAATTTCAATTTTATCCAGGTAATTCAAGGTTTATCTAGGTATTTAGGTTCAAAATTGTTAATAGTAAAACGGTTTTGTTGTCTAAAAAAACAACCACCCCCTCCATTCCCAAATTTTTGATCTGGGTCCTCTTACCGATTTTAATCATCAGCTAAATGGGTTTAAAAGCTGTGGGGAATGAAAATGGGTTTGGGGAAAATTTAAATTTCTGTGTCTCAAATCACATTGGGTGAGTGAGACAGACGGACATCCGGACTCCACGGGTGATTTAAGTTAAAAATGAGGAGGAAAAAAAAACAGAAGTTGACACAGTTCCCTTTGGATTTACTTGGCAACGCTCCATTCATGTTTGTTTTGTCCGCCATATTGGATTTCTTCTTCTTTTTAGTTTTTGTTTTGGTCGGTTAAAACGAATGTTTTCGTTCACCTACTCTCTTTCTACTCTGATAGCTTCACTCGCCTCGTGATTTATATTAAAAAGTGGTTAATCCCCAGTCGGTAAAGGTGAATTCATGACATTTTCGATGATAGTATTCTAGCTACTAGTGCCCAGTTCATTTCGATCGGGGCCTTGTTCGCGGAGGGTGTTTTGACGATTTCGAAAAATTTCTAATCGAATAATTCTTTGACAGTCTGAAAAAAATGTCATAATTCTCTAAAACAAAAAAAAGATTTCATTCTGATTTATTTATTCGAAAGCAAAAGTTTTTTTTTCTGACGAGCGTGCGTGTGAAGATAATGTAACGGACTTTTTCGTTCTCGAACGATTTTTTGAAATTTTTGTCAAATTTGAAAATTTTTAAGGACTATTTAACGAATCCTTCAAAAAACATTTTTTGGAGTTAAAAATGTTGCAAACTGTGATAGAGTGAGTATTTTGTTTATTTTATTTATTTTTTGTTTACTGCTGTTTGTGCTGAGGTTGTCGAACGAATTTTTAACGGTCATTCGAATGGTTTTTGAAAGAAAAAATTTCCGTTTCCGTTTTTTCGAGAATTGGTCTTTCTTTTTTCTTTGGAGGGTAGTTTTAAGTTTTTGGTTTCCGAAATCTAAATTTCTTGATGCTGGGATTCGGTTTGTTTTTCTGCTGTTGGAAGTCTGTTGTGTGAAGGGTAGTTGTGGATAATAGGAAAGTGAGAGTCGTGAGTGTGGGAATTTTATTTTTGAATGATTGTCCTGAGTGGAAGGGAAATGAGAAGACGGTTGATGGAAGGAATTTGTTAGTGTGCAAGACTTTTGAATTGAGTTGTGTTGTAAAAACGTGCGGTATTTATGAAGCGAATTCTGTTTAAAGGGAATTTGAAATGGGTTCTGACTGAACTGTGAATTTTTCCTCCGCCATTTTCTCCAACGGGAGAGGGTTTATATTTATACTATAATTTGTTTACATATTTATTTATAATTTGCACTACAAAGTTTCAAAAATTTTAAATTTGCCAATTTAATTCCTTGGTACTCAAGCTTTTTACTTCCCGGACCAAATTTCAATTGTGACTATTGTGACTAGGCCACACGACTTAGAAAAAGTTTGGATTTTGACTCATACAGTCCACCCTCAGGGCATCATCTGTATGTACATCTGTCGGTCTGTTTCTGTATGTATTTTCTGTATATTGCCTCATAAACATGTTTCTGAGCACAGGCCCGAACATTTTCGTACTGGTCAGGCACTATGTTCCAGAATTCAGACTTAACAGTAAGCATTCTACTGGACCCACTGGGCCACTTAGTAGAGCTTGGTGGGCCGCAGTTTGAGTACCAAGACTTTAATGAGGGCCTTGTTATTGCTTATTCCAGAATTTGGAGGAGGTAAGTTTCCAGGGCTCTTTTTATCTCAGAAATGTTTTGGAATACGAAACGAACTCTTCATGTGCATTATTTATGAAACGAATATTTCATTTTAATGAACATATTAAAATTTATATACATATACATAAGTTATTATTATATTATACATAATTAAATTATACATTTTCATTTGAATATATTAAGTTACATTGTCAGTATACATTAAAGTGAGTAGGTCTTATGGAATGAAATGTTCGTGGTGGGAAGGGTGTAAACCAGAGGTTTCCAAACTTTTTTGTGTCCTGGAGTCCTCGCCATGTTTTTTGGTTTTGGGTAGACCCCCTACTTACCTGATTTTTGTGAATTTCTCACTGTAGTGAAGTAAATTTCTTACTTCATAAGCACTTTTATAAATAATCTATATGTCTTTATATTATAAGATAGTATAATGTAAATAAATAGGTACTAACAGTGTATGTTGATATTCACTATCGTTGACCCTCATTTTCATTTCATGGACTCCAAAATTTTTTTTCGCTGACGTAGACCCCTTGTCATAGACCTGGGGGTCGATATAGACCACTGGAATCACTACTGTAAAGTGTTCATTATTTTTGAAATGAATCGTTGGTGAAACAGAGCACATGTTCGGGTCTATGAAGAACAGACTCGCATCAATCTTAGGGACTCGTATTTTGAAGTTTCTTCTTAAACCTCGAGACCAAAATTGAGATTCTTTCCATCCTCAGCTTCTCGAATTTTATTTAATTAGCGGGTTTGTCATTTACTTATTAACCTGTAAATTCTGACATCCGTTATTCACGGTTATAAAAGACTGGTTCTGACAACAAAACGGAAGATACTTTCTAGAACCTTCATTTAAAAAGATGCATAATCTTTGTCCTTTGTTAACATGAACAAAAACAATAAAAATTGTTAAAAGGACATTTCCTCAAGAACCCTGCCAATTTCTTAGGTTTGTGTTTTGTTATCTTTATTTCCTTTAAAATAAAAATGGTTTTAGCAAGGCGGTGGAGTGGGAGTAGGAGGAGGAAGAAGATGACATCCAAGAGAGAGACAATTCGAATGGGCTTGGATTTGGCGGGAAACAAAATGTGGCAAATTTCCACTGGGCCGATTGCCATTTTGCGTGACCGGCGCCAAATTTTTTTGTTTTCTGTATGCGTTCACGTAATTCGAGAATGACTTTTTGGATTTTTTCCCTCCTCATGACCCAGAGAATTTTTGTTTGTTTAAAAAACAGGACGATGTTGGATGAATAATAAGGAGTACGGATGGAATTCACGGTGGCGGGTTTTGTAGAAAAATAGGATTTTAAGGTTGATTTGATCCGTTTCCTTTTCCGGTCGGGTTTTGTTCGTTTTTATTATTTTGTTTTGAAGTCAGTCTTTTCAGTTTTCACGTTGAATGGATGTTTTCTTTTTTGTTTTATGAAATATTTGTGTTATCCTTATCTGTATTTTTCATCATCGACAAACAGGATTTCCTCACGATGAGACTGTCACGGCCGTTACGTAAATAATTCAGGCTCATTAAATGAGTTCGTAAGGTACGAAATGGAAACGATGTTGTTCGTGAAGTTGTTTTCCTTTTTTTCTTCAAAATTTCTAAGAATGTTGGCGAAAATCGTATGAGATGGACTCGAAAGAAGACGAACGGATGATAGGGCAAGTACAACGGTTTTTGGGGGCACATAAATCAAAATAGCCACGATCCTAGGATTTCGTGACTGGTTTGTACCGGATTCGATGCATGAGAAACCTTTTGGGTGAAGGATTTGCGAGTTTGAAAGAAGATTTTGCTTCAAGCATCATCACCCCACACAACATGGTGTTCCTTTTGGGTGAAAGAAGCCTTGACACGCACGATTTACTTTTCATTATTATTATTGTCGTTGTCGACCTAACAGATCGTTTGACTGAAAGATAGACCGGATGTGTTAAAATCGGATGATCCGATTCTGAGAATTTTTACTGAAGTCGTCTGACGAAATTCCTTTTTTTAAGCTCAGAACTTGCCTTATTTGGAATTAAAGCAAAAATAAGTCGACTGTTGAAATAGTTGTGATAAAAACTGAACAAAAGAGGAACGCAAACTGTTGATTCGTAATTAGGTGACGGGTGCATTGAAACTGAATTTTTTTCTCTTTAGTTTGACCAACCTCTTTCGAAATCCTTTGAAGAAAAGATGGCGGAACTCCGTTACCCAGGCGTGACAAATCGTCGAACAAAAATTGATTTTTCTCTTACGTCAAAGATCAGAAATCCTTTGTCGTGACGCCTTTTGATGATTTACTAACATTTATAAAAGCCTTTTGTTCAAATTGTCAAATTCCAGACCGGAAAATTGTCAAAAATCATCTGTGAAAACATCAGAAATTCGTTACAAACTAACAAAAAAATGGTGATGATTAGTTCCGGAAAAAATCACCCCAAGCGCTGACGTTCATTCGGGCGGTGGTTTTCTCCTCCAAAACCTTCGTTACCTGGTAGGATGTCGGAGGTAGCGATATCCAACCCCTCATGCTCATGGTGATCTGTTGGAATATTCGAATTCCGGAAATGTTGATGGATTGATTGATTGATTGATTGACCGTTCTGGTTGGAAGCAGCGTTCCAATTACACCAAAAATAATTGATTCAATTTATTTCTTCTCCTCCCCCACCGACGCTGCCTCCCTTACCCCCCGTCGGCGAATTAATTCGATTCATTTCCTCGTAGTTTCATGAGCCCCGCCCGGAATTTATTATTATCTTCACTTTCGTTCCCATTTCCTTCGATGTAAAAATGCCTCTTCGAAAATAGACCGGCGTCTCCGTTTTACGATTACTTTCTTCGCTTGAGGGCGTTAGAATTTTTGTTTATAATAATAACATTGCCGAAATCGATTCCACTTGACTAATCCTCCGCGAGAAATTAATAATTCGGCAAAACTCGAATTTCTCAACAAGGTCAAGGGTTCCATTTTTAATTTCAGAAGTATAGAGAGGATGCCCGCGGGGGTGGGGGCTCGATTTCATTCGCCTACAGATACGTCATCGAAAGCAATCGTGCAAATAGTTTTCCAGTGAAATGGCTTTAAACAAGGGACTCCTCGTGGGAAGGGAAATCAAGATGGCGTCGGTGTTTCGATTAGTTTATCATCTGTGAAAAAAATTCGGCCGGGATTTTGACACCCACTGACAAAAAACTGAGACTTTCGTTATAGATTTTCGTTAAAAACTTCCCAGGTACGTTGATTATGTTGTGAGCAAGCGTCCATTGACATGAGTGCCCCTTAGCCCGAAAATTTTTTTAATTTGAATGCGGTAATCCTTACGTAATTCTTATGTATGAGGCTGGTTTGGCAGGTCGTATGAAAGGGTTGTCAGTCTTAGAGACGGTAGATACTAATCGTTGGTTTTCACCTCTCCTCGAAGGCGGTGGAAAGTTTTCGGTGTCGACGATAAACAAGAGCTTAACACCACAAGATGACTTGTGAACTTAATAAATTCAACGTTATTATTATTATTATTGAACGCGTTTTATTAAGTTATTTGCATAAGAAATATTTGAGTTATTAATAATACTAATCGCGAAGGATTTGACATTAATTATGCGAATTAATTATTTGTCAAACGGGCCGAGAGTCTGCAATGTGATTTTTGGAAATCACTTGGTCGTCGTATTGTCTTTTTATCTCTCCATCTCCTCTTCCTCTTCGTTCTTCTCTTCACATTTATCTATCTCGTAATCTTTATTATCTACTTAAGATAATTTATCATTTTTGAGTCGTTTTCCATTTTGTAGTCTTTTCGCGATTTGCAAATTCATTCCCATTAACGATAGCTGGACTTTCATTCCTCGGACATTCGTTTGGACTTTTGGTACCTGGAAAAATCCCAAAGTCGAGTAATTTGTGATTGATTGACTGAATTTAATTTTCCTTTTTTAATGAGTTTGTGATGGTTATTTGTTTGTTTTCCTTTGGGTTGTTGGTTCGAAGTTAATCGCAAATTAGAATTCTAATCACGGAGATGCGAGATTTATAGAAGACTACGACGATTCCAAAGTCTTGTTTCTTGCTTACTAGAAGGACTAGGTCAGGTTTTGTGTATCGAGGCTAGTTGATTGTGATTATGTCGTCCGACTAACCAAGATTTGTTGTTGACTGGTTTAGAGTTTTTAATCTTGGGAGGATGGGGTGTCTTCGGTAGGTCTTGAATGAGTGGGAGGTCACAAAAAGCTGTGAGAGAATTTGAATATGGAGATGCACAAGACATGATAAGCCAGAAAAGAAGGAAACAATGAATAACTTTAGGAGAAGAGAACGTGTAACGACAGGGAAAACAAAACCGCACAATCTTTAACCGAAAACCTGTAAGCAACCATAAAAAAGTGGCAGTAAATCTCGAAAGACCTTGAACCGACAACCAAAAGGTGTAAAAGACCTCACGTAAAGTCAGTTAAATGGATGACGACGATATCACCAAGGAAAGATGATGAAGAATGCAGAAAGTGAAACAGGAGGTTTGACACGTCGTCACGCCCCGAACCATAGAAGAAGGAGAAAGACAGACAGCACAGAATGAAAAATCATTTTCGCGAGTATGCTAATAGTCACCCTAACGATGACATATTTTTAGGCGCGATTCGTTCACAAAAAACCTGAATAATTTCGAATAGAAACACTAACATTTGGGATTTTCAAGTGTGAACATGCATTCCGAGATGAGCAAAATCACTTCTTCGTGTCGTTTTGTTGTTTTGAGTCTGCTCAGAGATAACATCGTCATCTCCGTGGGAGCTTTGAACAAGACTCAGACTCTACTCCGCCTTGTTTGAGTGTATTGCCCAGGTGACATTTCTTTGCTCGCATTTATTGTTTGAAAGAGGAGTGAGGTGATGATAAGCAGGCGTAGCCAAGTAATTTTCGAAAATGGGAATCGGCCCTGACCCTCTGATTTAGAAAATCCCTCTCGGGCCCTATTTCAAGTTTCGTAACTCGCATTTACGTCTTTTGTATTCGAAAAGAGAAAAAAAATCGATTTTGACTTATTTATTTATTGTTTTTGGACAAAGAAAAATGTTTGCTCGGAATTTGATTCGTCGTTCTCACATTCTTGTTACCAATTCACGCGGAAATGGAATTCGAAAGAGGAAAACGGCCCAGTCGGACGGGTTGGGTCAAAATCGTGGTTTTCTATTATCACCCACCCCCGTCCCAAAACCTCATCTTTTAACGATCCTATAGCATCATGGAATCTGATATAATGAGGTCGAAGAAGAAGTTTTAGAAAGTTTGACGTGTGCCGACATTTTGTTTGGGGAAATTTGAAATTTTTTGACTCTGAGGTAGGGATGAATCAGTAAACAAAATCATTTGTTGTGAGTGGTACAAAGGTCGTAGTAACTCTGAAATGGAATTCTGCCAGGAAACCCATCACCAGGTGTGTCCATGGTAGCCGTAACGGGTTTAACCCGTTCTGAAGTCCAATTATCGGAAATTAATTATGGATAATTATTGGATGGGAATAATGAATGAGATTGTACAACCTTCAAACCATCCCTTTAGAGGTAGAATCTATCAATAAAACATAGAACTACAATGGACATAGTTCAAAGTCTAGGGTTTGGCCCAAATCAAGGACAAGTATACACCCCTGGAGAGGGGAAAAAAGAATTTTCGAGAGTATAACCTCAAGGTTGATATTATATTATCACCGATCAAGTAATTAACACCCGGGTGGCAGCAGAAAGAAAGAAAAAAGTCGCGTCTAGGACATGTCCGTTGTTGGTAGTCGGGACGGTACCAGATCACCTTGTATAACCGGTCGGAATGTGGAGTAGAGTAGATCTTCACGAAGCCGTGAGCAGTATAGTAAAAAAAACTTGATAAGAAGATGGTGTGGAGGAGTAGAGGGAGAAGCAGAAGATGACCAGAAACCAGGACACCGTGTCACACATGCTCTCAAAAAGGTTTAATAAACGTAGAAAGTTGGCACTGGAAGGAGCCGTGCGATGACAGAAACCTGTTGCTGCACCAACCGGGATCTGAATTCTAGTACTGGATGCTGGTGTTTGGTTAGTTTCCCGAGTTTGCGGTCCTCGGATTTGCTTAGTGACGAAAGGAATTTAGCGAATTTTGCGAAATGTTTTTCTATTAATCGCTGGAAACCCGACCAAATATTTGGAAACACCGCCTCAGACTCGAACGTCATCTCTTTCGGAAATTCCAGTCAATATTTGTATTTCGTTATTGCATCGCTTCGATTATTTTCCTCTGGTTTCTCTCTCTCTCACCATTTTTTCGGCTTGGTCAGACATTATCACAGATCATTGACTCGTGCATAACCGTTCTCACAATCATTTCGATTTTTGTTTTCTGCTTTCCGTTATTATTATGCAATAAAAGACTCAACTTAGCGAGAAGGTCATCGTGTAACATTCAAAGAGGAAATCATATCGACTTGCTGATCGGTTACAACAATTTGATGTTCATATTTGAGGAAGATGAAGGAAAATTGATGAAAAATAGAACGAGTGACCTCTTCAACGTCGACCTTTGACCTTTGAGCCCTAAAAAATATTATGAGGATCGGAAAGTAATAAACGGTTAAAGTGGGTCACGGTAAAAGTGATAAATCGGACGAATATATATAAATCCCCCGGCGATTATTCATAATCACCACATAACCTTGATTATGTGACAAATTACTGAATATTAATCACATTTACCGGATAGTTTATGAAATATCCAATCCAACCTGAGCAAACAGTTTAATAAAATTCATACTGTAAGTTGGAGAAGGTCATCGTGTAACATTCAAAGAGGAAATCATATCAACTTGCTGATCGGTTATAACAATTTGATGTTCATATTTGAGGAAGATGAAGGAAAATTGATGAAACAGAACGTCGACCTTTGACCTTTGACCTTTGAGCTTTCAAAATAACCGAAAATATTATGTGAACCAGAAAGTAATATCGTATATATGTCACGGTAAAAGTGATAAATCGTACGAGTACATATAATCCCCCGGAAATTATTTATAATCCACAATTAACCTCAGTAAATGTGACAAATTATTATTTATCACATTTACCGGATAGTTTATATAATCTACAACCTGTAATATGAATTTTTATAAAAATTTGTATTATAGGTTGATATTTTATAAACTATCCGGTAAATGTGATAAATAATAATTTGTCACATTTTCTAAGGTTAATTGTGGATTATAAATAATTTCCGGGGGATTATATGTACTCGTACGATTTATCACTTTTACCGTGACATATATACGATATTACTTTCTGGTTCACATAATATTTTCGGTTATTTTGAAAGGTCAAAGGTCAAAGGTGTCGTTCTGTTTTTCATCTAT
This sequence comes from Columbicola columbae, assembly GCA_016920875.1. Classification (NCBI taxonomy): domain Eukaryota; kingdom Metazoa; phylum Arthropoda; class Insecta; order Psocodea; family Philopteridae; genus Columbicola; species Columbicola columbae. The sequence goes on from JADMLL010000004.1 coordinate 5,840,404, forward strand.
TTTCCTTCATCTTCCTCAAATATGAACATCAAATTGTTATAATCGATCAGCAAGTTGATATGATTTTCTCTGAATGTTACACGATGACCTTCTCCAACTTACAGTATGGATTTTAATAAATGTTTGCTCAGGTTGGGTTGGATATTTCATAAACTAGCCGGTAAATGTGATTAATATTCAGTAATTTGTCACATAATCAAGGTTATCTGGTGATTATGAATAATCGCCGGGATTATATATAATTGCCTGGTTTATCACTTTTTATCGTAGAATATATATTAGTCTGTGACACAGAGAAGCGATATTATCTTCCCATCCACCTAATCTATTAAAACAAACAAATCGACAGATAATTAATCGTAGCCTCCATTAAATAAAAAATTCCGGTGAATCAAATTTTTTTTTAAAACGGTTTTTGATTAAATAAATCGGATAAAAAGAAAATCATTTCTTAGACATAAACAAAGAAATAAAAATAGAAATGAGATTGAATAAACATGTCGAGAATCCGAGGGAATAAACAAAAAGAAAAATGAAACCGAAAACAAGGGAGAAACGGAATCGCGGTGCAAAACCCACCGCCGTCCTTGAAAATTGTTTTCTACGAGGAAACGTATCCGATGGTGAATCTAAGGGAACGAAGGAAATTAAAACGGAATGAAGGGAAGGAAAGAAACAGTGACTGAAGGAAATAGGAGAGAGAGAGAGAGAAAAAGTTAATTTAATTTGTCGAGACAACAAATCGAGCTTTCATGTTATCAATCATGCAGACATTTTGTTTTTTTTTTCCTTTTCATTTTATGTGTTGGTTCGTATTTTTTATCTTTAGTGTTTGTCTAGATGTTACCGTGAAACGTTAAGGCTTATTACAAATGTTTTTTTCAGCTAGTTAAACGTGAAGATCGGTAATAATTTTTGAAAATAGAGAAAAAAAGGTTTCCGTTTTCTCTGGAGGAAAGGACTCGAACGTGAAATCGCGTTTCGGAAGAATTCGTTATAAAAAAAGAGGAAAAAACAAGATGGCGGCGCGAGGGGGAAAGGAATTGATGTGATAACAGCGTCCTGGTTTTTATACATTTTCGACTTTTTTTACAATTTTAAAACGGTCTGTGATCACTTCTTATCATTTAGGTTTATTTATTTATACATATTAAAGTAAACAAATACGGAGATTTATATTTTTTAAAGATTTAAATTAAAGGCTACAAAAAAAGTGACGCGCAGAAGAGATTTGCATATTTTTTTCTTATTTTTCTCGTTGTTGTTGTTGTTGGAGAATTATTATTTGTCGTGGTCACGGGAGCACATGGAATATTATTAACGGGTTGTCAAAAAAAAAAGGAGACACTAATCTTTATTTATTAATATATATCGTAAAAACGAATTCGCGAAACCCGGTTTGTTGACACCGAAAGGAGAGCGAATAAAAAAATTTTTTTTGTTTGTTTTGGATTTAAAATGTCGGCCGCTTGAGGGAATCCGTTTTTGTTCTAACGAAATGGAAAGTTTAAATGAAACGTTTAAGCCGGGGAGTCGTTATAATAAAATCGTACGACTGTTCTGGAATCCGAATAGTTATTGCCGGCCTCGAAGTGAATTTTTGATTTTGGATGGAAGTCTGAAGGATGAGAAGGAAGTCGAATTCAGTCATGAAGTCGGAATCGAGTAAGTAATTTGTTTATGGTTTCCTGTTGAAGGGGTTGAAGTGTGTACGTGATTGAAATCGGATATGAGAGGTTAATGGATGTGGATTTATTTATTAATCCGAGAGGATTCGGTTGAAGGTTGTGTAACGTGAGGAGATGAAAGGTGAGAGTTAGGAAAGGAGATTTGTGGAATTTTACCCTCCCCCCCACCGCCATCTCAAAAAATTGGTTCCTCGTAGAAGGATGAAGCTTCCCCGAGTAAGCCATAGCAAGACAACGAATACGGCTCAAACGAAATCTCAACTAAATCCGAGTTTGAGAGAAGAAAAAATTATTAAACAGTTTCCGTTTATTTGAAAAGCTTTTGAAAGCTCTCACGAATGATTAATAAATGTTGTATGAACATAAGCTTGTTTCTGGTTTGAATTTTTTTCCTCGTTTTCTAGTTTCTCGTGTTCCCATATCGATTTTGGGTCTTTTCGAAAGCTCTGCTTTCCCCTCCAAATCGAATTGAGTTTTCATCTGGTTACAGAACATATGGTGGTCGTGTTAACTTTTTATGGGTTTTGGTTGTTGGATTTGATTTAGTTATAAATGGAGGTGGTTGAGGAATGAGAGGGAAAGCGGTTGCAAAAGTTTCTCCCAAAGTTCCTGTTCGGTTTCCTGTCTTTTCGTATTTTCGTGACGTCATGATTGGTTTTGACGACCTCCGAACGCACCTCTTTGAGTCTTAAAATGTTTTGTTTATTTTAATTTTTTATTTTTACTTTCTGTTTAATTCAATTCGTGATTTTACGACTTTTAGTTTTTGTTTATGCTATAAATTTAATATTTTTGAACTTTGGCCTTGACTGGTGAGAATTTCCATGCTAAAATTGCCAAAAGCCGTCGCCCTTGTCACCAGTTATAGGAATATGATTCGTGTGGTTTATATTTAGCTTGCGGCTGGAGGATGGTTTTTGAGGACTAGGTTGGAGTTAACCTAGCGCCCGGCAACCGGTGCGCTGCAACATTTCGAAAACTTTCGAAAATCGGCATATTATCATGTGTCTTTACTATATTGGAAGACAGGTGTATGCTAAAAGAAAATGTTTAGATCAACTGGAAAAAGGTTGCCTTTCACTACATGCCAAACCCTTTGGATACGTTCGACGTACCGTAACGTCATGGATTTCTGCAGCTAAACTTTCTAATGACACTGAAATTGAGACGGTATTTAACATTCTCGTTATTTGGAGAGTGATTTGTGTCAGCTGTAACTTTGGGAAATATTTTATTGCATCCCCGTTCTTTACTGTCCTGAAAAATTTAAATTTTTTCCGGGTTTGTGAAAAGATTTCGGCCTCAACCTGGTTCTATTATCGCTGAATCTGCGTTGTCTTTCGAAAATACTCTCCTGATATCTTGCATCTGGTTGGCGTCAGACATGGGAACTTTGTTTTGGTCGTGTTTATGTTATTTCCTTTGAACTTTGTCTTTTACTAGTCATCTTCAAGGTTGATTTTCATTTTTTTTGCTAGTCCAGGCTGTGGAGGAGACTATTTTGACCTTTTTCATGACCCTTTCATGAGTCAGAACGGTTCGATTGTATTTCTTGTTTTAGTCGGTTGCGGTTTCTTAATTTCCAGGTGTAAATCATTTCCGTCAGGTTTTTTGGTTTTTGAACGAATTTGAGAAACCTGAGGTCGGGTGACAAAATTCTTTCTCTGTTTTCACAAACCGCCATTGGAATACATACGTGACGTCATATTTGTAAGGGTGCTAGGTTCAGGCTTGAAGGTAAATGAGGCGGCTATGATTCAGACACACGAATGCCACGTTACCTTCTTCCAAATGGATTGCGTAACAATAGTCGGCCTGATTCTCTTTCATCTCACCTACTTCAGGCACTCTTCAGTCTAATGATGTTGACGTCTCCTTTGTTAAAAGCGCACGGATTTCGATTTATTGAATCGTGTTCGAAGTCGATGATTTAGTGGCTTCATCATGGTCCTGGGATTGGAGGTCGAAGGGAGTCCTTTAGTGAGAAACGAGTTGCTGCGTAAACTTTCTAATCCGGTTAATCAAGTCGGAAGTTTTTAATGTCGGAAGGGTGGTGCGGTGGAGATTTAAAAATTACAAAGTTGCAAGACGATGTAATAAAAGCAGAAAGAGATTTTGGGGACGAGAGAGCGAATCTGGGGCTGAGGAAACGAGATTTCGGATTTTTATTACCCGGATATTCGACGACATCAAGAACAGTCGTTTGGGTTCGAGATAAAAGTTCCTAGGAAAGAACAAACATGGAGGGATGATGGAAGGGTTGAGAGTGATAACGCTAATGAAGGTTAATGGCGTCCTTTTTCCTTATCAGTCTCCATACTTTAGATGGAAGCACCCTGATGTAGACTCTTACTTCGGTCTTGTATTCCCCGACACTGGTCTTCAGGCTCGAATCCAAGAACTTAATAAAACAAGTGTTAATTACAACTTCCTTCACTCGACGACCTTTTGGATGATGATGATTGCGGTGGTACCTGGTTTCGAGGACCACCGAATTCACGGGTCAGAGATTTTAAAGTCTTGTGACAAAGTTTTCGTGTTCCAAAGGTCAAGTTCAAGAGAGTTAGACCGGAAAGAGATGAAATATTTTTATTGGATGGACAGATGAGTCAGATTTTGTGTTTGAGATATGGTGTGTCGCGACGACCTTGACCAAGTGCTTTCTCTCTCGCCTAGATTTTTCGCGTTTTTAGATCAGTTCGCCTAGATTCAGGTTCACGGAAATAGATTTGGGTTGGTTTCGTTTTTCTTTCTTTCATTTTAGACGTTTGCAACATCTCAGTATTTTGCTCTCCTCTTGATCGAACTGATTTCTGAGTCTTTTGTAGTTGTTGTGAAATGAGTTGCTCGGTAGGCTTGAGAGAGAGATTCTGATGATGGAAGTTAATCGAGTCTTGATAGAAAAAGAAGTGAGAAATGAAGATTCTCGAGTAGGCCTAACAGCCTCAAGGTCGCTATTATATTCAAAATTCTCATCGAAACAAGTTGCGAATCTTTATTTGCGAATTTCTTTTATGAGGACCTTGACCCTACTCTCAAGCACCCAGTGCGTCCTAAATAGAGTCCGAGTTATCGGGGTGGCAGGAAATGGCTTTGGCTACAGCCAATCGAAACCGCCAAATTGTGATTAAGTTATTTTTGTAATCTCTCTCTCTCACTTCTTTCTTGAGATGTTTTCACTTACCGCCATGTTTGCGACTTATTTTTCTTGGCTTAGTGCTGTCGAAAAGAGGGAAGAGATTGTCAGTTTCTTCTCATCTTGCTTTCTGTCGTTTTGTGGTTGTTTGGTTTGGCGTTTCTCCTATCTTCCTTCTCAATTTCCTTATATTCTGGATGGACGTCATTCTAGTGGATAATTAAGAGATTTAAATGTAAAATGATTTTAGCCGGAGGAATCGACCTTCGGTTGTCAAAATAGCTCCTCGTCAGGTGTCTTAAACAAACTCATCAACCTTAACACGATCAAATCGAAATTCGCGAAGAATGTCTTCTATTTGAGAAAGACAAAAAGTTGTTGAAGAGTTGTTGATGTCTCGTGACCTTGCCGGCAAGATGGTACCTTCTTCTTCGATTCGTTGTTTTTCGGCTGTAATTATAGTAAAAGCGAGAGGACTCGAGAAGAACAAAGGGGAAGCGAGTGTACAGGTATTAACGGGATTGATTTAAATGTCAGGTCTCGAATTAGAGAAGATGAGACGTAGAAACCTTTCGCTTAGTCGAAATGAGTTTTGACGTGCATCAACAGGTATGCAGGCACACCAATTAAAGATTCTTTTGTGGTGTCACTTCCTTCTTAAACGTAACCAGAATGAATTTGGGAGGAGAGGAGGTAGAGGGGAAGTAGTGGAAATATATCATCAGCAGCAGCAGAAGAATTTATTAGCAGATTCCTTAAAAATATGTGATTATTATGATGTCATCCCTGATGTTTTTGTGTTGTGTGGATATTCAGGAATGCTACCTGTCGAAATTAGGTGGATCGGTGAATCAAAACAAACAAATTCCCAACGTATATGATATACAGTATATTTCGATAAAAAATATTTACAGTGACAGCGTGATCGTTCCGGTATCCGTTCGAGTAGTTCACTGAGGGGTGGTACTACGATGACTGCGTCCTCTTCAGACACCCTTTCTAGACTGCCTTCCGTATCTCTGATACAAGTCTAGGCGTGTTTGATCTGATCGCCTAATTGTCATTAATCGGTTTTGGGAAGTTTGATCGAAATCGGTTCCTCAGCTTTTCCGAAACGTAGCCATAACACACATCCTCTCATAGATGACGTCACACGTTGCTTAAACGTTTGCAGGTTTTTCGAAAGCGGGTTCTCTATAAAAGTGTGCATTACTTATGAAATGGATTCCTCGAAAGTGTGCAAAATGTACGAAAGACTTCCTTGACGAATTTATGTAGTATTTATGGAATCGATACCTTGCAGAAGTAGTACTCCTCCCTATCTCCTAATCCTAAAATTGTTTTGAATTAATCACTCAGTGCTAAGAATTCTGGTGATAACTAATTAGTTTAGTTTAGTTTTAGTATTAATTCGGTTTTCTCTTCCTACGGACACTGGAGTAGGATTTGAACTTACAACCATAACTCCAAGTCGAGGACTTTAACCACTACATCAGGGCTCCCGCCTATGTATAAATGGAGAACCAGTGTGCATTATTTATGAAATGGGTTCTGGAGAAGAGTGTGGAAGTCCTTAGTTTTTCCTCTACACATCCATAACACGTCTTGTTTACTTGTTACATGCACATAGATGACGTCACATTAATTAAATCTCTTTTTAATAAATGAAATGAACACTGGACAACGTCGAGGTACCTGGTAATAATTAATTAAATCCGGTTGCTGATAAATTATCCGCATTACCTTCCCACAACATACACGCTCACACATCCTCTTGGTGTATGCGTTTAGGTAAATAAATAGGTTATCTGATTTACATTGCACAGAGGTCACAGTTACGTAACAACAACCTGACCCCCGAGTCAACACTTAGCAAAGAGAAAAATTAATTCGCCATTTTTATTTATTAATATCGGGTATATACAGTACTCACGTATCACGTATTACGTAAAGAAGCCCGAAAGGTACCTCTCTCGAAGTTTGTTATCAGCAAGCGGAAAGAAATAACTTTTGCAAGAGCAGTTGACTAACATGTTAGCTTTGTATCAGATTGTCTCAATCGAATATCCTTCCTTACGACTGTTAACACAGAACTTTCGGCCCAATTTGAGGTGATTATACGAGATAAGTCATACTTCCAGGCGGTTAAACCACATACGAGTTATCTCGTAGTCGGTAGTCAACGTTTTAATACATAATTGACCGGGTTATATATATTCCGTCAGCGAGATTTTCGAAATTTAGATTCTCCAATATGGCGGGTAGTTGAAATGAAGTGAGCAACGATTCGAGTGCTTTAATTTACGTCATTCCGACGAAATCGTTTCTTTTTTTTATTTTATGAACGTGAAATGTTTTTCGGTTTGTAATCATTCGAAAGCAATAATCCATTTTAATTAGTTAATATCGTAGCAAGCAATCGTCTCTTAATAAGCTCACATTTCTGCTGGGAGTTGAAAACCATTAATTATTTAACATTCACGGATAAATAATTAGTTGTTTGAGAAATTTTATTAAGCGAATCGCGTTAATGAAGGAGAAAAAAAAATCGCCGATCAAACGCCGAAGCGAATTATCTTTTTGGGAATAAAAACGGTTTTTCTCGAAACAATAACGAATTTTTTGTTTAAAAAAAAGGCAATATGGCGTCACGGCTTCGTTTTTGGTTTTCGTTTGATGTCAGTCTGTGTCTTGAAGGTGATCATTATAAATGAAAGGATCTCGTTTTTGTTTATTAATTATTAGGTGATTTTTGCCTGGAAATATCGTGAGAAATTGTTGTTTTGAGCCTTGAGACAGGTTTTGGTTTCATCCTCAATAAAATAAAAAACAGAAACAAAATTGAATCGAAATTCGAATGGTGTGTTCGTAAATCGTTCGCGAACACGTTCCCCCGTTTGGCGCCAACTCATCCGACGCTCTGATTGGTTGAAATTTTTATTTGCTGTTGATAGTTGTCACCCCTTGAGTGCGTCGTTGTCGCTCTAAAACCGTTAGCGTTGTTGTTGTTGGTGGTTTACCTTTGGTACAAATTTTTTCCTTTTTTTCCGTTTTGAAGCTTAATATTTATGTTTTGTTGCTGGGGGTCGTTTGAAAATTGTTTTCCAAAGATTTAATTGATTTAGAGAAGGGAGTAAAACTGATTAATAGGTGAATTTGGGAGTAAATAAAAATTTCTTAAATTTTGTTTCAGAAATCCAACATGGTGGAAGAGAAGAACTGCTTTAGAAAGAAAGTTAATAATTTTAAGTTTAGCCGTTATTTTAATAGCGGTGGCGTTAACAGCCGCTGCAATAACGTTAGTGATACGAGAAAATGAAGATGATAAACCCACGGGTAAGGTTTTTTCTTTTATTTTTAACCATTTATGATGTTTCATACCGTTTTGCTATGTTTCTAATGTTGTTTTCCGATTTTGATTTTAATAGCATTTAATTCATCTAAGGCGGAAGCAAGCACATGGCAATCTAGTTCAGATTATTTAAAGAAAGGTAAATCGAATCCGGGTTATCCGATCAAAGTCTCAGATGAAGGAGTTAAAGTCTGCACGACCCCAGGCTGCGTTCGCACAGGTGAGAAGATTCGTGTTTTTTGTTTGTTCCTTTGGATGGGGAAAATCGTTTAATGCGAAACCAGTTGCGAATCGACCTTGTGTTATTGTTGATGATTGCACAAAATAAGCGGTTTCGTTTGAGCTAACCGATATAACCTTTCCCTTTCTCAACTTTTAAATGAAAAGTTCAGTTTGAATTGTTCTTGATAGAATCTTGATTTAATTTATTTTATTTAAGTTCATGAGTTGAGATTTAATTAAATTTTTCACTCTTATTTCTTGTTTTATTTAAAATGTTAATTATGTATTTAATTTTTTTAAATTCCTTGTTCATTCATGCTCAGTTATGTTCTTAGTGTTTTCATTATTTTTTATGTTTGTCGTGTATGAAACGTTTACTTGATGGCTCGTGAATTATTGGACTTTTATGAGAAACATGATTTCCTGTTTCTTCTTCTCTTCTTAAGCTCCTCTCTATTCCTATCTTTCTCCTTGGCATTATGAATCTGTTTTTACGGTTATCAATTCTCGTTTCTCTGGATCTTTTCCTCTCGATTCGTGATTATTCCCGCCTCATCCTCGGAGATGTTTTAAACATTTTGTTTCGTTTCTTTCCAGCTTCGAAAGTTCTCGAAAACATGGATCCTTCCGTGGATCCATGCGACGATTTCTACGAATTCGCATGCGGACGATTCGTAAGAGAAACTGCGATGCCCGACGACAAGACTACGATAACGTCGTTCAGTATGATTTCGGATAAGCTTAAAGAGCAGTTGAGACTGGTCATCGAGGAACCGATTCAACCCAAAGAAGCCTCTCCGTTCGTTCTTGCTAAGAATCTTTATAAAGCCTGCATGAATAAGAGTGAGTGTTGGGCTGTTTTGTTTGGTTTCTGTTTTGATGGCTGTAGTAATGAATGTTGCGGTTTGCAGAGGGTATCGCCGAACGCGGTCATAAACCTTTGCTGGATATCCTGAGGAAGCTTGGCGGTTGGCCTGTTCTCGATGGCGAGAAATGGGACGTCGGAGGTTTCGACTGGAAGGAAACCATTTACAAGTTCAGAGACGCCGGGTATTCCGTGGATTATTTCATAGATTTCTCGATCGGTGTCGATTTGAAAAATTCGTCAGTGAGGATAATCGACGTGAGTAATCAAGTCTTCTTCTTCTTCTTCTACGGGCTTTGGAATGAATCTTCATGAAATTTAGGATTAGGTTGATGACGTCAATGAAACAACATTTGCGCATCTCTTTCGAGACCCGCGAATTGCGTATATCTCTCTTGAAAATTCTTTTTAGTTCTTGTTAATAAATTTCGATACGGGTTCTGAAGAGTTTGGAGGAGGAGAGGAGAGAGAGAGAAGGCCACCGTGCGATCCGAAATTATTACCTATTTTGCAATTTAAAAAGAGGAACATTAAAATATTTTGAAGGAGGCTTAGCGAAGGATTTATAATCTAATTCGCATGTGTCTCCTCTTTCCGCTTTCCATTCGCAAGTGTGGCCATATTCCCCGCGGGGTAACAGACAAAGATGACACCTGAAATATCTTCCAAGAGATTGTTGTTGTCTTTAATATTTTGTTCCCTTAAAAATTTTTTGTACCTGTTGAAGGGGTTTTGTGTTTTGTTTTGTTATACCCTCTACACCTTCCTCAGTCGAAAGACTCACTCAGTTTTCGTCCCACAGCTGTAAAGTAGGCGGTGGGTAGAGAGTAGAGGGAATGTTTATTTAAAAACTCGGTTTAGATATCAGAATTTGAACGGAATCAATTTCGTTTTCTGACCTCGAATTAAAATTTTTGTTGTAGTTGGATCAACCGACGCTTGGAGTCAATCGAGAATACTTAGCCAAAGGTTTGAGGAAAAAATCGTTCAGGCTTACTACGAATACCAAGTAGACATCGCGGTTCTCCTCGGAGCGGATAGAAGTCTCGCCGAGAAAGAGTTGAAGGAATCTCTGTTGTTCGAAATGGAATTGGCTAACGTAAGTCGGTGAGGAGGCCAGATGATGAGGAGGGGTTGTCTGAGCAAAAGGCTCATTTCTCTTCGTTTCCTTTGTAGATCTCTCTTCCGGTTGAGCAGAGAAAAAACGCGACGAAACTATTCAATCCTATGAGCGTGTCCGAGTTGCAACACAGATACCCGAGCATTCCTTGGCTGGAATACTTCAACCGCTTGCTTCCGAAACACATTCAAATCAATTCGGATGAGATTGTTATCGTGAATGTTCCCACCGTCATCAAGCAAGTGGAAATCCTTCTCAGTCGAACACCTAAAAGGTACACAAAAGAGGTTTCACGGTTTGTTGTTGTTGTTGTTGTAAGAACGACCTTGAGCTTTGGTTTGATTTCAGAGTTCTCGCTAATTACATCATGTGGAGAGCAGCTGGAGCTTCCGTTAGCTATCTGACAGAGGATTTGAGAAATAGACAGTTGCAGTATACGACTGCTCTCTCTGGTAAAGAACAAAGAGAGTCGAGATGGAAGGAGTGTATCGATATTGTGAGCACTGGGTGAGTGTTGCGAGTCTTGTTGGGATTGTATGTTCTCCGATTTGCCTTTTGCTTTAACTGTCGGTTGTTGTGTTGTCAGGGTGTCTCTCGCAGTCGGTTCCATGTACGTTAAGAAGTACTTCAAAGAAGACGCGAAGAAAACGGCTTTGGAAATGGTTCACGACATCCGTGAAGAATTTAATAAAATCTTGAGAGGTTTAGACTGGATGGATGAGGAAACAAGGTAAAGAAGCCGAGATCTATTTCGCTTGATCGTGTTGTGGGTGAAGGTGTTCACCAATAAAATTTGTGCCGCAGGAAACACGCTCTCGAGAAAGCTGCTTCGATGGCCACTCACATCGCTTACCCCGACGAACTCCTCGACGTATCCAAACTAGAATCCTTCTACGGGACTCTCACCGTGAATCCGGATTATTATCTGGAAAGCGTTTTGAATTTAACCACGTTCGGAACGGAATACTCGTTCGGTAAACTGAGAGAACCCGTCAACAAGACAGAATGGATCAGTCATGGAAGACCAGCCGTCGTGAACGCTTTCTATAGCGGACTTGAAAACAGCATACGTGAGTAAAGACCTTGCTGCTGTGTTCCTGTTTCGTCTTGTTTGGGTTTGATGGTTGATGTCGTTTTGTTTGTTCGGATAGAATTCCCCGCTGGTATCCTTCAGGGAATATTCTTCTCGAATGATCGACCCAAATACATGAATTATGGAGCCATCGGTTTCGTCATCGGTCATGAAATAACTCACGGTTTCGACGATCAAGGACGACAGTTCGATAAAAACGGAAATCTCGTGGATTGGTGGGCGAAGGGAACGGAAGAGAAGTTCATAAAACGAGCTCAGTGTATCATCGAACAGTATGGCAATTACACAGCCGAGGAAGTTGGCCTTAAGGTACACACACCCATTCCAGAGGAAGGTTGGAACCCAGAACAAAACCGGAAACTAAACTTTTTGTGTGTTTTTCAGTTAAACGGAATCAACACTCAGGGTGAAAACATCGCCGATAATGGAGGCATCAAAGAAGCCTACAGAGCTTATGTTCAGTGGACCAAAAGAAACGGAGAGGAAGCAATGCTACCGGGTAAGCAGATTTTTGGGGAGGAGGTGTGGGATGGGTCACCGAAGACAGCGTCCAAATCAACCTTTTTAACTGTTTTTGCAGGCTTGCCATACTCTCCGAGACAAATGTTCTGGATCAGTGCTGCCAACACTTGGTGCTGCAAGTACAGGCCGGAAGCTTTGAAACAACGAATCATCACAGGACTTCATTCCCCAGGCAGGTTCCGCGTGATCGGACCCTTTTCGAACATGCCAGAATTTTCGAAAGACTTCAACTGCCCGTTGGGAACCAAAATGAATCCCGTTGACAAATGTTTAGTTTGGTAGATGTCTTGTTGTTCTTTCTAAATATATTTAATGTTTCCATTTTCCTTCAGATTTATTTAATTTATAGTTTTAATTATTAATAAAATTATTTTAAAAATGATTTGTAGTATTGGAGAGAATTTTTGTCTCATACCTGTGTACCTTCCACTCCTCTCTCGAATTCTGGGTTGTTTGGAGAAATTTTCTTTTTCAAATTCTGCCAGAGATGAGTTGTTCAGATTTGGTTGTCCACTCCTAATTTAGTCCCTCAATGCCTTTCAAAGGGTTGAGGGCTTTTCTTGATTATGGCCTATTTAGACAACTAAAGTGTGCATTATTTATGAAATGAATGCCCCTGACAGTGTGCAATATTTATGAAATGAATGGCTCTGACAGTGTGCAATATTTATGGGATGAATACTCCCACTCCTAGTAGTGTGCATTACTTATGAAATAAATAGTATGGCGACCAAATAAAATAAGTCAACCCGGATGAAGCAAGTCGTAGCAGGATGAGCAACCAAACAAGAACCTTTAACTCCCCTCACTTAAGGCTCAAAACAATCGCGCTAATTTACAAGAGTTTACTTTTACTTTACTTTTCATGGACCCGCTTATCCGTTAGGGTCGCGGGGTGAGGGAAGCAATCAGGACTTCCAACTGGAACGATCTTCCGCTATTGAAGTCAGAGAACCCGGGGTTATCAGGCGGATTCGGCCAAGGCCTTCACCCCCTGAGCCACCCTGCCGCGGACGGCCACGGGTCGCTTTCCTCCCGGGCACTCCGACAGGACCCGACGAACCAGACGTTCTGGGGAGCCTCTGCGTGCCCAAACCATCGGAGGATGGATCTCTCGATCCGGAGAAAAGCGGCTCGACCTGAAGCCCCTCGCGAATGGCTGTGTTACGACACCTATACACCAGCCACGGCTCGGAGATACCCCATTTCGGCCGCTTGTACCCGGGATCTGATCCTTTCGGTCATCACCCACACCTCATGACCATAAGTGAGTACAGGAACATAAACGGATCGGAAGATACTGAGCTTCGCCTGGATGCTCAGCCCAGCCCTCCTCGCTACGGACCGCTGCAACTGTTGCATTACTGCCCCAGCCTGAGCGATCCGCGACGATCCCGAACTGATTTATTGCTCAAAAATTTTTGTCCTGACTTACTCATCCCGCCAATCACAAACCTCAAAAACAATCCATTGCATTCCATAAATAGTGCACACAATCTAAAACGACAACTACAATGCCACCATACCCCAACTCTGAACTATGTACAATAGACAAGAACCCAAACTATGACCGGAAGGTGAAACGGAGGCGGGGAGGTTGCATCAAGAAAATCCAAAAAAGCAATTTATACACAGATATAATAATGATATATATATTTATTAATACTTCCCTCTAAAACAAAAAAAAATTCATATAATACACGCGAGAAAATCGATTAAATTAATTATAAACATTCTGACAAATAATAAAACATATTTCTATACAAATAAATCATCTTTGTATACCTAAACATACTGTATAAACCTTTACATTTATATTTATATGAATTTTACAAAATAATTAGTATATACTCTTGTGAATTTTGACTCTTGTGTAAAAAACAGAAAAAGAAAAGATTCTCTAAGTAAATTATAGAATCAATAAATGTATAACTCCTGAATCCATTTCAATCCTCTTCGAACAAGATGAAGTCTCACGCGTCTCAAAAAGCTCGCAATCAGTTCATATTCAGGGAGACTTCTTCGACCTTTCGATTTCGCCTTCGTAACGCTGTCCTCCATCTGTAAATGAGAAACGTGTGAAAGTTAACCGGAAGTGAAGGATTCAAAACATGGTCATCGATTCCATTTTCCGATGATACTCACGCTCACAAAATCGGAGGTTTGTCTAGTAGTCGGGATGACTTGCGAGAATTTTCCCTCGCAAAGGATTTTCGTGCTCATGCAGAGGAGCCATTGAATTATTTCGTTGCTGTTCGGTAGAGAGGAGTCTTCTTTGAGCCAAGCACTCGGTGCCCAGAGGTACAGTTGAGCGACTGTTGCAGCCACGTCGCATTCCAGTCTCTGTTAACAAAATCGAATCCATTCAATAAATAATTCCCCACCCCGCTCGCTGTTATCCTAAAACCAAATCTCCATTTCCCTTACTTTATTCGGAGCCTTCGTCAGTATGTTTGAAACTAACTGTCTAATAATAAGAGGCACTGTTTCCGGTAAACTCGGCAAATCGCTTTCTTTATAATTCGTGCTCGTCACCTTGAAGGTTTTGTCGTAAAAAGGATTTTCCAGGTTGAATATTTCATAAGCGATGGCACCCACTGCCCAGATGTCTGATTTTTTATAGTTTAACCAAGAGAAAGCCCCTGGTTTCGCTCCTGCGATCTGAAAAACAAACAAACAATCCAAACCCCATCCAAAACGAGATGAGCAAAAATCACAAAAATCAAACGAAACTCACTTCCGGTGCCATGAGAGCACGATTCCTTCCCTTCTCTATATCTTCAGACCTGTACGGAATGACCAATCCGTTTTGTTTATCGCAGAGACAACAGCCGAAATCTGTGAGAACGATCGTTGGATAAGACTCTCCTTCGGAGAGATCGACCAAGATGTTATCGGATTTCAAATCTCTAAAAACCGAAACCAAAAACGAATGAGAGACGCTAACACAGGATCGCGGAGACTTTGCATCGATCCTCGATTCGATATCGAGATACCGGATATCCGGCTACATACCTGTGTGATATATTGTGAGAGTTCAAATGTGTAACGGCTTCCAAAAGTTGCGCGAATAAGAGAATCGAAGAACGACAATTTGGTCTCTTGTCTCTGAGATATTCTTTCAAGCTACAGTCGTACCTGTTTTTGTGATGACAAAAAAAGTTTTAGTGATTTATATATTTAAGTTTTAAGTGTAAAAAGTGATAATTATTTTTAAATAAGTGAAACCTTTTCATCACAATGAATAAGCTCATGTTCCTTCCAGAACCTCCCGGATTGATCCTTGGAGGAAGTGCTTCCGGATACAGGATTTTGTTGCCAGGTAAGTCCGGGATTCGATCCACGAAAACCGAATACATTTGAACTATGTTTTGATGCGGGGGAAGGCGAACCTTAAAATCGGATATACTGAAAACAAAATCAATAAATAATCACAAAATCAAGATGGCCGAATTGGCTTTGTTTCAATGTCACCAACTTTTGTTTGTTTGGCTTCCTAACCGAGAGCGATTGTCATTTTTATTTCATCATTTCTACCTAAACAGTTGATTGTCACTACGATTACAACTCAAAAGTGTTAATCTCTTTCCATTTTTGGATGAAAAATGAAAGACCCACTGCCGCCATTTTGGAATTTATGAGTTTCACTAAATAAATTCATATTTTAAAATTTATGAGGTTGTGTCCTCATAATCTTTACATATTCAGTAACAACATATTTGTCAGGACTACCTAACTGATTTCAAGAGTGAAATCTTATTCAAAAGTCTCAGTCAAACTATTTCAGAAATTTTTTTTTACTATAAAATGCTATCCATTTATCACATTTCTTAAAAAATTACTTATCCTGAAATTGGTTGGAAGTAAACCTCAGTTCAACTGGTACTTTCAAACCAGATTCCTGCCCTTTAGGTCAGAATAACACAACACTAACTAAAATAAGTTTAATTTTCAACCAGCCATGGTGTGGGTAACTTTCGAAAACTCAATAGCATTCCAAGCTTATCACTTGCAATTCAAGTTTCAAAAATGAGAACTGTTAAGTAAATAATAATTTCCAATACCAGTAAAGTAGATTTGGCAAAATGTTCATAAAGACCGCACAATCATGGCAAATCGCCAAATACGTTCTTAATTATAAACATGTTAACATTTGTTTTGAATATGGGTTATTTGAGTTGTTGCAGTTAAAGACATTCGAGTCTTTTAAAAAACAATTTTTTTGATGGTTGCAAGTAATACACATAACAATAAACAAACCTTTCAGAGTTAAAAATATCAGGATTCAAGTAATAGCATCTAGCAGGTACTGTCTCTTTATACATAGCTCTCATTATCGCTGATGAGTTAGATTCAATGTCGTAATTAAACATCATTTTAACTGCGAGAGGATATTGATCATTATCCACAGCCTTATCTGAAACCAAATTGATTGAAATATAAGTTCTGTAGTTTGAGACCAACAATACAATCCAAAGGGAACACAATGAGATGTTAGAATGTTATGTGGAGGCCTATGATTGACTGGTCAAAGCACCTGACTGGTGATGTTATGATGAAAGCTTGAACCCCACTTCACATCCTGTTATACTTAAAGGGTGAGAAAACGAAATTAAAATTTGACTCAAACCCAATTCATATTCAAATGTTAAAGTTCATTCATATGTCACTCGTCCCCCAAGGCAACTACAAAAAGGCGAAAGATAAAAAACAGAAAAAAAATCTTCCTCATTTTAAATGCCAATCAATCAAACAATTCTTCTTCTTATCTTATTGAAGAATAAAAAGTTATCTTTTCATAAAATTAATAAATTTTTATGGCTAGAGAAAAAATGAACTTTAAACTGTTTTAATCCTGTCTTGACATGTACAAACGAAAACAAAGAATAAAATAATCTGAGGGACAAGTGTCTGTAATTTTTTCGCATGACTCATAACTAATCATATACAAAGTCATTAGTGACGATTGGAATGTATTTAAAAACAATCCCTCTTGATATGAAAACAGGTTTGAGCATGTTAGAGGCTAAATCAAAATTGTTTTCAAAACAAAGTTTTTGAGACTGAAACGATGGACAGCATTAAAAGCTTTGAATCATGAGTGTCGAAACTTACTTTCTTTCAATCTAGCTGCATATACAACTGCATTACAACCTTTCGCAATAGGCTGACTTAGTTGTAATTCATCCAGGCTTGTGGGAGTGTTTGAATTTACAGTCTCTTCTGATTCTAAGTTGTTCCATTGCAGCTTCGAAACTGCTTCCTGTGAAAATAAATTTTCAGTTTGATGATTCGAGAACTATGTGATTTTTAAAGATTTCAGGAAACCTACCCTTATTTCCCAACAGATCCCTTCAAGTTCATCATCCTTAGTGAGTAATCCACTTCCAGAAGCCAAACTAACACCGACTAGAGCAAAAAGGAGACGAATCTCCATAGAAAAGCCTCTTGGTTGCCCTCTTCCTCAGGTCCGAATTTAAGGTTGGAGTCACCCTCTGTAGCACATTATCGATGAGTAGTTTTCGAGCATGAAACTGAACGACATTTTTAGCCGAGTTCAAACTCGAGTTCCAGAGGGTTGCTCGACGCTCTACGGATGTTTCACTTGTCGTCGATTTTAGATCCAATTTGAAAAATCTTCTGATGTATTTTTTGAAGTTTGTCTTATGGCAAAAGCGAAAGAATCGACCATTTTGAAGTAAAAGATTCGTGTAAGCCAACAGAGACATTTCTCTGATTGGCAACAGAATTATTGTTTCCTTTTAAACGGTGGACGAAAACACTTCGAGAGAAAAAAAAAGGCTATGAAAAATATTACATCGTAATTAATCCTCCCACAGACGACCTCTTTCACAGTCAAAACTTTAAGCTCTACTGTTAAGACGTAATATTTATTCCCGTACTAAGGCGCCATATTGAATTCTTCGTGACGTCACCAAGATGGCGTCTGGACTTTTCTTTAATGAAAGCCACCTCCATGACAGTTTCTAAACTCAAACACAAAAACCGAAACAAAACCCCACGCTTAATCAACACAGATTGTTCTAAATTATCTAAAATAGTCTGGAAAAATTCTCCTGGCCAAAAGGAACACTTGAGGGCAAATAACGTCACAAATTCATTTTACTATTTTTTGTATTTTCTCTTTTTTTGTTTAGATCATTTAGCATAGATTTAACTAAAAAAAAAATTATAATATTATTTTAGCAGTGTACAATCTCAAGATTCAGATTCATTGAGTTTTTCACTATAATAACGAAATTTTAACTATTCAGAAGATTAGTTACATCATTAAGTATCCTGGTGCGAATATTCAATGATAAAAGTAAAAAATTTTTGCTATATATTTCAACAGCATAAGTATTTCTCTTTGTTTTTCCCTTAAATACAGACTTATGATACAAATGAAGAATAAATTTATTCATAAGTTATGTTTTTTAAAACATATTTGACGATATAAGCGAAGGCGGCAAAGCCAACAATCACGGCTATGTTTGCCATAGCCGAAAGAACAGGTCTGTGTTCGTTGGGTGTTTGTGGCGGCGCGAACTGAGCAGGAA
>JADMLL010000004.1:5859061-5968881 GCA_016920875.1 Columbicola columbae
TGTGTAATTTCCAGCGATTATTCATAATCACCAACTTAATAAGACAAATTAACACGTTGAGGACGGCGCAAATTTTGTTGTGGCGCCACAGTAAAAGTAGTATATCTATAACTTTAGACTATAATAGACTTATAGTGTGCCTATAAAAATTAACTTTTCAATTTTTCAACAAGTTATTTTTAACCACATGAAGTATTTTTCATCTAACAGAACTGTGTTGCCTATAAAATTAGAGTTGATGTGACCCACCGGTGTTACACGCCGTCTTCAAGGTGTTAAATATTTATCACATTTACCGGGTAGTTTGTAAAATCTCCAATTCGGAATGGAGGATTTAATTTGTTTGTTCAGATATTTGGCTCCTGTCATTCCTCATTCTCAGTCAGGCGCTCAAGCTTATTGAGTCATGATCGTTTGGAATACAAAATCGAAGGTATCAGTAGGAAACAGTTTCCACAGATTCGGTTTCATTCCCAACTCTTCTATCTTCTTCTGTTTAGTTATACTTATACTTAGTAGAAGTGACTCTCAACTCATCAATTAGGGCTTCTGTTTGTTTTACTCTTTGCGGTGATGGACTATATCCTTTGTATTTGAGCTTTTTCCTTCCCGGGTCAAATTTCCATTGTGATCATTGCGACTGGGCCACACGACCTAGCAAAAAATGATTTCAAGTCCGCATACAGTCCATCCTTAAGGCATCATCTGTATGTACATCTGTCAGTCTGTTTCTGTATGTATTTTCTGTATATTGCCTCACAATACATATTGGTGTGTTGGCACAGGCCCGAACATTTTCGTACTGATCAGGTACTATAGTTCAGACTTAACAATGACCAACCGACCTTTTCACAAATTTTCACTGAATCGGTTTCCACTGGGCCACTCAGTAGAGTTTGATGGACCAGATTTTGAGTACCAAGAGACTTCTGCTATAGTCTTTAGTCCTATCACACTCACCAAAGTGAACACTTCTCAACTTTGATTCCACCCATCTCTCAATCAAGCTCTTCACTGAGTTACCAAAAACACTGAAAAACATAACCCACAACAGAATGGAACCCAAATTTCTCTTCACCCCACACAAAGAAATTTGGCAACGTTTAGAAGCCAAAAGAAAAAAGAACAACCAACGACAATTTTTTTCTAACTTGTTTTAATTTAAAATTTCTTTTCCTGGCGATTTCCAAATGAAAAATTTATATTTGCCTGAATATTTCAAATTTTAATTTTTTACTTTTTCTCTTTTTGCTTGCGTATCAAATCGAAAAACCGGGGAAATAA
Organism: Columbicola columbae; assembly: GCA_016920875.1. Taxonomy (NCBI): domain Eukaryota; kingdom Metazoa; phylum Arthropoda; class Insecta; order Psocodea; family Philopteridae; genus Columbicola; species Columbicola columbae. The sequence goes on from JADMLL010000004.1 coordinate 5,860,346, forward strand.
ATGTTAACAAATAGAAGCAAGAACCACAAAAAAAAAATTTTTCTCTCAGATCTGGGCAACGGCCAAACAAATAAGGGTGACATTAATATTTCAAAAAGAAACCAAAAAATATTTTAAAATATTATTTAAATAGATAAGAGACGAAAAAAAGGATTTTTAACGATTTAAAAAAGAATTTCTAAAATTTTTTAAATATGGCGACGCTACGAAAATGCCTAAAAATTTTTATAAATTTTATTTATTTTTATTTATATACGCCCCTCCCATTTTGCTAAAATATAAATTAAAAATTTATTTATTTTTTCATTGACACTTATTAAACATTATCGACTAAACATAAGCCTGGCTACTCGATATTTGATTATAAAATCCAGGCACGAGGATAAAATACACGATTAAAAAACCTATTTTAAAAAAATTGAATGCTATGTGGGCTCGCTTCACCTACTTCGACCGCCATTTTTTATTTTTATTTTCCTTCTTCTTCTTCTTCTCTTCCACGTCCTTGACTTTCTTATTCGACAATGTGACCTTTCACACGTCCAACGTGACATAAATAAAATAATTAAAACCAAAAAAGAAGCGAGTGAGGAGAGAAATAAATAATTATCGTTAAAAAACGACTCGCTTGGAGCTGTGAAAACGGTTACACGGATTCGATTAAGGTTTGCCAACTTAAATCCCGTTCACTGCCTTCTAGTTTTTCAATATGGTTTCCGACATTGTTTTCGCTTCTTTTTAACCGATTTTCTCGTTTAAATAATAAATTAAAGTCATTTCTCGATGGGAAGTCTCTTTTATCACTATAATTTCACATGATTGAGTTGATATTAATATAATATTTCCTCCTTTTGTTTATAATAAATAATTAATTAGTTGAGAGGAAGTTAAGTTAGCAAAAATCCGGATCGCGTATCGTGATGTGAATTTAAATCTCTTTTAAAAGCAGAATCAGGTTGTAGACATACCATCCGTCCTTAAACTAACTGACAAGATAAAAATGAGAATAAGGTAGATTTGGATTTCGTTCAAAACCCCGGAATGAACATTCTTTACTCCTTCAAACCAATCACACGTAGTCCTCCATTTTTTATAGAAACCAAATTGTTAAAAATTTTTGTGTGTGTGTGGGGGTTTCTTTTTTACAAAATCGACAAGAAAAAACTGTATTTCCCATTAATAAAAAAAATCCTACCAAAACAAATATCGGGCTAAAATAAAAAATATTCCATTACATTGAATTTGAAAAAATGTTACTGCCGCTGTATAAAAATTTTCTTCCTTGTGACACTGAACTCGAGCCGAAGCCGGCCGCCATTAAAACACACCTCGGGAGGAAAGAGAAAAAAAAGAGCGCGAGAGAATTCAAATTATAAACAAATCCTCAACTGGCCGAAAAAAAAACGATTCGGAAGGGTGGGACCTCATATTTGATAAAATGCCCTGATGTAAGAGTGTATACATGTGTGTGTTTATGTGTATATATATACATAAATACGCGTGTGAGCCTATTCTTGTTGTGCGCAAAAAGAAGAAAAACGAAAAGAGAAAGAGAGAGGAAGCCATTCAACTATCTCCGGAACGTTCGCTTTGAGTCGATACATTTTCCTTCTTCCCGACGACGTTTGCATTTCCCACGAGTCGTACTCCGCCTTGGATGATTGGTGCGAAATTAGGTTGGAAGTAGAAACCTGTTGGTGTTCCTGTAGTGGATGATAAAAACCAGAGTTATTGGATGCGGTTTGTCGTTTGAGTCATTTGGATGGTGTGTGTGACTCACCCAGTTGTCCAGTTTCTGTAGGTGCTATCTGTAGGATACTGTCTGTGGCCGTGGAGAGACGTCTGAACCCTGGTAAACTAGCCACGAATCGAGGTTGAACCTCAACCGGCGGTGGGTTTCCTCCTTGAGTCACACTCACGGAGGAAGATGTCTCCGAGTCGGATTTCGCTTCCTTTTCCGGTTCTTCGCTTTTCACCGACTGACTCGCTCCGTAAGTGGGTGATTGAGGCGCAGTCGTATAAACGAGATAATCTTCTAGATTCGAACCTGGAACACCTGTACTCACTGAAACGAACAAAAGTAACAAATTGAGACGAGTTCAACTGTCGGTATTTTGGATCAGTGAGGAATCTCATGAAGAATTACCGTGAACGGGTGAGAGATCTTGATACAAAACAGGAGCGTAATAAACTTGTTGAATAGTCTGAGGAGCGCTCGAGGATCTTCCGTGAGCAGGCTGGCTCGGAACTTCCGACGTGACCATGGGCCCGACATCAGATCTTTGACTTATCTTCCGTTTGAACAGTGATATTTCCTCCAAGTGACGAGCCTGAAGAGATTCTAATTCCAGCTGATGCCTGGAGACGATTCATAAAAACGATTAATTTCAAACCGAACGCCATTAAAGAAACCATCGACGTGATACATTTCAAAGGGACACTTACTTCTGTAACAACCTTTTGAGCTCCTCCCTCGATTCCTCCGACATAGGTTCATCGAAATCTTCTTGAGCCTGGAAAAGACAGAAAGGAACATGTTACCTTGTGTAATTTTTAACATCTTTCTCATCAACACCTGAAATGTTTTATTTATGATAAATACCAAAACTGGATGCAAGACCCGTACAGCAAAGAATATCGGTAATCGAACCTACGAACCTGAATTCCCGGAATCATCATGCAACAAAGAGCAGACCAAAGCAAACCCAACCTAACGACTCTGTTAAATTTTTTAATCAAAAGCAAATAATTAATGAAGAGTTAAACATCATGCTGACAAATTGAGAATAAAATCGTCTCAACATTCCAAAAATGGCGGGAAAATTTAAATTTGTTAAAAGAAGATGGTGGTAAATAGCGACGATCAAACGACGAGGTTATTTCACTCACGAGCACATCCCAATTAAGTTAGCTTCGTCTCATCACACTGATACATACGCACACGAAGCCGAAGATGAAAGAGAGAAAAAAAGGTTGAAAGCCATGCCTGAGAGAAACTTCTTCTTCCACGACAATCTTCGAGTAACAAGAGGTAGGCAGAGCTCGGCCACCACCAGATGGTATTGCTTTTAGATATCAAGCGTCTAGCACCAAACTAAAAAGCAGTCTTACCAACGAAACGGGCGGTTGAATCTCGGAAAACTTTCTCCGGGGCGTCAGGACATTGCTTTGAAACTTTTTCTCCGGCGAATTTTTCGGAGGTAACGGAAGTAAGGGTTGGCTAAACTGTTTCCGCCTGAACGACCCCTGAACCCGTCTGTTTCTCGCCTAAACTCAGATCGCTCATGCTCCCGAATTTTTTGCTGTCTTGCGTTTTCATTATCTTGCTGAGGAAAATGCTTTTCTCGAAATTGATCGCGTTTTTCTTGGTCGGACTCCTCGTCGGACTTTTATCGAATCGGGATCTCTTCCCAGACGCGAAACTCGACTGAGAATTTAAATTCGTCTGGAAAATCTCATTCAACTTGGTCGCGAGGTTTTCGAAACTGTGAGAATTCCTCTCCAACTCCGGACTATAAAGCTCGGCAACGTTTCCACAACTCTGAGACTTCTTACACAGATTATACTCCTCGAGACGGATTATGGGAGACGAAAACGGACTCCTCGAATCCCAATCCCCCTGAGAACTCCGATGGATGGTATGATACGAGTTCCCGCAGACGCACGGCCTGCCCATACATATACAGTTCCTACCCCGGATATCGGCGAACGCGGCTTCGCTCGTCGGCGACAGAAGATTACACGAAGACAGATTCTGCCAACTGTTGGACATTTTCCGATCCGAAAAAGACCTTTCCCCCCAGCAAACGGTCGAGCTCTTCTTTCTCCTTCCCCGTTTCTTACTCGCTTCGGATTCCTTATCCGTTCGCCCGTTCGAATCCGAAACGATGGACTCGAAGGAGAAATTCGTTTCGACTCGTCCGTTTTTCCTATGGAACCTATCTTTCGCGAATTTCCTCGGATCCGGCTTACGGAGAACGATCGAGGATTCGGTGGGAGATTGATCGGAAACGGAAGAATTTTTCCGTGAGGACGTTGCTGACAACATCGGTTTTTTTCCCCGAAGATGATGGCTTTGCCTTTGAAGTCTGCTACAAACAAATCCATTCAAAAAAAAATAATAAGAAATAAGAAAAAACCAAAAAACAAAAAAATACACAAACAAAACAAAAATAAACAAAAAAATGGAGTTAAGATGAGTTAAACATCCGCGGCACTTTTCAAACTCAAAACTGTATATTGCGGACCGGCTTCAGACTCACCGACTTCACCTAACTTTAGATTTAAGCTGACTCGCTATATCCCCAACTTCAAAACAACATTTCGACGGACATTACCAAACCCTACACCTTACAACACTACAAGAAACCAACTATGACATGTTTCCATCCCCTTCGGAGGGTGTAAACCCAAACCGAGAACAACCCGAATCAGCAGCTTGTCACCATAATCACCAACAGGAGCATCGAATGGGGGGCAATAGTCGGTAGGACTAACCGAATTAAATTCTTTAAACACTACAAATTATTTTTTCTGGCTTAAAAGCAACTACAAAACGTGTTAATAATTACAAACCTCTAAATCGTGACGTCAGACGACATAAAACAAAACACAAAAATGACAAAAACAAAACGTCACATAATACAAAAGAAAACCAACTGACCTTTGAATAGCCTGGAAAATCTGTTAGTTACCCACGTGAGCAAATCATTTAATTAAAACTACCTACGGTACTGATAGGGCCTTACCAACCTTCCCATCTACGTAACAACAATCTACATAAACAGCGTTATTCACATGTCTCGCCAAATCTGTGGATTTTGAGGGGGCGGGGCGGGGGAAACTTAGTCGAGATACTCACGGAACAATTTCCGAAATCCGTGGAACTTGTTGTTCCGATCAGAACCGCGGGAGGTGCTGGGTTGTAATACACCTTTGTCGGTTCTTTCTCCTCCCGTTCGGTTTCCTCGTGAGTGACCACGCTGAACCTTCCAGTCTTCGTTTCTCTTTTGGCTTCTTTGACTTTCGTTTCGCTGCTCGTCTCTGGTATGACGCTCACTTGGAATCGCGATACCTTCGTCACGGGACTACTCGCCGTTGAATTGTTCACGCTTTGCGTTTCTCCCGATTTCTTCTTCTGGAAATAGAAAAACTCATCCATCATCGTTTCCCTTCTTTTTTGTTTATCTATCCACCTTTCAGATGTCCAACTCACCGAATCAGACTGAACTCCTTCCGTTGGAGTAGTGTTCAAACTGAGATCCACCGGCTGGATGGCATTTACAACAGCCACCGGTTGGGGTTGTAGGAGAATGTGCCTCGTGCCGCCTGTGTGAATCTTCGATAATTCTTGTTCCAAATCATGAAGATCGATGGCGGCGGGTCGGACTCTTGGCTTTTCTTCTTTGGTCTCCTGTTCCGGTACCTGAGAAAATGATTTGAGTCCTACCATTTTAGTAGGAGAAATAAAATCGACCAACAAGACTCATCTCATCTCTTCTTACCGTGGTTGACGTGAACATGGTCACCGGTTGAACGGTCACCAAATTCTGGCCACCCTTTATCTGTTGGTTGATGTGACAGGGTGCCAGGGAATGAATGAACTGTCCGCCTCCGATCGATTGTAAGTTAATAAGCCCCGGTCCGACAGCCTGCATGTTTTTCTGAGTACCTCCGATCGACTGTACGAAATTTACAGTTTGTCCTTCCTTAACACCTGGAAAATTTTGATTCGGGGCAGTCTGTCCTTGAAACGGTTGCATCTCTTGCATGAGCGGAGGACCTACAACAAATGAAATAACAATGACCATCCGGTAAAAGCTACAAAATCTGCCACCCAAATCAAAACCAGATAAGATGAATCACCTTGGAAGTCAGGTACCATGGTTATAGTTTGCCCAGGTTGGACGGACAAAGTCTGACAATCCTTATCGCAAGGCGTTCCGATGAATTTCATTCCGGTATTAATAGGCTGAGTGACGAGAACGTTTTGTTTTAATCCCTCGAACTGAGATATGGTCGAAACAGGTTGAAACGCGATCTGTTGAGCTGCGATCGGTTGAACCAAAACGGTCGGAGCTTCGACTCCTTCGGGTATGCTCATCTGCGGATCAGACTGAGATGAAACGTTCGGAAGCATCGTGTGTGTTGGTAGGGTAGCCTAAAAAAATTTTCAATCAATATTCTCGTTCGAACAGAATCATTTCCGGTTTGGTGAAACCCTTCCATATTTACCAAATTATGCTGTCCGATCATCGACATATTGGCCAGTCTTTGTTGTAACGTTTGCATGTAAGATTGGTAACTAAGGTGAACGTGAGGAGTAGCCGGTTGACTTGGTGGCGTTCCTATCGTCAATTCCGAAGGTTGTGACGTTAGTTCGACTAGTTTCTGTTCTAAATCAGCTATGGTACGAGGAGCTCTGTAATTGATATTAATAAAAAGGCTATAAACCAATCCATTCACTAATGACAATCAATCAATCGGTGGCAGACGACTAACCCTAAATCCCTTTCTGTGTGAGATGCTGTTATCGTATTATCCGGAGTATACTGCTGAGTCGGTGTATTATTCAAAGCCGGCGTGCAATCGTCGCTTACGATGCTACACTGAGTATCTGAGCTCAGCTTTCTCGCTGGACCTTCACACTAGAACCAATCAAAATCAGTGAATTTAAAACGTCGGGTTCTGGGATTCGTGGAGATTCCAAACCAACAAAACTCACGTCGGATTGTTGAGTCGAAGAAAATCTCCTTCCCATTTGCTTATCCAAGGCTGGATTTTCCTGAATCTCCTGGTTTACGTTTCCCACCGTTTCGGTGGGAACCGGTACCACGTTTTGACTAGTACTAACGGGATCTGATCCCTGAATAGGTCCCTCGGAAGTCGTAGGCTCTTCTATCGGCTTATCAACTACCGGACTGACTAGGAATCTAGAAATTCTTTTCTCTCTCTTTTCTTCTGGTTTCAATCCGTCCTGGGGTATGTTAAGCTCTTGGAGATTCGGCGGATCCACTACTGAGATTTTCCGCTCGATCAATGGCGATTGAATCCTCGGCTCCGGCGGATGTTCTGGTTGGACATCGCATTCGGAAACCATTTGTATATTGTTGTCCGACACCACCAAGATCTGATTTAAATCTTGATTCGGTGTGGGAGCCACTGAGTATCCTTTCGTCGGAGTACCCTCCTGGAAGACACGAAAACTTGGGTCAAAGATATTTTCGTACTCAGTATTTATATCTTATACTCTGTTTTTATACTAAAGTGGGTCACTCGTATCAACACCTATCTAAGACTTCTCGCAATTTGATACTTGATCGAAAATCTATATCACACTCCTCATGCGAGGTTCCACTGTATATACAAATCCCCTCCACCAACCAACCTTAGAGAAATACGTAGGTAGACCAACATCGCTAAACCTCTGCCTGATCGGACTCGATTCCACGGACTGAAATATAGGTGGAGGAGTGATATCGCTCAATCTCTGTTTCGTCGGTGTTGTAGTCAGCGAAACGGATGTTTCATCTCTCTGTAAAAGGAACACACAAAAACCATTAAAACCCGATCAGAACCTTTGGATAAACCCCTAACCCCCACCCCCACCCTCCTCCCGAAAAACAGAAAGCTAATCCCAGTTAATCTAAACACCTGTAAAATTATTGAATTAATCAAAACGACCATACATGCCAATAAAACGCTCTAAAAATCCTCACAACCTAAACCAAAAGCGATTAAGGTTTCTCTCTTTAGGTTCCGAACCTTTGGAACCCAAGTCTAAAAAGGTTAAACGATTAACTCGCGATGGTGATAAGTGAAAATAAATGAAAACCGTTGGCTTAAGGTGAAAATTTGTGCTTTGAAAAAAGTCATGTTAAGTGTTAATTAAAAAGCTTAAACCGTCCCTTAGGGGTCATGGAACGAAAAAAAGGCGAAAATTTGGGAAACCTCATCCCAAAAAGCAAAAAGTCTGGATTGTCTCAAGCCAGATGCTCACTCATATATAGAGCATCCTAATGTTAGCGATTTAAGCTGTAAACAGTAAAGAAAAACATTTTTGAGTATGAAAGAAATGAAAACCGTTGGCAGAAGCGAGGGTGGGGTGGGGAAACTGTGGTGCACGAAAACAAAATCCAAAGTTATTCTTTCACGATAAACCAACTCCCGTGACTAAGCTATCCCCAGGAGAACAAATTAACAAAAAAAGGTTTTTTATTTAGTAAAAGAACAACAGAACAAAAGAAAAACGAAACAAAAGATGGTGTGAGAATGAAACAAAAAGAAAAAGGAAAAAATGGTAAGGGTAAGCGGATAGTAAAAATCCGAAACCATCACTTACGGATTGGTGTCGACGATGTCGATTTCTTCTAAGACTTCCCATCCGTGTTAGTGAACTATGTCGAACCTGTGTTTGTTGTGTGGACGTAAAATGACACGAAATTTAATATGAGAAAACGATCAAAACACAAATAGTCGTGGTTAACACACAGATAAATAAATAATAAAGAAAAGTGTATATAACAAAAAATGTGATTTCGAAATATTGAAAGAGATCAGAAAAGCCTTTTCCGACACGAAAAACCCTTCCGCGTACCATTTCAAGAAAGGAGAGGAACCACGTGTAGTCGTACTTACGTTAGGCTCGATGCTCCTGTCTCGTTCTCGAGGTTTCCTCGAAACGACAGGACTTCCCACGTTCGAACTGCTGTCCCCAGGCAAAGTCGTGGTCGTTGGCAAAACCGGAATCTTGTCGGGATTTTCTTTCAACTGCCTGATCAGATCAGCGACGAGTTCGATCAACACATCTGAGTGTTGTTCCGAGAGTAAATTCTCTTGAACCTAAAAAGGAAACGAATCCGGTCAGTTTTGGGAATCCATACTTGACTGAACGATCCTCTTCTCCATCGACTAAGACTTACCAAATTGTTTGCGATATCCGCTGGTACGGCATCTCCGGTTTCGAATGTGAAAGTGACGGTTTGATGTTTGGACGTTTCCAACTGACATTCGATAGTCGATCCCGTCAGGCTGAGAACGGATAACTTGGGTCCTACGGCCCTGCTTTTCCTCTTAACCATGCTCGATTTCCTCGATTTCGACGACTCCGTTCTCTCCAGTTTCGTTTCTTCCTTGTCTCCCGCATCCGTGTTCTGTTCCACGTTGCTCTGTTCCTCCGGAGGATTTTCTTTCGGGTATTCGAAGTTCTGATATTCGGTGACCGGCGTTATCGGCTGAGAATCGTAAGCCGGATAATCCCACTGGGCATTGTCGAAATTCTGAAGCGTTTGCAACGTTTCTTGGACACTTTCCAACGGAATGGAGGAAGGGACTTCCGGTCTGATGTTACCGTGAACCGGTGAAGTACTCTGACTAGATTCAAAATTATCCGGCCGGCAAGATTTGTCCTGCATGTCTGGCTGAACAAATTCCTGAAATTGTGGACCAGGATCCGGATGACCGTCAACTTGCATGTACGTCGTCACTTCCTCGTCCATTTCCGGTTTCTTATCCAATTTCATCTCGTTCAAAGGAACTTCCACCGCGGCCGTATTCCCATATTGTTCCGGTATCGATTGGAAAGGAGGGATTTGTTCGATGAATTGCGAGGTATCCGAAGCCTGACTCGCATACGACTGAACGGAAATGGTCGATTCCCTTCTCCCCGAGCTCTCCATGTCATCGACGACTAAATTATCTTTGCTCTGTGGCAATTCCTGACCGATCATCAAAACGGGTTTCAACGGTGGTATTATGACCTGTGGGATTATCTGAATGTTCTGTACTTCGTTCACGGTTAATTCTTTAACTGCTTCGGGATTGACGACGCCAACCGGAGGATCCGTTCGAGTTGCCGAAATCTCTTGAGCCGGTTGCTGAATCGTTGCAATTACAGGTTGAGTAATGACGTTCGAAGTGATCACCGGCTGGTAATATATTTGACCTGTTTGACTAGTTGTCCCCGGCTGCTGTTGCTGTTGTTGTTGTTGTTGCTGCTGTGCTGGAACAGTTATCGTTGCCGGATACGCTTGATGAACAGGATAAGTGCCCACGAAGTTGTTTCCGCTTTGGACGGGTGTACCAGCAACATTCTGAAATGATTAACAGAAAAATTGTATTTAGTACTATCAATTATACTTCTCAGTCAATGATAGCGACATGTGAGTGCAACATTACAAAAAAAAATTCCGCAAAATAAATTTTAAAAAAATTTTGGCCACAGAAGAGTTAAACCAAAGCCAGAACAGGTATCAACAGCAAACGAAAACACTTTACAGATGGCTGATTGAAAATCTGATTTTTACTTCTGTGCACCAAAACAAAATTTAACTAAAAAAAATAAAAAGCCAACTAAACTACAACTGACTTGAGGAAACACCTGTTGTACATGTGTCGGAATGGGATTTATGTAAAACTGTTGCTGGATGAAAACAGGTTGGACGTTGTCAGATATCTGAGCGTCGCTCGATGAAGTCAGATCGGCCAACTGCTCTCCGGTGTGAATGGTCACGTAACCGGAGTCCGGAGGGACTTCCGTTAAATGCTGACGTTCTTCTCTCTCCCTGGTCAACGACGCTATTTGAGATTTAAGCATTTTCGCGACGATTTTCGAGTCCTCTTCCATGATCAATCCAGACTTTGCCTAAAATACAAAAATTTTATTGTCTCACAAACAGAAAGATGATGAAGATGGTCTTTCAGGGGTTGCCACGATTCTTCTTACCATTTCGTTGGCAACTTCATCGGCATTGTCTTCGATGACATGAAACTCGAACTGAATCGCTTCATTCTCCTTATGTTTGTTTCCTCGTTTTTTAGGATCTAAGACTCTCAGTCTGAATTCCACCTAAAAGAAACCGACATCACAATCAGTTGCTGATTTCCCACAGCATCCATCTCTCAACGCTTTAAACGATTCTCTCAAACGTACTTTATCCTTCTTTAAAGAAATCGCTTCATCCCTTGACACCAACTCCAATTTCAATCCCAGGTCCTCGGCGAAGAACTCGTGGGACAAAAGCTCCTTAACCTTGGGTCTCTCTTCCTTGTTCAGTTTAATGCACTTGTCAATAATATCTCGGATCTCGGGGTTTTCGACTTTGTCGTAGCTCAAGGGTTTCACACCGGAAACGACCTTTTTATAAATCTGAGCTGGTCCCATGCACTCGCTATACGGATACTCGGAAGTCGCCATTTCTAACATGCACATCCCGAAAGCGTACACGTCGACTGATTCGTCGTAATGTTCTTCGTACATCTCAGGTGCCATGAATTCCGGTGTACCTGGAAACATGAGTTTTGATTATGAGTTTGAGGGAGGGTTTCAATAAAATTATTTCCTGGCTCAAACTTACCGATCACTGACTTAGCAAACGACCTATTTTTCAGTGTGGCCAAACCCAAGTCCCCGATTTTAACACAGCCAGTTGTACCAGTTATGAAAATATTATCGCATTTCAAATCTCGATGAATTATAGGCGGAGTCCGCGAGTGAAGAAACACGAGTCCTTTCAAAATCTGACGGCACCATGATTTTAAAACCTTTGAATTTATCTTTTTGAAACGTCGCAAATAACTAAAACAAAGAATAAAGTTTAATAACAGTAACACCTTTAAATGGTTTTGTAACACTAACATCAACTCTACTCACGTTTTCAAAGTTCCCGAAGTCATAAGCTCCGTCACGAGGACAATATACTTCCTTTTGGTCGGAGTTGCTTCCCAGTAATCGAAGAACCTCACGATGTTGGGATGCTGCAATCCTTTCAACATTTCTGCTTCTTCACGGAATCTGATCCGCTCAGTCTTATTCAATTTTTTCTCCTGCAATTCGCACCAGGCAACGGACACCCCCGTTTGGGTGTCCAGGCCCCGGTAAACCGTTTTGAAACTCCCTCTCCCGATCTCTTCTTCGAATTTGAGGAACCGACCGTCAGGCGACACTCCGATCGCTTTCTCTTCGTCGTCGTCCTGGGGCCCTTCCGACGGCACCGGTTTTACCGGCAGAGCTCGTGCTGCTCCCTCATCGTCGTCCGGAATTTTTTCCACGCTGTCCTCGAAATCGTGTTGAAATTCCTTACAGTGTCCCAAGTAATTATCCTGCAGATCCGCTTTCTCGATTTTGAATTGACTTAATCTCTTCAGCTTTCTGTATTCCGGCAGACTTTGATTACTTAACGAGTCGTAATAGTTTTTATAATTATTATCCCTTCTAATCCCGCTTTTACAATAAATAATTTCCAACGAATTCGATTTATCTAATTTAAGACTGATTTCACTGTTTGTGACTTTATCGAAGACCTCCGAATCGCTTTTCCACAAACCCAATTTATACCTCCTCGAAGAGCTCGGTCTGATGTTCGGCAAAAGATCTTCGATGACCCACGTGATTTCCTTGAATTCTACTGAGTTCTCCTTGTCCATGCTCACAATGGTTTGTAAGCTGGAAGCCCCCGAAGTGCTTGCACTCGACGTATCCACGATTTTCCCTTTTTTCTTCATGCTGCATTCGGACTGACTCTGCTTCAGACTACTCCCTTTCGATCCCGAGCCCTTCTTCTCCGCGATCTGATTCGATTCCAAACTTTTCGACATTTTCGAGGGTCTTTTCGGTTTCGACGAGGATTCCAAAGGCTTCGACGTGGTTTTAACATCTTTCCCATCGAAGGACTTGGAACCTTTCGGACTGACCGACTTTGATTTCGCCACCGTTCCTGAGGGCTTCGCGTCCAACGACAATATTTCGATTTTAGTTCTATTCCTTCCTAAATCAAACTTGGTCTTTTTAGCCGTACCCGACTGCTTTTTCGACGATCTAGTATCCTCTGTTTTTTTATTAATTTTTTTCCCATCGCTCTCCGTATTTCTGACCTGTCCACCGGGTTTCGCTATTTCATTCTTCCCCGCCTGTTTTTTCGACGGAGTGTAGTGAATCGTGATGGAAGTTTCTTTGACTGGTGATCCCTTTCCCTCCTTTTCCGTGCTCGGTTCCCTGTCTTCAGTCACAATTACCGGCAACCTCTCCCCAAAATTATCCGGATTTGAATCCACAACGGAAATTAATATTTCTTGTAAGGATCGTATAGTTTCCTGACTCCTGTACCGATCGCTGTCCAACGATGAAACGGTTTCGTAGTTTCGCTGACAATATGAATCCGGATGTAAGTATCTCGACGAATGGTCCTGATTTCTATTTAGGTCTGAAAAATCACCAGAGACCACGGATTAGTCTCCTGCTCTGATAATTATTACTCAACTACCCGATTCAAAAGTTATCCTCGATACTCATTCCGAGGAAACTTGTGAGGAAATCACTTCTCAGATCAGAATCACTTACCCAAATTAGGTTGAATGTTACGCTGATTATTATTTAAAAAATTTATGTTATCAGTTTGCGGCTCATCGTTGTTATCGTCATCATCTTCGTCATAACCTTCAACATTGTCGGCTACCTCTTCCCTTGGCCTCTTGGAAACTTTGGAATTTTTTTGAAACTGCGACAATCCGAGGCTGGAATGATTTAAGCCCGTGGTTTCAGGACTAAGATTAATGCAATGCTTTGCTTGGCATACTTTTTTAGCTCATGTTTTTACGAGAGTTTCAGGTTTTAAGCTGAAAAACAAAACAAAAGCCAAACAAAAATTTATTAAATTATCTTCACGAGGCACACTTAAAAAGGCATAATTGCCTTGCTGATATGAATTCATATTTGTCAAATGTTTAAAAAGAAAAGAGGAACAATTGAACATTAGAACGTTCACAATATCGTGACTCATTTCCTAATCAGATGACATGAGGTATTTGTTGGAAATGCTCTACGAAACAAATCCCTTTCCAGATAAATACTTATTCCTTGACGAATATTATTAACAATCCACGATAGATCTTTTTAAAACCAAAAAACAATTCTAGTCGTTTAATTCGAAACCGAGACGTTTAAAGTTCGATGATAATCTAACTGTTTAAATTATAAAAATATGTTTATCATAAAAAGAAATAAAAATTTTTCAGACGATTTGCTCCTCTCGTTCCAACAAATTGACCGTTAAACACCAAAACTCCAAAAAAAATTCAAATTTTAAATCAAAACGTGGTGATTTCTCTTTCTCCCCTTTCACATCAACCCAATAAACATTTATTTCAAACAGTATCACAAAATAAAAGCATCCAATTCGATTAATATGCTCATTAGGACAAACGTTTTCACTCAAAATTGAAAAAGAGTTAAGGAACCAAAATCAAAATGGCGTCCTTGGGGATCTAAAAAAAAACCGTTGCAAACGATTGAACTAGGCTGCCATCTACAGGAGTGGCTGTCAATTTCCCAGAAAACCTCATTAAATTGAAAAAACACAAAAATTCCAATCCCATCGAAACCAATTAAAAACTAAACGTAGAAAAGAAATTATTTGTTTACTTATTATATATTATGTAATACGAAAACATTAGGCTTTTAAATGATTACTCTTGATAATTACAGGAGCTGGTCACTAATTATTTGAGGCACTAACCAGGTATTTCGCCATTGCGTATCATCTAAATTGTTTTGACAACAAAAATTTTTTTATTTAGTAAAACTCTTAAAATTCTTTCCCTGGAAATAGGCTGACTTTGACCTTTAGCTAAGAGACAATAAAAAATTGATGTAGTGTCAAACTCAATAAGGCCCTGGATATTCTGAAATTGAAAAGTTTTCATGACAAAAAACAGTGGACATAAAAAAAACTTTGGTTCGAATCATCAGTAAAGTAACTTTATCAAGACAGATAGCCATTTTTGTTCATAAAAGAAATTTACAGACCATCACAATCAAACCAGTTCTAACCAGGAATAAGACAGAAATGATTTTCCTCGCTTCAAACAACAAATGAAAACTCTCCCAAGTCTTTCGATGGAAATCCTTTTTGATCTTTGATCTTTTGTTATGATCAAATTTTTAACAAATGACCAAACACCCCATTGTTTTCGAATAAACAACCACTCATAATGGAATAAAAGCCAGCGAATTATGCTGGTGGAAAAAACAAACAAAAACAAAATGTTTCATCATCGTTTTACATAAAGTTCAACGTGCCAAATATGCAAACAAATTCATTTTAAATTTTCAAATAGGAGAGAGAAAAAAATGGTGACAACCTATTTACCTAACCACCTGAAAACTCCATATTGAAAAATCAACAACATCAAAACTATTTTCATTACAGTACAAATTTCAAATTATTTTGTGATTAATTACAACCATCAATGAAATGAATAGCTATTCCATGACCGTTTCTTGGTGACTTGAGTTCATGACCTTGATTTTCACTCGACAAAACATGCAAACTAAATTTTCTGTTACAATTTTTTTAAAAATTCCAAAGTCAACTTTAAAACAGTCACAATCATGAAATAAAAGCAAAATATTTAAATGTCAGAGTAGTGACTCCATTTGTAATTCGATAATTCCCTTGGATATCAAACTACTAACAATTTTTCAAATAGTTCATAAAAAATCAAACATATCAGCTTGAATGACTCATTCATTTGGTTTTTAATTAAAGAAAAAAAATTAAAACCTTATAACATTGGTAACATGACATTACAGGAAGGACTAACCATTGACAACAAAATTTCTTTCCATAACCCTAACATTTGTTAAAACCCCAAACCCAAATTATTAAACATTCGAATTGTAAAATGCTCACTTTTTTAATGCAAACTGATTCTTTTATGTATAAATCTATAACAGTGTGGAAAATAAAGACAAAAAAGCAAAATGACTTCCACTAAGAGACAAAGAAGCCTAAAAATAAAAGTAAGCTAATTACAGTTAAGCTATTAATCACTCTCACAGGTAATTGTATTACTGAACCATGTTAAATCCATGAAAGTTGTATTAATTTACACAATTCTCACTTGATTATTATTTTCCAATGATGATAACACCCCTTTTAGACGGAATTCACTTTACAATGACTTCAAAATGACACCTACACAACTCACTGTCTGATCATAGCAGTTTCCATTTAACAAACAAAATAAAAAAGAGAAAACGGAAAAGCAATTTGAAAAAAATTCACCAAAGCCTACTCACCGAAGGAAAATGATTAATTAAAATAAAAATAAACGATTTCAATGGTTTAGAAGAAACGATACGAATGAAAACAGTTTGCATTCCCCGTGATTTGAATCATCGTTAAAAGGCAACCTTTACAGTTCATTACGATTCAGATCAATTGAGCGTTTTTATATAATATTAGCAATTTGTGAAAATGTTCATTTTATTCACATTTCCCACGCTTAAAAATGCGTTATAAACTCGAATGTTTGAATAAATCGATGAAGGATGTGTAAATTTAGGGAGAATGTAAAATGGTTTTGAGTGAGAGAGAAAGAAAAAAAAAAGGCTGAACTTACTTCGATTATCAAATGTACCTCGCAGTGCACATTAAATTCGTAATGTTTTCACGACATTGGAATCGAAACCCCCGTTTGTTTTACCTCGAAAAACATCCCAAATAATATCAAATAACGAATATTCTAATACTTACACTTATATAATTAATTTACAACTGCGACATTGTATGCAATCCAATGCCAACTTCTAATAACGTATGTTTTTTCATTCTGCTCAAAAATAATAATTGACGGGTCATTAGACCGGTGATCAGTTTGACAACAACAACATTCCGCCCTTTTCGAACAATCGTTTCCCGTGTTCGAAAAATCAACGTTTTCCTTTACACCTCCACTACGAACTACGACGACTGCACGTAAACTTTTTAAAAATAAATTTCCGAGTCTTTTTCTCGTCTGGTTGTGATTCGACAGAACGAAAAGAAAATAACCGTTTTAAAGAGAATAGAAAACAACTGTTTTTCTTTACTGAATATTATAAATAGAGTTACTTACTTAGCATATTAAAAAGACTGAATCGATTACGACAGTTTGTTGAACACCCACTCGAATCATTGCTTCCTCCACTTACTTGCTTCTCCTACCTCGTGGACGGGTTTCATATCAATTTTCAAAATGCGGAAGTGAAACCGCTATTTTTTGAGAGTTACCTTGATAATGACATTCTCGTTTTTTTTGGTAAACAAGAGACGAATATTATTTAAAAAATTAACCTTAGTTCAACCAGTTTTATTTTAAAGTAGATAATTGATTATTTCCAATTTCGTCAAAAGGTTAAAGATTGTTCTAATAGGAAATTTATTTCTGGAATTTGATAAATATATTCTTCTAAAATCCAGTTTTGGTTTAAATAGTCCCCCGTCTCATTTACAATTTTTTAATTAACTTCCCAACGATTTTGCCCCCAACAAAAATTTGTATCCTGGAGGAATTGATGACTGGGTATAACTTCAAATAATAGGCAAAATAAATGAATAACTATTAAGATTAATTAATATTAATTTATACAATTCCCACTTGGTTGTTATTTTTTTTTAATAACGATGACCAACCCCCTGTCAGATAAACCATCACCTCAGCAACTTCAATTCCTGTCATAAAAGACAGAAATGTTGTTAAAAGAGAATCATAAAGATAAACTAATTAACTAGTGAGGTATAATTAATTCAAAGCAGGAAGTTGAATCAAAATATATTTTACAAAATTAATTTATTCACTGAGATACAATATAAACAAGAATTCACAAAGCAATAAATCAAAGCTCTCAAAAGCACAATGTCATAATAAGCTTGTTGGAACAAGAGATACAGTTGTTCCTAATAAAAAATTGATGATTGTGTCTTAGTAACACATTTAAACTACATAACTTGAGTACTTGTTTATGTATTTGTGAAAGTGGGTTGTCTATAGGACAAAACAAACTTCACAAGAATTTGAAAATAAATAAATACAAACGTAGGTATCATCATAGCAAAAGCTTACCAATACGGTAATTATTCATCTCCGATACCGGAGATCCTTGTTCTGAGAGCTAAAAGGTCAAACTAGGTTTCCAGGTACCGTACCCATGTAATTAAGAATGATACGAAGGTTTTGTAATTTATGTGAGGAAAGCGATCGGGGAAATACAAAATTTCTTCTTTCTCTTCTAAATAAATTTTTATTTCTAAAAAAAATTTAAGTACAACAGCCGCAGCGTTTTTTTTTGTGCGGAAGTTTCCTAAAATCTATTAACACAATCAAGAGTGTGACGAATCCTAGATTTAAATTTTTTTTACGCGGTGAATTTAAATAAGAAGGGCTGTCGCATTGATGGGTGTAACAGGTTCACTTTGTTTAATTAGAATTTCAAATTTGTTTTTAGAAAACTGGCATGTGAGCATTTTGAAAAGTTGGAATGTTTTGTTGAAGAGCTAGTGCGCCAAGGGCCTTTTATTTAAATAAAAATCGGTTTTTAAGGTCATTCGAAACTTATTATCTTTAGTCATGTTTCATCTTCACAATAGGCCACCTGAATTTGAAGCCATGTGCCTATGATTTGGGTTTTGGGTAACAGAACAATTTCAACAGGCAAGATGCACAACTAATTATCATCATTTTACCTACAAGGCACTCATGCCATTTTAATACTTAACATCTATACTTATATTATTATTTTAATATCTATACAAAACTAAAATGATTTCTCATATCACAATGTAGACATAAACCTAATGGACGGCGTTTTATTAAGGGCACGTTTTAATTGATTCTCCTAATCAACATCTCCTTAAACCTAATTAATTAATTTTAATCCTAAGATATGGTTCAATAATACTAAAAATTTTTCTCTGAGCTTAAGGGTTTGGTGGGAGGTGAGGGTTGAAACTAAAAATTACAAAGGAATAGAACAAGTGCTTTCAATCACATACGGATGTTCGTAATAGGCTTTTAATTATACACAAAATCACGATTTTGATTTCGTAATTAGAGTGACTCATTTCGCGTGGGAAAAAAAAATTAATTCCAAAGTTCGGAGCGGCATTGCCAAATTGTTAAACTAAGAACCATTTTCATTTCTTCTTAATTGTCTTTATAATAATAAAAATCAAAAATAAATGAATTTCAAGCTAGTACAATAGATACAGTTGCTTGTGTGGGTTGTGTGTGTTGCTTTTTCACTTAAATAAATTCCGCAGACTCCTTTTTCTAATTTTAATTCGGGGATTGTTAGTCACATCTTTTTATAGCCGAAAATATGCGAATTATTGGTATCTTCCCATTTTTGAATTCAGTAATTAAATTAAAATAATTAACCGAATGGGTGGTTTCATTTATTGAATATCGTTAGAGAGAGATAAACGTTAAAAAATCATTTCTAACAAGATTAGGTTAGGAATTTATCTAAATGCGGCACCAAGCCAAAATTTCGTCTCTGACCTTGGAAATTATATTTATGTGAAACATCTTCGACAAAATTTTCTTTCCACATAGTCAAAAATCAATTTGGTTTTGTAAAAGTCCAATTGAAACAAGGTTATTATGAAAAACTGACCAAGCGAAACGAAATTTTTGGCTTCCATATTTGTTTTTGTTCTCTATGGAATCGTCTCACCACCAACCCTTTCGATTTCCGTTACTTTTCAAATTTTGTTTCTATCAAACCCCACGCGAGTTTATTATTGGCTGCGATTATTAAAAGCAAAAAGTTTTATTTATTTATTTATTTATTCGTCGTTTAAGAAAAGAAATCTAACGTTCGCGAACTAATTTTAATATAATTTACTATACACTTAGGTAATAAAATCTAATAATATTCACAATGATGCAACATCCGTTAAAAATTTTTAATTCTATTTTAGTCACAACTGCTTAGCTTTGAGACAATTTTTGAATGGTCTTATCATTTATTCGGGGCAAGTGATAAGGCCACTGTGAATTGCACTTTTAAAATATATTTATCTCAAAATGGAACCCAGTCAAAAATTATTTCCTTTCCTTGGTGCATAGCTAAGAGTATCTAAATAATCACTTGCCACCTAACACCTGACTAAATTTGTTTTATGTTTCAATATAGACTCAGGTACATCATTTCTAGTTTGTTTTTTAATCTTACTAAAAGCTCTTTAACAAGTTTCTATTTCATTTTCTAGGTCTATATGGATTTGGATTATGTTGTTGACAAAATGTGCATCTCTGAAGCAAGTTTAAATGCAACAGTTTTAAAGGTAATTAATTAACTCCTCTTTATTCAGACTCATGTTGTTGTTGTTGGTTGGTACTCATTCATAATGATTATTTACCATAATTCAAATTAGTTTAAAATGACTTATTCAATTCCACCTAATCTGACAATCTCATATTCAAGACAATAAGCTCATGTTATGCCAATTGCATTAACAAACATCAAAACCAACATTAATAAATATTTCCTTCAGTGAGAAACCCATGCCAAATGGCTCATAACACTTCTCAATAACAATTTATGTAGCACCTTTTTTAAATAAAATCAATGACAAATACATAATAATTAAAATGAAACCTAGATACGGTTCTGTTTTGAGGGAGATAATGTCTTAACTAAAACTAATCTGAATTTTGTGGAGCTATTTAAAATAACTTACCAAATGATAAATAAAATTTGAGTTTAAATTAAGGATAAAAACTAAAAATAGATAAAAAACTTAAAATAAGGTTCTAGACTTTCCAATACCTGACATACCTGGAAAAACGATTCGAGCAGGGCTTTCAAAACACCTTTCAAAGTATTTTCCGAATTTCAATTTGATGTCGATTTAATCAAAAGTAGATTTGGGATTCATTTCCGCTTCCTGTTTTTGTTTGGTTAAGAGTTTTAAGTGTCGTTACCGGTCATTCTCCTTCCATCTCCGGTTGTTTCTTTGTCCTTGTCCAGGGTTGGCGATGGTGCGAGAGCTGGGTTGTCGTACATAAAATCCAGTGTGGAGTCTTCTGATGGGAGACGAACGGCTAAAGGTTGAGCCGTTCGGTTTGATTTGCTCGTATAGGCTGAAGAAACACTATCCGGCTCCGATCTGGCGTGGTAGTTCTTGAAGGTGGTAGTCAGGGTGGAATAGTCCATCTGCGGGGTTCGGGGATTGTTGTGGATGACCTCGTTTATCTCGTGCATGGTCGGGATCTTGTCATCCTGAACTCGGATCGTGGAGATGTCCGTGTTGTTCATCTGACACAAATCGTCCTTTCGTGTTATGTCCGGTTTTTCCTTCTTCTTCTTCATTTGAGTTGTCAACTTGAAGATGTTGAATTTGGTTTTCTTGTTCAGC
Source organism: Columbicola columbae (assembly GCA_016920875.1). Lineage (NCBI taxonomy): Eukaryota > Metazoa > Arthropoda > Insecta > Psocodea > Philopteridae > Columbicola > Columbicola columbae. Next base: position 5,881,525 of record JADMLL010000004.1, read on the forward strand.
CATAATGTGAGAATGACGAAAATCAAACATGCGAACACTATTAAAGATATGATGAGGGAGATGGTGCTCAAGACCTGAAGTTTATGAATTTGCTCTGAAAATAAAATAAATAAAACAAAAATAAAATTAAATATAGTGTGACAGCAACGATTGCCACCACCTCTTCAGCAACATTCCCTTAGTCATCGAGGGTTTTGACCCCGTTTCTCTTCCTGTAATTTAATAGAGTAAAATAGAATCATAAAAATCATCGGGTGTTACATAGTCAACCGCCAAAAATTCCCTCCAGTTTGATGAGTTAATTAAATCAATAATAAATAACCGGCACTAATTTATGGATTCTTTTGTTGAATTATGTTGCCAACACTGATTGTTTATGATAAAAAAAAAATTTGATCTAATTCTCAAATGGGGCTTCTAAACCTAACTCACCCTTTTATAATTAGCCGACTTGTGTCACTTTTAATTAGGCTAACGTGTTGATGAGTATCAAGTGTGAAGTATGACGGAAAGGAGTCTATAGTGCCAAAATGAAACCGACAAAAGCCGGAATGGGAGGTTAGTTACTGTCCTTAAAATCATATGATTCATGGCAGGTGGGAGATGATTGAAAACTCTAAGCAATTTGTAAACATAAAAAAGGGTCTTGGACCAAACAAAATGTGTCCCAAATGATCCGTTAAAAACCAGAAAGTCTGACTACAGATTCTGTTGGCTTTACCATGGTAACCCTCCAAGGTATTATACCCTAAGTTTCGAGAAAGACGTGGAAAAAACTTTGGGCTCGAAACCTACCCCTCAAACCCACTTTCAAGACTTTAACATTTGTCCTTTAAGGGTAGTAGCTCCATGTCATTCCCCTTTGTGGGATTTATGTCGCGGGATGACCTCGTACTGAGGTAGATTTGACCCCCTATTCTCCTCCACTCTTTCTTGTTAATAAAATGCTTCTGAAGAACCTTTTCTTTTGTTCCTGAGGACATCTGTTACCATTCTATGTCATTCGGTTGCTGATGTTTGTGAAACAGCCTGCTATTTGTCCTTTTTTTAAGAGGAAGAGATGGGAGTGGGTTCTTTTTACTTGTCCCTCTTTTCGGTCTGCTTGTTTCTGATCTCTGTTTGAGACAAATGTCTCCCTGTTTATGGTGTTTGTGATGTGGCTTGGTCTGATATTCTTTATAGAAGACATCCTCCTACATCTATAAATTTATAACTGGTACCCAAAATATTCTTTGAAATTGTTTTATTGGCCTAACCTTGATTTCGTCTCGACTGGCTGACGTTTCTCACTCCCAGACGACCTGTCATGTGTTTGGCCCAACTACCGATTCATAGGTTTGATATATACATTAATGAAGCTATCTGCTTTCACCCTCTGGGAAGTGAGACGTTGGTCTGTTGTCTAAACCTTTTTCTACAATTAACAACATACTGACGTCGGCAGGTGTTACCATGTAAACCCGAAAATGTCTTTAAAATTTTGTAAGCCACGGTTACTTAACCCAATTCAGAAGTTAGCCAATAGTTCAGACAACACAAAAATCATTCACAACCTCCAAGCAACATTCTCAGACGCCTAACCAACCCACATTTATAAACCCGAAAACAAACATCCTCACCCACTATCCCACTTGGGTTATTCATCAACCCATCATCAGATTTTAAAATCTAAACAGAGGGTCTGTTTGCGTCTCGAACCGAAGCGACAGTGAAGCACCGACAGCAAGGGATGGGGGATTTTAATTTTGGTCTCGTTTGTATTGTGTTATTGTTGGACGTAGACTTCCCCAAAATAGTTTTTGAAAAGTTATTGAAATAATTAGCTGAATTAATATGATCGCTCACCTTTGTCGCTGTAGTTACTGATGCTTTCACCTCTTCGAACGTATCTTAAGTCGTGTAGATAATCTAAAAAACAAAATAATTAATTAACAAAACGCTTGTTATTTGAGAGTTTTGAATAATTAACCACGAAGACTAACGCGTCAAGGTCAGATAACATTTCGTAGGAAAACAAACCCGGTTTGCAACTGCGTAACGAAATAAAACATTACATCACAGGTAAAAAAATTTAAATAACGTGATAAGAAATAGGTAGGAATGTAACGCGTGCCTGAATGCGAAAAAACCCCAGGAATCGTGTAAATTCAAAAATGGGTGAGTTCCAAGAAAAAACCCCCCGAAAAAAAAATTCAAACGCGAATGAATGGAGTCGATGAAAGGACCACCCCTACGAATTATTTGGACTTACCTTGACAGTGTTCGTTGCACATGAGAACTTCTTGATTATGGCCCTCATTGCAGATTTTGCTGCAGTGTTTGCAGGTGCCATCGATGGGGCTGCAAAATTCGGCAAATCCACAGCTTAATTGACCACATTCCTTGATTTTGGCCACGTTTAAATCGCACAACGCGACGCCAAACAAGAGGCTCAAAGTACCCACAACGTTCATCGTTCTTGTTTACATTCCCAGAACTCTTGTTGCTATGGCTACTCTATTTGGAATTTTTGGAATGCACGATCGATTTTTTTTTCTTTTTGTTTGTTGTGTTTTGATGTTTGGTTCTTGTTCTCTTTCACCGAGGTAGAGGAGGATGTTAAGTGTGAAAGTCTGGCTTTAGTTAAAACTTGTTTTGGATACGTGTGGTTTAGTCATCCAAGTTGAAAAACCTCCAGGATTTGGTCCTCTTGATTATTCCAAACACACTCTTAACTCACTTCCTATTGGATTAATCACTTGATTAAAATCTCAAATCATGTTCTCGATGGTTTGTGTTCCGTTTTCAATATGTCGGAAGGTTTTCAAATGCTAACCTCGATTCGTGACGTAGTCCTTGAAATAGTTTTCGTACTGGTTTTGCAATTCACCACACAAATCGACTCACTATTCCCTGTAAAGCTTTCTCACCTTCTCTTCATCTCTCTCCTGATAATCCAAAACTTTTTATCAAACACAAACGCGAAATTTAAACTAACAACAATCAAAATGAAAATGTTGAAACTTTTAAAAACGCCATCACCACGATAACCTGAAAGTGGTTTTGCTATAGTGACGTGTATCGTACCTTTGAATCGTGGTCTCTCACGAAGAACTTACCTGGCTCCCTCTATGGTCTACCTGTTTCACTTGTTTCTTTTGTTACATAATGACGTTTTGAATTTTTGTGGGTGTATGAGTTTCATTTCCACATTTTTTTTTGTTGTTGTTGAGCTGCATCCTTTCAATCTGACTTCCCTTTTTTTTGTATGTCTTTTGACTGGTTTTTGGGTGTGCTGGAATTTTTTTTTGTGTACGTGGAGGGTTACATCTTAATTTGTTCCATAGTTTAGTGAGTCAGCTGACTGGGGGACTTTTTATTTGTTTACATTCCTGTTTTAGATAAAAATAATTCCAAAATGGGGTTTCCTTCTTGTTAAAAAGATTTACTGTTGGATAGGTTTGGTGTTTCTGTTGGCAACAATAAATCAAAATGAAATCATCAGGAGTTAGCGCCTGAAATCAGCAAAACGAAACTCGAAATTTTTCGGACTTGAAATTAGTTTTCGGATTGTTCAAAAGTTCGATTACTCCTTTGGCGGTGTCGTCTTATTAGCTGTTAAAATCGTTTTTTCGGGGTTTCGGAGGTCGTTATCCGAGTTATTAACAGTCCTCAATTTTGAACGCGGCGTTTAAGACCCCACAAACACGACTAATAATGCGGACAACGACCGACCGCCCCAAGTCGAAAACACTCGAAGGAGAGTTGCGTCCAAAAAAATGCACCCAAAATATCTTCCGATAAATTTGGAATGGGTCCAATCTGAGAAATAACCCCCTTCCCCCGAAAAAAGAAACTGATTTCCCATTTTGAAACCGAACCATAGTTTTTATTTTAGTTTAGTTTAAAAATTCAGCCTAATTGCCATGATTCGAGTATTCTGAGCATGAACCGTGAACGAGAAGAAAGCGAAAGAATTCTTTTGTGGTGAGCATAACACAAAAGACGAACGTTAGAGGCAGTAAGACGGGGTGACAAACGGGATATAAAACATGTTGTGTGCATGACCCTCCGGTGGGAAAATGGTTTTTAAAATGCTTAGCTTATGGAATTGGTCGTCGGGTTAGTTTTCAATACACGGGGGAAGAAACAGGTGTCAGGCTCTGGTACAGGTACTTGCGGACCTGAGTTTTACGATCGGGGTGTTTTGGATGGTTAAGTTCTTAGGTAGGATTTCTCCATGACCTTTGATACTATGATTAAAATATTTCCAGCTGTTTAAGTCTGATCTTTAGACCTCGAAGGCCTTTAGAGCTTTTATTTTTATCCCTAGGGATTAGGTTCTCTTTTCCTACTCCTACGCTTAGTCATGAAGTGAAAATGGTAATCTATCATTTTGCCATTATTACGTCATTCGTGTGTCTATTATTGGCAATACCTGAGGGAAAACTGTCGGTTGGGAAATGATTCAGCTCGTCTTCTTCAAGAAGCTTATGGTGTCTTTTGTTCTTTCGTCAACTATGAGTGATAGGAAAGGTCGATGGAACGTCCCATTGACATCAGACTAGCCTTCTGAGGTTTTGGATGGTATGGTGACTGGTGTCTGCTTGTAGGAAAGTGTTACACTCCATTCTTCCTATTTAATTTTGGTTATCCGTCCAAGTTGTGATAGACGAGAACAGATCCTGAATTAGTTGTCTGAAACTCCAGAATTTTCTGGGAGTAAAAATCCATTCCTCAAGCAAACATGAAAGTTCTCGGTTGCCCCATTTGTGCTCTTTAGATCATGACAGATTTATGGAATTCTTTCGTAACTGTCCTTATCGGATGATTGCTTGCCTGGTGACTCAGGTATCCTTTGAATTATTGTCTGAGATAATAGCTGGTAGACCATAAAAAATGTTGATGAGCTTTTGGTATTTATAGGTTGCTGTAATTATTTTGCGCTGTCTGATTACTGTGGCGTTAGATTCTTCACAGTCCCCTTTTTAATGCTCACATCCTGTATAGTTATAGAAGGTGGTAAATAAATAAGAAAAAAGTTTTTATATAAAAATAGTTTTTATTAGTCTTTTCCCCATAACCATAACCTCAGCACCTTTTACATAAATAGAACTTCCGGTTCCTGATTGAAAACTGGATCACAGACACCATCACCAGAGATTCAGTCTAAGCCTGAACAGGCTTCTCGTGATTTGTGACAAATTGCCTGACTAGTTGAGACTAGTCTGGTAAGACTTTGTAGGGGTTGAGAATCCCTTTCGGGTCTAAAAGATTTTTTATGTCCTTCATGAGGCTAATCGAAGACTGGGATTTTGAAAAGTGTAAATAACGTGGTTTCTCCAGTCCGATTCCATGTTCAGCACTTATGCTACCTTTCAGATCGCGAGTCACTTCAAACACGAAGGGTTCTATTGCATCCTTTAACTGTTGGTCGAATTCTTCAGAACAGATGTTCAGATGCAGATTCCCATCACCTGTAAAATGTGAAAGAGGATTGTGATATACCTGTTCCACAATTGGGGAAGAAGTGGAATCCTTTTTGCGTCTCAATAACTTGAAAAACTAATTGGGATCCTTCCGTAGTATTTTGTTTCAGTAGTTCCTTTGTATTCTAAAATACAGTTGGTCACTCTTAATGCAGCTTCCTCTTGAAAGTAGAAAAGGATCAGAAGGGAAGAAGGAAGAGGGTGTGAGTGAAGAATGAATGATTCTGATGATTTGGGAATGATGTATGACTGGATTGAGTGGGGACGTGATTCAAAGGGGTAACCATGCACTCTTAACCCTCAGCTCTCTTAAAGCTAATAGGTTAATGGGTCACCGTAATAGTAAGCTGACAGCTTACCCAAGTGTCCAAATCCGGTGACGAGACTAGCGGATGTTCCTTTTAATTTATCTCTCATCACTTCGACGAGTTTGTAGAAATTAATCAGCGGGAGGGAGATGTCGTATTTGTAAACGTAACCAGTTTTGAAAAGAGCCAGAGACACCTTCTCTCGAATTTCCCAAATTTGCTGGAAAAACAACTTCAAATTCAGGTATTTTGGAGGTAGACGTTGCTGGTGTCAAGTTTCATTTATCGAATGGCTCACCCTGACTTTGGTTGGTTCGTCTGTTACCACACCATCGCTGACCAAATCCCCTTCCATCATTTTCTCGACGAAATTGTTCACCTTTTCCAAATCGTTGCCACCGGAACCGCTTCTGGTTTCCATGAGAACGTAAAATTTGCAATCTTTGCTTAGTGGGACTTTGCTGTTGAAAACTTTTATGCTTCTTTCGAAACTCAGGTGATCCATTATCTCGCAGGCGCTCAATATCTCACCTAGGTACGAACGAGCTTCTTTGAACGTCTTTAACACATCTTCGAATTTGTTCAAACCTGTTTTAAATGAATTTTTAAAGTTTTGTTTGTTCTCTGTCTCTCTTTCTAACCTCTCTCACCTTCCATCTTACCTAAAAATGCAACAGTGATTGATTTGGGTAAGGTAGGACATTGGATTGCTGCTTTCGTGATGATTCCCAGCGTTCCTTCAGCTCCGATGAATAAATTTTTCAAATGGTAGCCGGTGTTGTCTTTCTTAACAGTGCTTAACAGATCGATTATCTCTCCGTTGGCTAAAACAACTTCCACGCCTAGAATGGAACCGTGTAAATTTCCGTACCTGAACAAACGGATCCCACCGGCGTTCGTTGATAGATTACCACCTATGTGACAAATCCCTTTGGCACCGAGATCGAGAGGCATCATCAAGCCATAACTCTGAAGATGGTTATCTAACGCTTCAAGTACGCATCCTGATTCGCAGACTAAAGCTCCTAAAACCAAACAGACGGAAGTGACTATTACAAACCACCTAGTCTGGAATGTTTGGGTGCAGATGATAGACACGGTCAGAAACATGAATAAGTAACTGGAATCAAGAATGGAAGGCGACAATAGAGACTAGGAACCGAACCTGAAAACTCATCCACGTGTATGATTTTATTCATCAAAGCTGTAGAAATGATGATTTCATCAAAGACAGGAACACTTCCAGCAACCAAACCAGAATTACCACCTTGAGGACATACAGCTAAGTTGTTATCGTTGCAGTACCTAATCAAAGAGGAGACTTCTTCGGTGGTGGCTGGCTTTAGAACAACTTCACTGCAGCCTGGAATCAAAATAGAAATAAATCAAACCTCAGGACTGTCTTCACAGAAATTCATCTCCTCTTAGACAATCACCTCTCACGTGTCCGGCAAAGTCGATGTTATACGGCTGAACGTCACTCACATCACAGAGTACTCTACTTTCGCCCAGAATCGACTTAAAAAATTTGATGTCCTTCGAAGATAGTTTGTTAAAACGACCTCTTTTTATGTTAGAGAACCTATTTTTCGTAAGCTCTGGTAACGTGGAATAAGGACGACACGTGCAAATCCTCCCCAGAGTCAATACGGTGTCTTTGGGCAAAAGGAGTCGTTGCATAGTCCTCAGCATCTTGGAACTGTAAGAAAAAAATTCAAACCAGAATGACTTCCAAAGCTCTAAATTCGTGTCAGGTTCAGCCGATTCTGTCTTCAGGTTTTGCAAGTGCCATCCAATACCATCATTGCTACTCAAGGTTGACATACATCATCTTCAACTTATTTCTCTCCTGTAGTTGGTTGAGCGTCTATGTTGGTTTCAGGTATCATCACCCGGGGCGGGTCACGTGGTTTAAACCTACCCTAAAAATAATTTTTTTATTAACTTTCAACTGACATGTTCCTCTCCAACCAGGCACTAAATTTGAAAACTTGACAGGGGTGTTAGATCACGTGACTGCATCACTTCCAAAATTTAATCAAGTTTAACGCACTCAGAGAGGAAACAAATTTTTTTATCGGATGCAGTTTTGATTTTATAAAAACAAAAAATTAAGATTCGTCACGTTTAAATAATAAGCTCGCATATATGTAAACGAATGTCTCATATCATCTTTTAAAAATGAACGCGGTTGGATTTTTCCCGCGCGAAACCAAGTTCAATGTTTAACTTGCGTGAATAAGCGATAGTCGAAGATATTCCGACCGAGAAAACTTTTTTTCTTGGTGTTGTTCTCTATCCTTTTCTCGAAGGAAAGAAAAACGACTTCATAGGACCCAAAGCGTAAACATGCTCTCATAACGAAGAGGTAATAAAATACGGAAAAGAGAGAGAAGACTATGTGCTGTGGAGGGAGAGTGAGGGGAGGTAGAAAAAGAGGAAAGAGGTGGTCCGACTGGTTCCACATTGACGATGGCAAATTGTTTTAGGCCAATATGGTCAAAGCAATAGGCTTGAATGTTTAATTATAAGAGGAGTTTGAACGAGTTGGACGTAGCTTTACCGCCAATGGGAACTTAAACACACACAGGTTGTGTTGGAAAGACTCTCTGATGCAGAAAGTTATTTATCTATTGTTACTTGTTTATTTAATTTTTCTTGAGTGGAATCTCAATCAAGGAAGTGCTTAATTAAGCGCTCTCCAACGTCCTACTGCACATCAGACTAGTATGACTCGAATTGTCCTATTAATTTGCCGATTTGAATGATTTTGTAACCAATGAACACCAAAGGGAATTTGATGACTTCACAATTAATATTCTGGTGTGATTTCTTCAGTCCACTCTTAACTGTAATCAAAGTGTTTCTTGGGTAGCATTTCTGGCAGAGAAAGGAAAACCACAGCTGCTTGAATGTGAAGTGAAACCCCAAAAGCATCACCACTGAAGTGGTATAGAACTGTGTGTTGTTGGCAGCCCTTTAAATTTTTCCACTTGAACCTGGGTCAGCAATAACAGGAATAGGTTTGCTGAGTTGCTTTCCTCAACTTGAAGATTTACAGCTTCTTTAGTTGTGAAGGTCTGAAGCTTGTTTGATGGTCTTAAATAGATCTGACAGTCTAACAAAAAAAATGAAAAATATTTTGCTGCAAAGTGATCAACTCATTCTTCTACAAGACAAACTCCAAATTTTGTATTTGATATACTAAATCAGTGATGGCAAATCCCTGTCTGAAAAGTGAGTCAAGTTCTATCTCAATTCCCACTTCATAAGTTAGAAAGTCCTAGAAGATTCTGGGTTACCATGTCTTGGAGAGCTTAGGTTTCTTGGGTTAAAAAGTCTAAGGATCATGGGTTAACAAGGAGTCACCGGTTAAAAAGTTTAGAAAGTCATCTGCTATGAGTATAGACCACCAATTTGGTCATTCAGAAAGAAACTGAGGGAGCGTGTGGTACCAATAATACATAAAAGTTTGACAGACCCTTTGGATGGTTCCTCCACAAGACAAACTCCAAATTTTGAATTTGATATCCCAAATCAGTGATACCAAACACTTGTTTCAAAGGTGAGTCAAGTTCTGTCTTGATTCCAGCTCACAGGTTACTCATTGTAGAGGATCTTGGGTTGAAAAGTCTAAGGAATCATAGGTTACCAAAACTAAGCTAGTTTTCTTTACATCCCCTCTCCCAAGCTTTGATTTTTCTGTTGTCTCTAAGTGAGACACTGTAGTTGGTCTGGCCTTAAAGGGGCTTCATATCAAGGCTACAGACCAGTGTCTAACCTCAGGAATAGGATAACAGGATATGACTGGAAGTGCAGGCTAAGGAAGAGGATAAGAGTAAAAGAGTGGTGATGATGATGAGCGACTTAAATATAAGAACCTGGAGATAGAGATACAACGAATGTGAGGAGTGATAACGGAGGTCATCCCCATAATAGTTGGTGCATTTGGCTATACGCCACTTACGCTTACCAGGGTTCCAGGACAACCAAAGGCTCATATTGTCCAGGAGACTGCGCCTACGTGCATACCGCACATTTTCAGCTGAGTGCTATAACACCACATCCGGATACACCCCTCAGGACGCTTGTTGCATCTTGGGGCATATCCGAAGAAACCTACCGACAATTCCCTCAAGTCGTGGAAAGAGAAGAGGAGTAAAAAGAAGACAATTCGAGGAAATAAGTAAAGTTAAAGCAGCACAAAAAACATCTAGAAAGAGAAAAAAATCTTACCGCCAAAGGTACAGTTCAAACCAACACCTGAACCATTTCAAAAATTGTCCCTGGGTCAGCGTTGGATAACCTCTTGTCCGCCATCACTTCTCTAGAAGGTGATGAAATAAATAAAATAAAATAAATTTTAATGTTACTCCTAACAGCAAGAGTCATACCGAAGTTAGGGTAACGTGACACTATCTCAGGGAGGCTTTTGAAAAGATCCAGATGTTGCTGTCACTAAACTGTATCATCTTCGACAATGAACTCCTTAACGAATTTCATTCATTACCAACTCATACACTATAAAAATCCAAAAATCCCGCCAAAAAGTTTCGTACAAACTGTAGCCCCATGCGCAGCAACAAAATCCAGTATAAAAATTAATTAATTCAAATCAATTCGTTAATTAAGATTTAAATTATACGGCAAACTATTTGACAAATTAATTAACAAACTAAAAGACACAAACGACTTTAAAAACTATAAAAGGAAAATGGAGTCGAAAAAAATGGCGATTACACTTATTGATAACTAAACTGTTACGGAGAGCGCGCCGAGGAAGGACGTTCCCGCGTTTGATAAACACGGGACTCAAGTTCGTGGCACCAGCATTGGACGTGGAAGACAATTGCGCGGTGTCGAGCTGCGACAACGCGCATTCATCAACGATTTTCATTTGTCTTTCGATTCGAAACTTCAAGAATGCATGACCAACGTTTCGTCAAGCGAAACACTATTTTTTAATTGGAAGGAAATGATATTAAAAAAACATGGGCGAGAGCCGCGACGCCGACTTTTTGCCCGACATCCGGTTCAATCAGGAATATCAAATCCCGGATGAGCTTTCATTTTGCCTCCCATCTCCGATTGAAAGCCCTTCCATCATCATCTGAGTCGTCGATCCCCAGTTTTGTCTTTGGCAGGAGTCGAAGTTGGATGAATCAAGTGTTACTCAACGCCAACTGTTGGCTCATAAATCTACTTCCGACATCAGATGAGGTGTCAAGTGTTAAATTTGCTAGCATCCTCTTATCGTGTTTGTTTGGTTTCTTTAATTATTGTTGTGGGCTAAAGCTCTGCAAAATTTGATCTGATTATGGATCAAATTATCTTTCTCATCCCTAACTTCGGCAGTAACCTTTGACGAGTAAACAGATCAGGACCCCCTGACAAAACCTCTCGGAAAGGCCTTACGCGATTCGCACCTGTTTACCCGATGAACTTTGCATCAGTGCATGACTTCGACTATGCAAGGCTAGGAAAGCTCTCCCGGATGCTACCAATGCTACCTTCAAGTTCTCCTTCTCTGCTCTTAAAGTTACCACCTCCAAGAGCTCGTCAAAGAACCTCTCTCTCTCTCTGTCTATTGGTATTGCAGCTCTGTGAGAGGCTTGGCCTTCACAGTCACTCGTCTTCATCTATCCCGGTCCTTGGCGACTTTTCTCCAGCCCTGAACTCTCAGCAACTTTAAGTCTTCTTCTACTTCTTCTAGCTATTTTTTCCGAGGCCGGGTTGTCGTTTTCCTTCAGGATGTTTGTTGAGGAGTTGTGCTGGTAGTCGGTTGAGTCCATCCTGGCCAGGTGACCGACCCACCGCAGGCAAGCTCTTCTGACATAAATCGACAGTAGTCTTTTGTAGCGGCCATACAGCTCATCATCTCTAGGGAAGGACATTTCCTGTTTTAATCCTTCAGTTACCACCGTTCTAACACATTTTTCTGTCTTTGTCATAATCAAACATCTCAAATTTCTATACAAGTCCTCACTCTCTTTCATTCAAAGATATCCCATCAAATAGCGGACAAGTAGCGGACAATCAGCAACGGTGTGGAAAACGAGAGGCCCTGAGTACGCCAGCTCAGGCAACTAAAACCACTCATGTCCAAGGAAACAATCTGAGGGCGAGAAGCGCCGCACTAAAAGCGTAGCCTCTCCGACTGAGGATTATCGGCAAAATGCGAAAGAGTAAGATCAACGGTTCTAATGGAAGAAGAAGATTAGTCTGAAACTCCAACAGCGAAGAAAGAGGAGGAACATACTCACCAAACCACAACTGCTACCTTGCAGAGAATAGGAGTAAGCACAAAGACCAAGAAACCCTACCGGACAGAAATGGACAGCCATCCGGAGAGCTGTAGAGGGGCGCATCCCCGGAAGGTTGTGAATAAGGCTAATAACCCTATCTACAGCAAAACCCAAATATTACGAAATCGCAGAAACGAGTTGAAAACCCGACTGATTCTAGGAGACGACTTTTTTTGCTGCAGTGAGCCAATCTGGCCAGGACGAACCCCAACTTATTACCAGCACCAATCCTCAACAACCCGGCAGCCCTCAGAAAAGATGGTCAGAGGAAGTGGAAGAAGACAAACCTGCTGGGAGTTCGGGGCTGGAAAAACGTCGCCAAGGACCGGGACAGATGGAGACGAGTAACTGTGAAGGCCTTAAAGAGCTGTAATCTTTAGAGCTTCCTCTCGAGGACCAAAACAGGTTTCATGTCTCCTTTAAGGCAAATGTCCATCGGTCTTCGATCTTAAGACTTCCTGCTGTTTCGTCTGTTTTGTCTTCTAATTTTCCTTAGAGTCTACTGTCTGCCCACCTATAAATGATAGGGTTTCAGTGTCTTTTGACCAAATCCTCACTCTTATAAAAGATCATCCAGATCATCAAACAATCAAACTCCACTTCCTGTATGGTTCTTCTAAAGCTAAAAGGTTTTATCCAGAATGAAAACCTTTCAATTCAAGCTCAGGTTTGAAAAGATTCAAATCAGCAATTTAATTAGACAACAAAAGGAACTCGGTACCTCTCAACAGTGCTAACTACTTCTTTGGAGATCACAACCTTTAAATAAGAAATAAACAGAGTCAGCAGGGATTTTTGAACTTGAAGGAAACCCAATAAAGCTTCTTAAGTCCAAGCTTTTTGTCTTTGTTAATTGTGAAGGAATCTTTTCTTCCCTTCGTCTCTTACTTACCTTAATCCAGGGTGGCTTAACTCTGTTCATTAAAACGACTCAGTGACAGGGGGTGAAGTATTACTTGCTACAGATTTTTAAGCCCCCAATAAGCTTTGAAGTAACAAACAAATTCAAAAAAGGTTTCAAAAACAACCTTTCCCAACGAAGTTCTGGAAAACAAAACAGGAACTGACATAATCGCAAAACAAAATACTTCAAACCTCAACCGACAGAGAACATAAAACGGTTGTTCGAAAAAGTAGTCGTTCGTAGGTGGACAAAAAAATTTTTCTTAAAGTCACCGCCTTCGAAATAAAATTCAACCTTAATTCATTTCCTCTTTTACGAGTTAATAAAAATAAATTAGTTTTGTCAATGGCGCATAGATTTCTCTCAAGAAATAATAATAAAACATAAATGTTATGGTTTTCAAATTCGTGGTATAATTAGTTGTTAAGATTGTGTATTTGAACTTCATTTTTATAGCTGTTCAAGCAAATCGATTTAAGCAGGAATATAAGCGAGAATTCCAGGTAGTACGAGTAGTTATGGCGTAGGTCAATTTATTGCTTAAAAGTCTTTCGGTGTCATTTCCCATGGTTTATGTTTGCTTTGCCATTTTCCCAGACGAAGATGAAGACATTGGAGCTTGTATAGTGTACTGTTACTCCCTGAAGGGATTTTTGTCTTTCGAAAAAGGCTTAGAATAGTTGGGCCCAAATCAGAGTCTGTCTGTCTTTGTTGTTGCTTTAACCTCTTATTGGTCATGTTTGAAATTTGTTTTATCCAAACCTTTAATTTGGAATGGCCCCATTGAACTGATTTCTTGTGTGCTTAAGAAGAAGTGGTTGACATTAAACCAGAATCTGTCAAAGATCTAAGCTTCTCCCAGTTGTGTTAGATTAGCCTCCTTCCAAATTCTAGTGAATGAAGTCTGTTGGGAGGATCATCTCAGAAAATAATGTGAAGAGTGGAGTGGAGGGGGCCTGACAAAGTCTAAACATAGTATTGCTGATAAGGAAAGAACTTTGTGAAGGGAAGGGATGGTTGATGGTTCCTGACAAAGTTTAGGGATAATCAGAATCACTATCAAATGGTAGGGAGTGTGAGCTATAAAATTTTCTTCTGTCTCACTATATAGCCTGTCAGCTTTAATCTGTGACTTTATGGTTAGTCTAAACCAGTCTACAAGTCAGCTAACACAATTCATTGAACAGTTGACTGTCATTCTATAAAATGGAGATGAGGGCTTGTCAAAGGTACTACAAATTCAGTTAATTACTTAAATAACTCATATGGCTTCCATTTTGGTTTCTTTTCCCTCAGTCATTTCCTCTGAAGAAAGGAAAACAGTCAGCAATTGTGTAGTACTCATTGAATCTGAGTTCTTCTTGAACAATAGTGATGTTCAGGGTCTTTATCTCTTGGTAGTAAATTACCTTATCTTGAATGCAAAATGGTGCAATGGTGGCTGTTTCCTGTGATATGTGTAAACACAGATCAGCTTAAAATTCTACTTTCTCAGTTGATTCAACCAAGATGGCTGACAATTAGGTACACACTTAAAACAGTTCAGGTTGTTGGCTGTGAGTTTTTGACAATATATCCTCTCCCTCCATTCCCAACTTCATTGAACATATTTCAGGGAATCTTTTAGAAGGACAAGAGAGTACCTGAAGGGGTGGGAAGGGGTAACAAGTACAACACATGACAACATGAAAGAAATCTCCAAGAGAGGTGTGGTAGTTTTAAACGTTATTTGCGGAAGGTTCAGAATTTGTTGAAGGTATAAGTAAGCTCAGAGTGACAAAGCAATAGTCGGAAATGAAGATGGCGTGGAACAATATAGATCGTGAAGAATGGGGACGGCACAATACAAAGCCTGCAGAATAAAAAGAAAAGAATCTTATTCAAGCATCTTCCCCCCCAAGCACGGCAGTAATATATGATTGATTAGCCATAATCTCCGAGCCAGGATTTCTTGGGGCTGGACAAAACATCCATCTAAGTAAAAATCCAATTTATACTCGAATAGAGGGGGATTTCAATGGGAATGGAAGGGCGATACGCGCGTCGTCACGAACTTACCCATAATTCTTTGCGATTCCGTTGATTCGGACTGTAAAAAGACGACGAGTTCACATTGTCAAACATAAGACGGATGGCGGCAAAAATTTCAAAACATTGAAGGCGGTGAGTAGAGGAGAGAGGCAAGAGGTCCGGGTAAACGAAAACCCCCAAATCACCAGGGCGAAACTTTTTTGTTTAAAGGGTCGTCAGGAGGGAAAAAGAGAGAGAGAGAGAAAGAGAGAGAGAGAAGGATATTGGAAATGTGGGCTCACCAATGGTACTGTATAAACGGAGATAGAAAATCCTTTCTTTCCACAAGTCAAATATAAGATTTTATTCAACGACCATAATCTTGCCTTGTTTGTAATGTTGACAATTCCCTAGTTGTCTCGCTTGGGCCTTTTTAAAGGAGAACTGGAAGCAAGAGTTTCGTCTTTAAAAAACAAGACGCTTACCCTATCTTCGGATTACTTCAAAATTGGTAGTTACTGTATTGTTTTAAAAAACAAATTATAACAAAAACTTAACTCCCCCCAAAATTTCAAAAACCCGATTACAAAAAAAAACTTTAATCAAAAAGTTTTGCTTTTAAAAATAATTACACCTCCAGGTGACGGAGCTTTTCTCAGGTACGTTACATACCTACAGGTTCAGGCACACGACTTTACTATGAATTCCCGAAAAACTTCGGATAAAGTTTCCCAAAAGTCTGTTACATAACCCAACCAAGGACAAAAGCATCGTAGTAATTATACATAGCGTCTCATTCTTTGTTGATTATGCTACCGGAAATGTTTTTGTCAGAGTTCCCAAGTTTCACGTTGAAAAAAAATAACGAGGCGTACAAAAAGCAGTAGCCGTCTTTTCATTTACGACCCCATGATTGCTATTCAGATTGAAAAAAAAAATCAACTCGAACAGTTGTGAGCAGAATCCACCAATCAGAGCAGAGAATATTCTCACTCTGATTGGTCGAAATAAATAATGAACTTGAGCAGGGGAGAAGAGTGAGTCGGCTTGGTGAGGAGGGAAATCGTTCACGGGGGGAACTGAGAGGCAGTTCGGTAACCTTTTAGTGAAGTGCTGCTTTTTTTTTCTATATTTTTGGTATTTAAGTGAATCACTGTGTTTGATAATCTCTAAAAATCTTCAATTAATAAAAGAAAAAACGAAATCTTACGGTGTGCTTCAGTTTGTACGAAGGAAAGTTTGAACAGAACAGTTTTTGTTGGTTGGTTGAATTGAATACGTGAGTCGTTACGAGACTATCGATTGTATTGTGTATTACCGAATTTAAAATTAGTGTTGCTTCAATCAAATCCGTCATAAGTTTAAGTAATAAAAATCAAACTGCAGTTTTTAAAGTTTATTTTATCATTTAAAAGAGCTCTGGTGATTAGAACAAAGACTCGAACAGGCGCGGGGTGTTTAACTTGGGATATACGCGTCATGCACAAGATGGCGGCTCATTAATATTTTTTTTTCCTAACCTTAGCACCCTAACGAAACTCGTCGTTCGATTAAACGGCCGATTTACAACACAGGACATTTTAATTTCGGTCAGATAATATTTATTACTTACTCTGGACGACTGGATGAGAGTGAAAATGCCGCCGAGATATGTAAGTGCAGTCAAATGTTGACAAAAATATTCCGAGTTTTAGTAACTTCCAATCAAGTCGCGGTTACTAAGGCAGTGGAGTTATTATCTTTTCTGAAAATGTTTTCCCCTATTTAGTTTACTTCAAACCATTGCCAAATATGTAGCTGAAAATTAGGGATTTCCTTTAAATATTGATTTTAAATTATAATTAGAGGTTAAATCACATGTTTGAATGACGGTCATTTGGAATTTTTTCATTTGACAGTTACGAATTTAAGCTTGATTATTGGCCCGCTTGCGTAAAAGCAATTTTTTATCTTATTCGATGAAATGTGTCGGCTTGTTATGCACAAACTCAATTGTGAACTTGGGATTTTTGTAAGATAAGAAGCTTTCTCAAAGAGCTAGATTACCATTGCTATAAGCTTCATTTAGAATTTAGCCGATAAGCTTGCGAGGATTTTACCCCATACAAAAGCTCTCGTTGATAAAAGAGGAATGGCTGATTCCCCTTTGTAATTCTTTTTCTTTTTTATTATAACTCCTAAGCGAATCTGTCGGCCATTGTAGTATGTTTTGTTTTGAACCCTCTTTGTTTAAAAATAATCCCTCCCTTATATCCCAATTGCATCTGGTTTGCATCTGCTTTAAAGTTTTTTGTCTTTCATTTTGTTGAGAATAAATTATTTCACTTGGGGTGGTTGTTTAGTACTCCTCCATGCTAGCATTGATAAATTAAAACATTTCCTTCATTAGTAAAACATTGTTTATTGGGGTGGAAGATGCAGCTTGTAAATGTTGATAGATTGAATCTCATCAAATCATTTCGAGTTCCCTTATCTAAAACAAAATTTGACTGGCTTTATAATAGAAATAACATTTGTAGCTCAATCTGATTGTTTGAATACTCAAAGCTCAATCTTATCTTTTATGCCATCTGTCTTTATTAGAGTTTCATTCGGGTGAGAACTCATGGTTTTTTTATTGTTGTACTTAAGCGTTTCAAATGGTTTCAGATAAACTTCATAATATAGGTTTTAAAATTGTTTATGTAAACATTTAGTAGTTGGTAGTGTTGGTTGGCAGTTAGTACATTCAATGAAATCAAACTCTATTGATTCAAGTTTTAATGAAATAGGTTTGTACACATTCATTTGTTCTTTGAAATCGAGAGTGTTTGGAAGGGTGAAGGTGTGTTATTTATTTCAGGTATAAAGTTGGAAAAGTTAAAGGTAATTATGACATCTTTTAAGATGCTACAACACACTCTCATCTTGGTTTCTTTTATTTTTGTTGAACTACTTTCTGATTAGTTATTTTAAAAATTGTGGAGTGACTTAAAACAAAAGTCACACTCATTGTTTTATGTATCTGGGGTGAAATTTGTGTTGAGTTTTGTACTCATTGATGTAATCGGTGTATGGTTCTACAATTATATGGTATTGATTATTTATGTGTATTTAATTCTATTACTTCCTTTTGTGTTTCTGCAACAATCTTTCATTTTTGTTTCATCTGTGACCCTTGAATCTAAGGGTAAGTGGTTGTGTGTTAAAACATAGTTGTTACTTTCTTCAGGGAGTAGATACAAGCAAATTATAATCATCACTTTGCTCTTGAGTGCAGTGTTTTAATTAAAATGTTTTTTTGTTTTGATTTTGATTGGTTAGTGTAGTTGGAAAAAGGTTTTTGTTTATACAAAATAAAGTATTCGAATAAATAATGTTACTTACATGATGTGGACTTTGACTGATGATTGCAGTGCTTCTCGATATATAGACCTTGTTAACCCTCTTGTTTTTGCGAAGAGACTTATGTAAGTGTGACTGCTTGCACCTTGCTCTCTTGTTTTAATTTACTCGAATCATATCAGCTTTAATGAGGAAAAATGTCAAGAGAAAAATAAATAAGTGTGATTGTTTTGTTAATTGAAATCTGTCATTTGAATTTGTATTATTGAAAGAAAGAAAAATTATCTTACATAGGCCTGATAAATCGATTGGTGAAGTAGTGAGTTGAATGTATTTCGAAAGGTAATTTTATGTCTTGGTCGGTTGTTTGATTATTTTTTTCTTCTTGAGCCTTGAGTCTAAGCGAGGGTTTGAGTTAAACCATTGAGTTAGTCGCTTGCTGACCACTTACCATACATTTCACAGGTAATGGGTTTTACACTTGTTCCTGAAAGAAATTACATTTCAGTGTGCTTGCAAGAGTCAAGGTTTTCATTTATGACTTTGGATCAAGTCATTACTTTAATGATTGATTATTTAATGGCAAAAAAGGTTTTTACATGCTCTCATAATAATTGTTGTTGTCGGTTGTGTTCTTGTTAGTTGCTCTCTTACCGGTTTTCTATTCAGGTGTGTGGAGAAAAGGTGAGTGGTTTTATTATTGTTGAGTCTCAAGCTCATTTCTGGTTGTGATTAATTTTTAAAGACTACCACCAATGTTCATGTCACTGGTTTACTTGTTAATGTGAGCAGTAATATGTGACCAGGGGGGGTGGTTTTGGGGAAGGGTGGTCTGGGAGAAAACAGTCCAAAACTGGTTGCAATCAAATCTTACTTCCTTATTTTAAAGACGGCAAATCTATTGTTAGTGGGCCGTTGACCTTCGACTCATTAGGGGACTCTATTTTGGTACAAGGTCGTTGTGTGGTACCTAACAAACAGGTTTCACATGTTGAGATACTCCAGGGTTTTTATTTTTATTTTTGAGTAAGGGTGGAAGTTCTTGACTGGGCTCTGTGCCATATAAAAACCGTTATTGTTGGGTGCAAATAAAATAAATTTTTAATTTTTATTTTGTTGTCAGCAATGGTATTTATTTATTTTTAATTTTTTGACAGTAAAAAGATTGGTTGCTGTATTTTATTATTTCTTCCGTTTTTTTTGTAGTGGGGGTTGATTGACGTTTCAAAATGTCGTCATTGAAATTCTTTGAAAGGGGATGTTGTACAAATTCACTCGATCTTGTTGAATTTTAATGGCGTTAATATTGCTTGTAAGAATATTTAAAAATTGGAAAACAAAAGCTACCACCCCCCCAAAAAACATTTCAAAATGGTTACCACCTAGATGGTTTGGAATGAGAAAAGGGGAGGGATTTTCGGGCTGAGTGGGCTATGTTTCCACGTCGTGACTCGGGGAAGGGGGAAGCGCGGGGGAAAAATTTCCCCGCCGTGACGTAGAAAGCTCAGTATCGAAAAGGTAGCGACTGGAACACGTCCTTTCCGTTTTCATCCGTTGGTTATCTCGGTGTGTGTGTGTGTGTTTGTTATGTTCTTCGAAAGCGACAGAAATTTGGGAGGGCCGGTTCGGGTAAGTCTGGGAGAAAAATGAAGATAAAAATGCGGTGGATGGGGGATTGTAAAGGGAAATCTGGTGTGATTTCGGGAAGTAGGAAAAGTTCGGGAAATGAAGAAAAGCAACAGGCACCCCTCATCCCCGTTGGAACAATTTCTTTTGAAAATTTGATGGGATTAAATAAATTCGCGTGACTGACCAGGTCGCCGGCTTTTCTTCCGATCTAATTGCTTGATTTTATTTTCTTGACTTTTTTTTCTTCTGCTGTCTAAATTTTTTTTTTAATCTCATCTTTTAGTTTTGGACTAGAAAAATGACGTAAAATGAGAGGACAGTCGTGTATGTATCCTGTTTCTGTTTCAAGAGATTGTATTATATACAAATCCACGAGATAATAGAAATGGAAATGACAATACTGAGCACAGATATTATCACCTCTAATCGATGGTATATAGTTTCCCACAGAAGCCTTAGGTGGTAACCCCCCACCCTCCACCCAAAAATTCTCAGATATTAGGCTTGATTTGATAATATAGGAATTCAGTAAACGAGGGGTATTTTTGAGTATATATTAGCTTTAGCTGTGTGTAGTTTATATGATGTGATTTGTGAATTGCACAGTACTTCGTCCGGATTTCGTTTCATAAGTTATGCACGTTTTCATCGATGAATTCGTTTTTATGTGTAATCGTAATTGTTTCATAAATCATGCACACTGTTTTGATAAAATTTGTATTGCGGGTAATATAACCTGTTGGGATTTGGTTTCACAAGCACATTCTGGAAATTAATTTGTTTGATACGTTGCACACTCTCAGGTATACCTGTTTTCATAAGTACTTCACACTCCAACGAGAAATTCGTTTCGTAAATGACTCATATTCCTGAGGTGGTGACGTTTTATAATCAATCCCACCTGCAGAAGGATTTTGAAAAATGAATTCGTTCCGTGAGTAATATACTGTATCCATTTCATAAATATTGCACGCTTTCGTGAAAGATTGTGTTGGTCATATTTGAAAGAAGGTTTCATTTCATAAATGCTGCACACTTGTTGGGAATGACGTGAACAATATATGCGATGTTATGATATATATAGACAATTAGTATGACTTGTTTGGTGATTTTAATCCAATGAACTAAACACGATTTAGTGCATTTAGTTTTAGAAAAAGGCCCTGACATATGTTAGATGAATAATAGGGTGCAACTCTGGCAGGGATGGGGATGGAGGAATATGACAAAGGTGAGTGACAGGGGTTTTGAATAAGGTGTAAGTATGCGTGCATAATATAAGAGGGAAGAGAGGCCTGAGGGCATCCACGCAAAATACGTATTGTAATGTAACGTTGCTTATTCGCTTTATATGTACTCATTGGTGTAAGTCAGCGTTTTCCAAACTGGGAGGCGCGAATATCAGTCAAAAAAAAGTGCACGTGCAACTAATACAATGCGTAACATAACTATTATGCTGTTGATGCCAGCCTTACCCGTAGGAAACAATGGTTCTGAAATACATCTGCCCCAGTAGCGGGAGGAGTAGTGTAGTGTTTAAGTTCCTGACTTGGACGCAAAGGGTCGTGAGTTCGAATCCTCCTCCAGCATCCTGTTGTACCCCAAAAAGGGTTAAAATCACCACCAAATACATCTGCCCTGTAGGGATCGTATGTGTTTATACTATTTTATAAATTTGAATGCCATGTGACCAAATATTTTAAACAGAGCAGTGGAAATATGAAGTTTGGAATATAAGCATGTACGTAGTTATAGTATAATTAGCTCTTCTAAGGATATATAGATGGAAGAGGATACTGAAACACCCGAGAAGAGTACATTAAGGGAAATATACTATTACTAATATTATAATTTTGGCAAAGTTTAATAATATATATGCAAGAGGCGTTTGCCTTACCATCTTATAATAAAGTTTTGCGAATATTATTATAAAAAGAAGTGTGCGTTATTTATGAAACGTTGAATTATCTGATAAAAAGGGAATTTATTTATGAGTCCATCTAATTTTTAATTGTTTTGTGACTTCGTAGACTAGTAGATCATAACAAATGGCGGGAGGGGGCGCCGTGAGAGAGCACCAACTCGAAATCGGCGCCGCGCCTTGAAAAAGAGTATCTAAGCATAAGAACACATTTTGAGGAAAGAGTGCCAAAAATTTGTTTATTCATCAAAGCTGGGAAATAATAGTCAACTCTACCACCCTTAGAGGATAAAATTAAGGGTGAGAAAGGGAGAGAGAGAAATGAGCGATGTTAGAGTTGTAGTAGCATACACATGTTTATAAAATCAATGACAAGGAAACGACAATTTAACGGTCAAACGGAAAGAATTTTCCTTTTACGCTGCCGGTTCCGGTTTCCGATGTGATGGAAGCCAGTAGTTGGCGAAAAAGTATGCAAAGGGCATACTAACTTCGTCAGTCTCTGGCCAAACTCATAATTCACTCATTTATTCATTAGGAGTGGTACATAAAATATTAAATCGTTATACGGTCAGGGAAATGGTTTTTCAGTTTTTGCTTTTTTTTTGGTCTTTTTTTATACGGTTAAAGTTTAGAATCACCTTGACAGGCAGGAGGATTATTCGTCGTGGCGTGTGTATAGGAAGTGGGAGGAGGCTATGGAATAATTACGCTCGGAGAAGGAACGGAGATTAGTTTTTAATTGTCGATCGGGATTCACCTACTTCTGTGCAAAGTGCACTCAAGGAAGGCAGTGGGAAACTGGTTTTCCACTGGGAAGAAGTTGCCTTTAGAATGTTAGTTGTGGCGGCGCAAAAGGTAGGAGACAAAAGTTTGATTCAGAGAAGTTTTAACGGTCGTCTGTGTGTTTTGACATCTTTAGAGTTCCTTTGTATCCGCGGACTGTGTCAGCACGATCAATACATGACAGGTAAATTATGTGTGCGTATTGATGAATGATTAGACTGTCGAAGTTTTGTAAGGATACGCAGTTGTGCGCCTGAGGTGCTTTGATTAGAACTTGGTAGGAATCCGAAAGGGATGTTGTCCAGGGAACGTAGATGAGAAATCGGTGATTTTGCGTTTTCGTGAAGGCTTGTATTTCATAAATAATGCACAGTTGGGGGATTTGTTTTATAGCTAATGCGCACTTTTTCGAAGTAATTGTTAACTTCCGAAACTCGTTGTATTTTTTAAATATTTGATTTTCCTGTGATTATTGGTTTTCTAAAACGAAATCTAAGAAGATGTGGAGAGTTTATTTTAATAACGTACAAAAATAAGTCATCTTATATTTCAACACCCAATAAATTATTTATTTATATAAATGAAATCTTTTTAGAGGCGCGCATTAACTTTGAAATGAAATTCTCATGAATATATGCGTCACTTATTGAACAAAAACGTCCTGAGAGTGTGCAATAATTTTGAAATAAATTTTATTGAAATATGGCGCTACCTATACACCCCCATCCGAATTTACATTTAACCAACGCATTTGGCATTATACAACTAAGTGTTGTGACTCCATATAAGTTAAATTTATAATTGTTTGTATATATGTATGTATGTGAAGAGTTATTGCGTCGTCATTTTGATTTTTGAAGAGGATCAAAGGTTATGGGGTAGGGAAAAGGAAAATGAGAATCGGGAATCGGATGTTGGACTTGAAGAGAGGTTGGTAGCGGGGTTGATTGGATAAAAATTGTGAGAATCGTAAGGGTTGGCTGTCGTACAGAGAACTACTTTGATTTGACGTTTTTTTGTGGATGAAGGAAAGCGTGAGCTTAAACTTTGAGAAAGAAAAAGGCGGAAATAAATGCATGGCTGGTTCCGCTGTCTCAAAATATTTCTACTGCCTTCCTTTTGGTAAAGCATTTTAGGGGTTGCAACTGGGGCGAAAAAAAAATGAGGAGAAAGAGGGTTGTTAAATAAAAATGGAAGGAAAGCTGGAGGATTTGCCCGACCATTAATCGAACACACGTCGATTCCAACAGTCGTCGAAACTGTACTGAATCATAACATCACCTCAAAAAGAGTTTTTCACGTTTCCATCTCTGTTGTGTGAAACAAAGAACCCTCAGGACTTAACTCCTGTCTTCTTACCCTCTTCCTCGTTCTTTGTCAGCCTCTCTTGGATTTCTTCCCTGTCAGATTTGTCTCTCTTTTTATTTTTTTTAATTTTCTCTTTCTCTTTCACTCCCAGTTGCTCCTTTCACTTTGTCTTAAAGTCTCTAAGGTTTTGCGAACCGTATTAAACGTTTTTGAATTACCCCGTTGTCCTTCCCTTGCCCCCCAACAGAGATTTGTTTCTTTTATTTTGACATAGGAAAAGTTTAAAAATTTTCCAACAGTCTTTTTAATATGCTAAGGGTGAATTTTCTTTTGATTTTGATTTTTAGAAAATAACTTTTGCGGAGTGGATGGTGGTGGTGGTGGGGGTGGATGGGTTGGGAAGTGGAGAGAAGTTCCGGGTTTGGCTTTGAGCTTGGTCGAGTAATTATAAGTTGATACGAGGAATAATTACCGCTTGAAGGAACTTTTTGATTGGTCGGGGAAAAAAAAATTTTTCGTTCCTTTTTGATTATAGAGAAAAAAATGTCTGAAAGATTATTTTCTGGTTGGATTTCCTTGTCTTCGATACAACCAACCAACCCCGCCCTGTTTGTTGGAAAAGTTTTCTTTTTCACCTGTCAAATCTGGAGATTTCTGACAAATTCGAGTTGTGGGTTTTGTGGCTGGAGAGTCTGAATAGAGATGTGATAAAGGAGACTGGTGGGGGTGGAGCTTATACAAAATTTGCTGTCGTTCTAATTTCGTCTGTTTATTAGCCCTATTGATCTGTTCCTACCCCCTCCTCCCGCCTCCCGTTTCAGTTTGTCTATGAACTTGCACCAAAGTTGAGACCCTTAAATATGAAAAACGGTTCTGTCGTCTGTTTCTTGAGTTGAATTGAATGACTCGTTTCGAACTACAACCCCATCTGGTATTACACACACCCCTAAAATGCGTTTTTTTTTTGTTGTCGTGTCCCAGTCTTAACAGAAAATGTTTTTTATAACTTCGACGGGGCTTATTTGCCGTTTTTGTCTCCCTCTCCAGCTATTTCCGATTTTGGTTTGGAAATTAAAATGTCTGACAGTTGCGCTCCGCCATAAGATCAAAAAGTGAGATGAATGTGTGTGATTTCTCTGACAAGTCTTTGAAGGGATGAAAAGAGGGCGCTGCGGGTCGGGAAGGGAGTGGTTGATGGAAAAGGTTGGGTAAAAAGTATTTTCTTTCAAATCGACTACCCTTGAATGGTTTCGTATGCCTGTACCTGTTTCTATTGTTTCGTTTTATATAGGGGCCGGGACTGTATATAAAAGATTTTGGGGGATTAGTAAGGTTTGCGACCTTGTAGGTTGTAGTTTGAACAGATTTTTGCAATGGATAAGTTCGGTTCCTGTTCAAACGATGCGGGTATATAATGTATGGTGTGGTGTATAGACAGTCGAAATGTTGTTACTAGCTGATGGAGATATATTTAAACGAACGGTTCCTTAATTTCGTAAGTAATGCACACTTTCATGAATAATTAGATTCGTATATAATGCACAGTTGAGACAGGAATTACTGTTGTGAAATCGTAGTACTACGCTTTTAGAGCAGATCATGTAACAGAAGTAGTTTACTGAAAGATTTTGTATCCTAATGTATACTTTCATGATGGAACGTATATATACTAAGATTTTGAAGCTTTTCCCTTACCCTAAATTTTGAACGACAGCCATCAGGATGTTTAGCCCGAGATTTTTTTTATACGGTTTGGTTTGAGGATTTAAAAAAAATTAAAAACGTATAACTGTCTGTTGAATAAGTTTTTTTATATATATACTATCGCCAGGGTGAAATAAGGGAAGGTTATATTATATATTTAAAGCTATTCTCGGTTTATGATTTGATTTTGGTTTTCATTTATTGCGAGGATCGAAAAGCCTTCGACAGTATATTCAATTTATACTTGACGATGTGAGCTAATAACGAGAGACGGGGAGTTTTCGTCGCTGTGTAAACCTTAAATGACGTCACGGACAGCGTTTAGCCGACCAGTGGATTCGAGGGAGTGATTAGGCGAAATGAATTTTTTATAAGTCAAGGGACTTGAGGAAGTTATACAGCGGCGAAAGTTGGAAGTCATGGTTGCGGTTTGTTTTCTCGAACTAGGTCCAAGAGTCCCAAAAGCGAGAGAGGATTGCGTGAATTTTGTAACAGATGGAATAGTGGATTTGGCTGAAGAATTTTTTTTTTTTTTTGGATAGGTTTTGGGTGAGAGAGTGAAATGGAGTGGGTGGTCTGTGTTTTTGGTTAAAAAAAAAAATTTGGTTGGAAGAAAATGTTTTGAAAACCTGACTTGAAGGTTGAATGATGAAAGAGGGAATTGCTTTGAGAAGGCGGTGAAGATTTAAAAATTATGTGTAGTAGAGATGGATGAACATTTTTGATTTTGTTTATTTTTTTTATTTTTTTTTGGTTTGTACCTCCAGGACAGTTTAATATTCCTTCACATGGGTCTACAGTTGGGGATATGTGAAGTTAATTAAATTTTTTTCTGTCTTTCGGTTTTCCTTTTTTCCCCTGTTTTTTTGACCCTTACCCTTACCATATGGATGTAGAGAGAGAGAGAGAAGGAGATTGAAAGGTGAATCGTTTTGCAGGGTTCTAGGATATCTAGTCTGAGGAAATGTTTTATTTTTTAAGCCACCCCCTCACCATCTCGATGGAATGTCGATAGAAATTCTTCTCTTCCTGGCTGTTGTATCCCTTCTCTCCTGAAACGAATTCTGGGTTTATAGCTGGAGGCTAGGTTACCATAGAGTACACTTATGAAAGGGGTGTGTTGTACATTGTTGTACATGTTCGTTTGGTGAGTATTGCAGACGTTGGCAGGGAAGTCGGCGTATGTATGGGTCGTGAATGTATTCAAAGAAATTTGATTCGTAAATCATACGGTGTTGTTTGGGTTTGTATTATTCATAATTAATGCACACGTTAAGGAAACCTTTGTTTCACAATCTAAATAAGAACTAATTTCATGCCCACACTCGTGAGGAATTTGTTTGATAAATAATTGGCGTTCGAAGTCGTTTCACATTTAATTCAAAGTTTACGGAAGAATTGGATTGATTGACACCCACGTTAGCAAAGTATTCCGTTTCATAAATAATGCACAGTTAGTAAGAGTTTTATTTGGAGTTAATCGTGTTTTTATGAGAAATCCATTTCAACGCAGGAGATTTAGTTTCAGTCACACTTGAAGATGGTAACAGCCTGGGGATTTTGATTTCCGGTCTAAGAGATTCTTCAAATATTTGCCATGACTCTGGGGAAGTGCATAATACTCGTTCATGTTAATTTTTGTCTTATATATCTTATGTATAGGTACCTGAATATTCGTATACCTGGCCCTGTCTTTAAGAATCCATTTCTACCTGAAATTGAAAAGGACCTCCGTTCAAATTATTATTATTTTTGGGGCCCTTATCATGCAATGTTGGGTTCAATGGGTTTATTGTTGGGTATCCTTATTGCTCAGGCCCACCGTCTCCAAAATTTTACGACCTCCCGTTTGACTCAATTTAAAACACTTGGTTTTGATGATGGGTTTGTCTTTTAAGCGTTTATTTGCCGCTTTTCCTTTTTTTCTTGATCTTTCTCCTTCTCGTGTTCGTTCCTCCCATTTTCGAATGTGTTGTTGTCTAAGGTATCAAGTTCCAAAGTTTTAATTTCACATTAAAAAAAGATAATTGGAAGTATAAGTTAATGGGTTTTTACCCCGTTTTTCAATTTTATGTTCCGCCTAAAGCGATTCGAAAATTACTATTTCGTCTAATTGGAATCCACGAAAGGCGTATAACTGAATTGGAAAATGGCGGATTCAGGTATGGAAAGTTTTTGAAGAGGTGTGATGGAGTATTGGGTTGGTCGGAGGGGGTTTAGTTAATAAGTTTTTTGGTTCTGGATTATGTTTTGGGAGAAGTAATTTGAAAAGGATTCGGTTGGGGCGGGGGGATGGCCGTACTGTCAACCAGTCCGATGCTTTTGATTGAAGTTATGTCGAAGGACGTTTGATGAGTTACATATTCGAAATCGGGTCGTAGGCTGGGTGGCCTTTTTTTCCTCCGGGGGTTGAAATGCCACTAGAGGGCGTCGGTTTTTCATTCCTTTATAACGAGTCAGTACCCTACTCGGAGGGATGATGTCGTTTTTCGTTTCCCCAAACAAATTTTTTTATGTAACTCCCCTTGCTGACTACCCCAACCATGTTGTTCGGACTAGTTTTGATGGAGCAGAACAGCGTCTGAAAGAAGCCAAAAGGAAGGCTAAAGATTATGTAAGAAGAGGTGGAACAAAGAAAAGGAAAGCAGGAGAGGAATAAGAAGATCTGACTAAGAGAAGCGTGTTTGAGAGTCGAGGGGTTCGGAGAGGGATTTTGGGTCTGGTGGAGTACTTACGAGTGAACCTTTCGATTTCCTTCTTCACGGAGGAAACCCCCCCAGGTCATCGCGGATGATTTGGTACGTGGGGTTTTGGATTGGAACTCTCCAAAAAAATAAAGTCTCGGTCCATAACCTGCCGGAGGGATCGAGAATGACTCAAAAAATATCTCGCGTGAGTGTGTTTGTGTCGTGCATAAGTGTGGGGTGTGTTTCGTTCAAACTTGAGACCATGTGTGTCTGTTTGTGTTTCATTGGATCTCTTCTCGTTTCCAAAAATAAATGTAAAAATAGGAGGAGGAAGAGAAGACCTCTGCTGAGGAGGTTTGGTAATTCGAAGCTGACATTCTCTATTTCACGCATGCGCCGTGTTTTTGTATCCTCGGCCTCTCACAGGGATAGAGACCGTGAAGAGAAGTGGAGGATAGGAGGGGGGGTAGGGGTAATGAGGACACAAAGAAAAGTTCAACTCTATAGCATTTAACACCGGATTTGTTTTTCAAAATCTGTAGCGTTTTCCTGTAATCCTGCGCTCTTAATTTTTGTTAATTAATTTTTTTGTTTTCTTTGTTTTTTGTTTTTGTAAATGGAAAAGGGAGATTAAAATAAAAGCTCCGGTGTGGATTGTTTAAGCTAGGAGTATTTAAATAGGACGGCGGGAGTTGGGGGAGGAGAGTAGCTCAGCCCCAGTCACAGTTCTTAAATATCTTGCTGTCGTTTTCTTATTTTAAAATAAACAAATGATTCCTTTTCGGAAACAATAGTCAATTAATTTTTCTGGAACTTTTATAATGAAAATCAGCAGTCAAAAGCTAAGACAATTAGTGAGTGGCGGAGGGTGGGAAGCCTGACTGAGGGAAGGCTGGAGAGGAACGAGGGAAAGAAGTCAGGAAGAAGGCAAATTGAATGAAAAGGAACATTAATCAAAAATTTTGGACAAAGTTAAGAGAGGTTTTGAATAATTCATTCTGTTTCTCTTGGGAACCTTTATTGCTGTGACAGTGATGATGACGATGATGGCGATGACACGTCTTAATTTTTGCGTTTCTTTCGCTATGCCGTGTTATGTTCGAATGGTTTTTATTCTATTTTGCGAGGGTAGTGTTGTAGATGTTGTAGTTGTATAACATGTTTAGATAACATCTGCCATGTTCTGCAAAACAAGATGAGGGAATAACTGTTCCGAGTTTTTTGAATTTTTTGATGTTGTTGCGATTCAAAGTTGGAGTAGGTTTTAAGAAAACCTGTTTTGCGATTGGTTCGTTAGGGGTTGGGCTTTTTGAAAAGGATTTTGTTTCATTGTTCTGTTTTGGACACCTCGGGTGATGGCCTCGCTTGTTTTTTTTTATTCCCCGGACGAAAATCGTTAGAAATATTGTCGTTGACCTTGTTACGAAACTCTCAGTCTCTGTTTGTGTGTGTTTTCGGATGGTAGCAGTAATAAAATGTTATTTTATGTCCCCCCAGAGACAATGGTCAGCCAGTGGGTGGATGGAAACGTCGATTCTTATCATATCGTCAGTGGGAACACCCAGTGGACAGGGGAAAAAAAAATTGGCCGTAATCATTTTGGGGGAAATGAGATTTTTTCGCAAAAAGCTGCTGACAAATTGGGGAGAAAGGAAAACAGTCACGCTAATAGGATGACAAAGAGAGAGTAGTGTGCGTGTTTTGTGGGAGAGATGGAGAGAGAAAATGTCAAAACATCGGTCCTTCCAATTCCGATCTCTTTTTGTGTCTTTATACTGTCTCCCAGCGGCGACGGTAGTGGTGATGAGTTTGGTGAGAGCGGCAGGGGGGTTGAAAGAAGTAACCACAAAGGAATTTTGGAAACATCAAAGGACGAGGAAAACCAGCCGGTAGGCATTTGTCGAACAAAAGAATGGCGCCATTGACCAAATTTCGAATTTAGTTCAAAAATGAAATAATTTGAGTTATAGAGTAAATCAGAAGTTTAGGGGAAAAATAGCCGGGGGTAGGCGAGGGTTGGGTTGGCTATCCTGGTGTTTGCGTTAGGGGTCGTAACATGATCGTAACAAGTCACCACAGCGCCCTGGAAAAGGTCGTTCGCTTCACTTGTCAGGTGTTGGATGTCAGAGAGGCGAATTGTCAAAAAAAGAATTGTCAGGGATGAGAAATAAGGGTGAGGGGTGAGAGTCTCTTTCTTGTTTCCTTCATAAAATATTACTTTTGGATTATTTTCTCTTTCTTACGTTTTTAAATTGGCAAACCTGTTGATGGTCTTCGAGGTGGTTCATTCTTACGTGTGAAATTAATGTCCTCGGGGTGACTTTTGTTGGAAATGGGAAATTTTCTTTTTATTACTTTTTTCTTTCTTTTCTGTTGGGTTGAATCGTTTTTCCTTTTTCCTGTTTTTACTGTTTTAAAATTTTATAGCCACCATTATTGTCAGGTGAGTTTTATGGTAGCCGTGAAACGGTGTACCTGAATTAATTTTTTATTTGTATATAGTCGGTGACAGGAAAATTTCAGGTTTTTAGGCCCCTGAACATGGAGACCATTTTGAAAAATTTTTAATGATTTTGTGGCCTTGAGCCAAACCTGAATTTTTTGATGGGAATGGTGGCTCGAAGACGTCGGATTTTATTTTTTTTGAGTTTTTCCTCGAGTTCTTATTTTATTTTATTTATTTTTAATTTTTTTTTAGATTAGTTTGTGTGGGTATTCCATGTCCTCCAACGTAAGACTAACTCCAGCGTGATTCCTCTTCCCAAAACCTGGTTTGGCAGAGTCTGGTGGTTCGTATCCCAACATTGTGGGATATGCATGTTATAAAAACCGACGCCCAAATTTCACTGACAGGTTAGTTTAAGAACCGCACCCGAAATGAAAACGTTGACTGGGTCATAGCCTGTGCTATGGGCCCGGTTTTCATTGGTAACTATTGACATGAAGGAGAGAGAGTGAGTGAGAGAGAGAAAAGTTTGTCTTTTTGCGTGGGATGTGATGAAGGGTCGGGGATTACTCGTATGAAAAGCTGAAAAGCTTTATTACCTGGTGACGAACCGGAAACAGAAAGATGATAGTCTCATTTAGCTGGTTTCCCCTAAGTTTCCGTTCCCCGGGTTAGGGAGGACGAATTGAGTGTAAGGATTATGTAGACGGAAAATTTCATTTAGAAGATATGGTTGGGTTGGATGTTTTTTTTTTGTAGCGAGCGCCATTTTGAATGGTGTTACGTTTGTCTGGTTTCCCGATGGAAGCCTTGTGATGTTTTGTGTCCCCGGATTGGGGAGGTTTGTTGGATCTGCAGTCTTGTTTCTTAAGGTTTTTAGAGTTTTTCCTTCGCCAAGGTTGTCGGTGAAAATCTGTGCACAAGGTTGAGTCAGTTCCATTTCTTTTATTTATTCATTCGTCTGTCGTTACTGAGTAACGTCTGTCTGTCTGAGTTACTTGAAAGGAAATAAATAAATAAGAAAAGAAAATAATTGGGCACCTCGTCAAAGGCACGACAAAGGACTACCGATCCTTTTAACGATGTCAAAAATGGGAAACTCTTTCAATTTCCTTTTTCTTTTATTTATTTTGCATCTCTTCCTTTTGTTTTTCTTTACCTTTCGCTCTGTCTTTTGTACGGCTGATAGGGGAGGAGCGACAGTATTAGAGAACCGTTTCGGGGGCTACAGCGAAAAACAAGGTCGATGGCTACAGCTTTTAGTGTTTGCAAAGAAAGGGAGAAGAAAGGTTTTTCGGGGGTTCATGTTGACTCGAACTTGCCACGTTTTTAAGGAAAATGGTGACTAATTTGGTTATCGTCGTTTTTCAGTCCCGGTAATTGGCTTTAAGCAAAGCCAAGGAGTTAAGATAGTTAAGTTGGTGGCGTAGAGCCTTTTTGTGTCTTAGGAAGGTAACTCCTCCGGGAGTGAAAAAGGTAAGTGGATTTCCTTTAGTTGTCATTGTAATAGTTCTTTAAGTTGGATTTAATTTTGTTCGGATTTGAAAGTGGGCAGTAGCCCCGGGTAAAGTGGACGAAAGGATTTAATGAGTTGGAGTTTGGTAGGCTCGTTTTGATTCGATTCGGTCTTTTGACGTGGATTGACGGAAAGGGTCATCGTCAAAAAAATCACACGTGCGCCCTCTGCTGTAACGCTAACATGAATTTTTGGGACTGGCTGGCTGGAAAGAACAAAAACATATCTCTTAGAATCTAAGGGTACTAACCCTCCTGGGACTTCTAGACAATAAGGGCTGAAAGACCCTTATTGATCTTGTACAATGTGATCCCTCGCCAGCTACAAGGTGTTTCGAAAAATTTTTTTGTAACCCTCCTTTTTTTATGGTCGTTGTTTCCACCGTCTGGTTCTTTCATATACTTAAAAACTGGGTTTGTAGTCTCTTTTGTAGTGATTAGTCCTAACCATAGAAACTGTTTTGTGAGGTAGTAAACCCAGGAAGAGAATTTTTTGTTGGAGAATGTTAACCCACGAGTTGTTGTTCGGACTCAAGAATGTTTGTCGTTTACTTCATAAGCATACCGTAAAGGGATGTGGCTGGGATGGGGGTTGGTGGTTGGTTTTGCCGAAGGACGTAGGAAGTTGCCGGAATTCAATCCGCTCTTAGGAGTATTTTAATATCGGAAAATCCACGATGACCCATCCTCGATGGCGGTACGAAGCGGGAGGAGGGGGTTGAAAAGTTTTGGCCTTGTCATTGGTTCAAGAAGGACATTTTGCCTCAGGGCATTTTTGTAAGGATTTTGTAAAAATGTTCTCGGGAGAAGGGAAATCAGTCAAGCGGAAGTGCTTTCACGGTAATTTCAAAACGGCTTTCCGGTTGGGGAAAAAGGTGTAAAGCTGGATTGTCAGGAAAAATTTTTTAATATTTTTGACGTCTTATTTTCCTTCCGAATTAAAATTGGAGTCAGTGAGTAAGATGTGGCGGTTGACAGGAGAAAAATTTTTAATTTGTTCATATTTTGGTGTTGTATCGGTTTAAAATTGTCATTTGTCCCATTCGAAAATTATCGAATTGGATTTTCAAACAGTTGTTGGTTAAATGGCCGGAAGGGATGTAAGCTTTGTAGTGAATGAAACGGTAGAAGGAGAGAGAGAGAGAGAGAAAATGGAAAGATGGGTGGTTGGGATCCCCCGACGAAAATTAAATTTACCTCTTATGAAGTCAACTATCATGAAACTCACGAACAGCGAGCTTTTATATATTGAATCATTTGCTTTCTTTCCTTCCTTCCTCGACGGGAAAGCTCGGTTCGAGTATATTTCCACCCCCTTATCAGTTCATCCCAACCCCCCGTGCACCAATAAAAGAGCAAAAGATTGAGTGGTATATAAGATAACAGAAGCTCGACGGTGTTATACATTTAGAACGTATATGGGTGGCGTCATGGTCTAACGCCCATTTGGCGGCCCAATTTCGAAAGCTAAAAATAAAAAGAAAAATTTTTGGATGTTTTGCGGTTTCCTCATACAGCACTTTAGGGGTTTCTTTTATTACTTATCGACTTCGACGGTTTGATCTGTGTATATATATATTACGTGAAAGCTGCGATTGGATCGTTCTGAGCAAAAGTATAAGTCTTGGTTGTTATAAAGGGCGTCGTTGAAATAATTGCTTTGTAATTAACACCTTTTATGATAATTAATGTTAGTAGATACCCCCTCTCCGGTAGGATAATCTTGAGCTGTTGGGGTTTAAAAGGATCGAGCTACGGTTAAGTGGTAGTTAACGGTTTTTAGGTTCGAAGGAAAGTCGAAACTGTTGCTCAACGTTGATTCACAACCTTTTAATGTCCAACCTGCGCAATTCCCAGTTTTTCTCCTCGCAGTTTTTCACGGGTTTCAGTAGTCGTTGACCGCGCTGACGGCGCCAACAGGTGTAAGTTGGACAAGAGCGTCCGGTCGTATTCAAAGTGTTGTTTGATCGGAGGCGAAGAAACCGTTAACGTTTTGTTTTAGATTTTTGTGATGAATCCAAAAGCGATTCTTTATCTGTATGCGTGCGTGTCGTTTTCTGTCGGAAATCTGACACGAATTCAGTTTTCATTCAAAAGTCCCGGCGCGCACTCACCAACCGCATTTACTTAACGTAGGGGAGATAAAACGGTCCGTCTGCGTCTGGAGTGTTCATCCATCGAGAGTTATTAACCCAACCACCCTTCATCCCTTCTTGATGTCCTGTCTCTTTAGTTATTTCATAAATACCGCACAGTTTGTGGGTGATGGACCCACTTCATAAATATTGCACACCGATTCATGAGTGATCGATTTTTGATAGTAAATCCATTTCAGTGCCCAACTTTTATCTCATAAATAATGCACACTTTGGTGGGAAGATTGTGGTTTAATGGTTAGAGTATCTGACTACCGAATTTATAGTTGGGGGTTTGAGCCCTAAGGTACTCGTTTCATAAGTACTGCACGAATGTTTTGTCTTGCTTGTCGGGTGATGCCAATAGAAGCTGGTCGCCATTTCGTTGGTTTAATTAATTGAAAACAAATTTTTGATGGGTTATGGGGGTTGTTAACTTCCCCCGGTTCCGTCGTCTGGAGTTATACAACATATGTCTACTTGGTGATGATTATAGTAGTATGACAAATAATTTTTTTTCTGGTTGAAAAATCTTCTGAAGAAGAGGGTTGTTGAGTGTGAGATTGTGCTGCTTGTGCGTTGTCCTGTGTCTGTGTGGTGGATGAGGAGGAGGAGGATTTTCCGAAGAAAACCTTTGGTCGTCTTTCTCGAATGGGAGAAGACGGTTTCGGGTGTCGCAATCGGAAGTCTCCTTTTACAGACTTCTTCCTTCCGTATGAGATATCCTCTCCACCCTCCTGTCGTTTTTCCTTTGAGAGAGAGAGAAACAGGGGAAAACGGGAGATTGCGTTATTACCTTTAATCAAAGGAATCCGAAAAACGGAAAAAGGAGGAGGAGGAAAATGGTGACAGAAACTTTTTTTCTTCTAAAAAGATGGAGGAGAGGTAGGGAGGGGGGGTGAAGAAGAGGAAAGTTATCCTGTCGTTATTTTCCTTTAATTATGAATTTTAGTTGAGAAGTTATAAACACAAAAAAAGTGAAAACTTTATCGGAACGGATTAAAAATCCTTTGAGGGATTTCGGAAAAAATTTTTCAGTCGTTATTTGCTGTCGGGAGTGAGCACAAGTCCAGCAGGATTCGATTAAGCGCGACGTTCTTCGATTTTCCTTCCGTTTCCGGGAAATATACTGTTTTGACGTTATTCATGCTTCTATGTTATTGGGATGCGTTAAAGGATTGAGGAGGAGTGGAGGAGAAGGTCGGAAAATTATTTTTTAAATTCAAAATCTGTTTGGGAATGTAGTGTCGTGGAGGGCGGTGGAGTGGCAAAGATAGTGTTAAAGGATTTGGGGGTAGCAAAAATTTTTCTTTTTTTTTTGACATTTTACATCTCTTTGAGGGATTAAAAATTTTTGAGTTTGGGGGCTGGGGGGTTGGTCTGAGGTGTAGAAGTTAAACGAATTTCAAACGTTTTTCTTCCGTCAGTTTGTTTCTAGTCGAATCAAAGGAAGCGCTGCTTGTTCCAGTTCAAATTTTATCTGGATTAAGGTTGTATGTATTAAAATGTTAAAAGAGTGGTTAGGAAGTGAAAGCATAATGTCTTCAGAGAAGGCGCCTTGCTATAATAAAAAGATCCCGTATGAGGTGTATTGGACTAAGGATGTGTAAGTTACTTTCATAAAGAATCTGTGTGTCCGTAGAAGTCTGGTGAGTTGTTAGTAGACATACAGTGTTGAAGAAGTGTTACGGCTACAAAATGAATGGGCCGATGACTTGCAGAATTTGTGTTTTAGCTTTATTTTATGCTTTTTTTGGTTGTATGTGGGGTGAGTGGATGAGTGAGGTAGTGAAGGAGTGTATGGGAAAAAAGAGAGATGGAGGATAGATGAGGAATAAGAGAGAAGGATAGGGGGTTTAAAAAAGACAAAAAGATGTGAAAAGCTAACGAGAATAATTTGATTCTCAAATTTCATAGTAACTGGTTCTCCGTTTCTCGATCTCGTTGAATTTTGGTTCTCGGATTCCAGAGTGCTCTCGAATTTTCTTTTTCCTTTTTTCTTTTTTTGCGCCGCTCGATTTGAGTGAAGTGTTATGTCTTTATTTCTATAAAAATAAATTTTGAATTGAATTACAATTCCGTTTTTCGGTTTTGGTTACAGCAGCAAAATAAAGAAGCTACTCAAAGACCGTTCTTTTGCGACGGCAATGTGCGACGCCACTAAACATCAGGCGCAGCAGTCACAATCGCACGAAAAACCAGAATATCGTCAGTATCAGTATCACATACCGCCGAGCGAATCGGCAGCAAATCATCAAGTACATAAGAAACAATATCAGACGCAACAGCATTCGCGAGCACAACAACATCATCATTATAAAGAGCATATAGGTGGGATTTCTGCAGAGATGCAACAGCAACCAGTCGATGGTCAAACTATTCAGGTTCAACAAGTGCAGATCTCGCACGATGGCAGCGATCAAATCCATCAGCAGGGAAATCAAGTGAGTTTCAGAGCTTTTTGAGTAGAAGTAATGTGTCCTTAGGAGGGTTGGGGGTTGATAATTTTTGGTCTCATATTCGTTAGATGTTTGAGAGCAGGGAGAGAATTCATTTTGCTGTTGGTAAATAAATCCGACAAGATGATTATTGCTTATTTGAAAATTGAGAGAGAGAGAGACAAAGGACATCGAAGGGGGAATGAAAAAATTTTATATTTCGATTGACTTTTCCCTTTTTGAAAATGCTGTGGTACCGGAGATCGTCTCAAAGGAATTTTTTTCCTGTGTGTTTTAGAGAATTCGGGGATGGGAATGGAAGGGCGGGAGTCAAACGTTTCGTATTTTTGTGCTCTTTGTCCTTTTTGCCTTTGTCAAACGCTTTGGATATAGTCATTGCGAAAATGATCAGAAAAATGGAAGGGGGGGGGCACTAATGCCCTTTTCATCATACCCGTCTTTCTCCTCCTGCCCCGAAGATCCCTTCCGCGTGGAAGGTAATGAACTGTGAAGCTCTGTGATAAAAGTTACGACAAACGTGATGAGATTTAGCTGAAAGGAATTTGTTTCATTTTATTTTTATGGATCTTTCAATAATCTGGGTCCTTCGCTTATTTTTTGCAGGTCGCGTCATCAAACGCGACAATGATTCCCACGTCGACAATGGTCATGGCTGCACCCCAGCAAACGATGCTGTCACAGCAAGCGATGCAGAACTTACAAAGCCCTCCGATTGCGCCAATGCCGTCACAAGGCGGTTCGACAACCATCACGACCATGAGCACTAATCCCGCTCAGCAGATGGCCGATTGGCCGGGACACGGACGCGTAAGAACAGTTTAGTTTGGCGGTGGTGGGAGTTAAGTGGGACAGGATTTTGGTGGGATCTGTTCGTTGTTACTAATTGAAATTTTTGGTCTTTGATTGGGGGTGTACAGGTTCAAGTGATTCAGCAGCCCATCCAAAATCCGACTTACATCCAACCGGTTTACAACGCGCAAGGACAGTTGATCGTGCCCGGAAATATAGCATTGCACCCAGCTAATATGAATCAACCGATTCAGGTGATAGCGGCCGGTAAGGCTTTCCAACCTGGACAGATGCCTCATATGTTGGCGACAACTCAGGGAAAGCCCCTTGTACAAGGTCAGACGGCTTCCTTTCCAGGGTATGCGACCATACCGACATCGGGAAGCAATCAAACTTTGGTTATATCACCGCTGAGCGTTCTGGGACAGACTAATCTACTTCCACAACAGCAGGGAAAACCTCAAGACATGCAAAAAGTGCGTTAGAGATGTTTACCATGTCACTTAGACACTCGTACCTATAAATCGAAACGTTTGTATGTTTTTGCGGATGTGTCTGCTTAGCCCCAGGCGCTATTTTCAAACTTCCCCCGCTCACAATAAGGGATGGGAATTGTATAGGTCCGTATCATCACCCTCGAAAGGGGTATTTTATAATTAAACCGTAAAATATGTTGGCGGAATGGAATGACACATGTCTTTTTACATTTCATTAAACAAAATCAGTTTCAACGGTGCGAAAACTAAAACAAGATGAAGTATCACGTTCGTGTGATCGTAATAGGATGATTCGTCTTCTTAGATTCCTGTTGAGCTTTCACGTGAATATAAGTTGACTGATTTTTTCGCATTTTTAGACTCAGGTGAGACCGATTTTTAAAAGTCTCGCTCGTGGATTAAAACGCCCGGCATCCCTTGCGCAGGTATTATAGCACAAAAAGCACCATAAGCTAACTGTTAGTTTAGAACATTGAGGATTATTTAAAGATGTCCATGGACCCATGAATAATTGTCGTGGACAAAGGCTTTTCATCCTGCAACGGTTACTATTGTTATTGAAATGTGAGGATGTAAATATGCATCGGAGGGGGGTACAGTTGCATGTTAATCATGCAGGAGAACAACACCGGAGGGATAGTTTGTGAATACTTAATAAATAAATAAGTTTGGATTATTTATGAAATGTTTTTACCCAAAAATGTTGCTTTGTTTTAATTTTTTGGGAGCTGTGGGGAAGGATAGGAGCGGGTCGTCGTGGGGGCTATGTCACATTCGCATAAACATACGTTATGGTTAGGTTGTCTGAATGGATTTCGATTTGTATTTAGAGTCTAATTAATTAATTTATGTCTGAAACGTGATTTTTAGATGATAGCGAAAACAAATGTAAACAGCAACACGATAAAACCGACACCCAGTCCACAGCAGAACGTGTCAATCGGCAATCTGGTAAGTTCTCAACCTCAAGGGATAACAACTCAAGCTCAAACTATAATTCAGCCGCAACTTATCGGTCCGATCCAGGTAAAAAGGACTCTAGGAAGTGTGTGACGGAAGTGTCACACGACTTGCGGTTTTCTGTTTTGATTTGATAAGCTAACGCACTCCTTTTGCATATTATTTCAGTATACCTGTAATACTCAGCAGCAAAGAGCTGTGCCACAGGGTACTCCACAAACGATGCAATTCGCTCCTTGGCAGGCGACGTTCGGTGCAACTGGTCTGCCTCAGGGTTTGACTTGGGCACCAGGAGCTATTCAAAGCTCTGCACTGCTGACTCAGGGAAGTCAAATATTTATAAGAAATCCTCAGCATGAACAACCGGGGATGTTCATTCACAACGCTCAGCCTTCGTCAATTCCACAGCATAACCGTGAGTGATGGTGGTTTTATACTGCGATGGGTTGGTCATGCCTGCTGACGGTTTCTTATCGATGTGTGTTGTTTGTTTGTAGAAATGGCTAGCCAGCAGATAAATAAACCAAATCCGACGATCGAAATGTCTGGAACACCCCCAAATAGTAAAGCTGGAATCCCGAAAGCATTTTCTACGATCCTTCCGAATTCGATCACGCCACAGAATATAAGGCCCGCGAGTAGTGTAAGCACACAGACGGGACAAACGCAGACATCTAGCCATCAGACGACTTACCCGCCTTTCAAATCTGGATCCAAGGTAAGTTTTGTGGGAATTTGGCAGGAAGTTAAGACTGTCCAACTCGGATTGGAGTCGGTGTTTTGCTAAATTTTGCTGCGATTTTCAGCTCCGAACAAAGAACGTTTGCCGAATGCCCAGCATGTCGACGTCCCAAAAAATCAGATGCATCGAATCAGACGAAAGGCGGCTCCGTTCAGGTGTTGCAACCAAAGTAAGCTGACTCTGTCTTTGTTTGTCGATCTCTTTGTTATCTATTCATCCCGCTTAATGATTTTTGGTTTTGTTTTGTCAGAATCGTTGTGTCTCATGTACAGCCTGGTTCGGCGTCCGGATTAGCCGTTCCCGGTTCTCCTCAGGATAAAATAATTAAGCAAGTTCAACAACAGGGAACAACACAACCGCAGATGCAGACTCAACAACAGCCGCTGACGCAAATTGAACAAATGCAAACCATGTTCCAACAGCCGATTGAGCAAAAGACTCAGACAGGTAGTTTGTTTGTTTGTTTGTTAGCTTTACTCGGAATAAGAATGTTTGTTTAACATCTTTCTACTTCCAGGTCAACTGATGGTGAGCAACGGATTGCAAAATTCAAACGAGCGAGGGGTGACCATGCCGGTCGTCTCGATGGCTCACGGACAAATGGCTAACGTTGTGGGTAATATGATCGTTCAGACTGTTCCTGGTATACCGACGATGGGATCCGGTTTGACTCTACCAACCGGACAGACGGTTCAAGTAAGTTTGGAGGTAAATTATTTCGTTGGGTTCTTTTTCTCTGGTGGAGTGCTTCCTGATCAAGTTTCAGTTTTCTGTCTACTGGGACTTGATCAACTTTATAAATGTTGGTGGTGGATGTGTTTAATGTTTGGGTTGTTGATTGTTCAGAATGTTCAGAGTGTTCAGAGTGTTCCAATTGCTCAAGAACTCATGCAGACGTCCAATAATGTTACGATGGGATCTCCTGCTAAGCATGAAGAAGGCGACCAGAAAGACGCGAGCTCTCATTCAAGCGAGACGACGGAAACAGGGCCAGGCAGGCCAGATTCGGAAGAGACCAACTATGGAGATGAACCTTCTGGTGAGTAAAGCAATTGTGAGGATTTTGATAAATCTTTCGATCACATTTAAAAATTCAGGGTTTTCATGAGCTTCGTTGTAAAACCTTTACAGGCAACATGCTTACCGAGTCAAAACAAGAGAAGACCAATGCTACAGGGGAAGGAGAGGGGACCGTGAAAGCAAAACCCGAAGATGAGAAAGAAGACGATAAGAAAACGGTCGACAAAGATGCTGCATTGATGGGACAGCCTAAGGCCATGGTAATGGTTAAACCACAGGTGTTGACCCACGTCATCGAAGGATTCGTCATACAGGAATCGTCGGAACCGTTTCCAGTGAATCGAGGTTGTATGGATGGGTTGGTTCGTAAGATGGCCGTGAGCGAAGTTCTGGAAAATGGTGAGCCGCCAAAGAAGAAGTCATTAGTCGACAAGGAGAAGGAATTCGCGGTTTGCGAAACTTGCGGGAAAAAGGACGTCAAAACGAAATTCAAAAAATCGAAAAGGTTTTGTTCACTATCTTGCGCCAAGAGGTAAGTTCCTCTTCTCCTTCTTTTTGGTAAATTGGGTTGGAGTCGATTCGGTGAAGGAGGGAAGGGGGTTAAAGAAGTACGCTTGTTTATCATACAAATGCGTAGATCGTACTTCTTCAAGGTTCAACGTAGGTTGCAGCTCAAGAGTTGGTTTATTCTGTAGGGGAGACGAAAAGATGAACGGCGGAGATACCGATTCCAGCGGCGAGAGCATTCCATCAGGAGAACAAGAAACAACGGAAGCAGGAGAGGGGGTCAATAATCAGGATTCTAAAGTGAATCCAACTCAGTGGACGGTTAGTATAACTTTCGAACAAAATGGCGAACGACAGAAGCCAGGTGTTAACCGAATCGGTGAATGATTACAGGTCGCCGAAGTATGCGAGTTCATCCGCACCCTCCCCGGATGCGCCGACTACGTGGACGATTTCGCAATGCAAGACATCGACGGTGAGGCTCTCATGCTACTGAAACCCGATCATCTCATGTCTGTAATGTCAATGAAACTCGGGCCTGCGGTGAAGATCATCGCGAAAATCGACACGATGAGGGGTGATGGTCAGCCGAAAGCGGATGGTCCCGGACAGGAAATGCCGAGAGAAGACACCGTCTCTCCCGAGTAAAGGAAACGAAGACAAGGAAAACTTATAAAATGATAAGAATATTGTCTTATATGATAGGAATCAGTTCTTGAGAATCCCGAAGTGTAAAAATAAATCTGATCTCAAATTTAGGGGGTAGGCAAAGGGTCGATGGATGAATCGGTCTCCTGTTGGTATGGATATTCCTCACGAAAGCCTCTTCTGTAGTTTTCTTTTCGTGGTCTTATTATTAATAATCTCTGACTGATAGATTGAGGCTTTAACGAGGCTCCTTCCCCCCCACACATCTGGAAAGTAGCATAAATGAATTGGATGAGTTTTCCTCAGAACGGTTTCGAGTCCAGAACCAATCATTTTCATAATTATATCGAGAACTCATAAGAAATCTGTTTTGATGGAAGGATTACATGGTATATTGATTCATCAAAACGACTTATTATTATTATTATTAAATATATATATTATAAACCTAGTCCAAGTAGTAATGACACGTGAAAATACGAGCAGTAAGCATGATTCAAGTACACAACCGTCGATGCAAGAGAGTGAGGGTGGAAAGCTCAAACAAAAAAAAATTTTTTTAATTAATATGATTGAAATTATATATGAATACGGAAATATATTATTCGATTGTATAAAAGTAGAGGGATAGGCCCTTCTGAAAGGATCCGCGAGGATATTTTTTGTATCGATGATGGTTACGTAAAGTTAAAATCAATCCCAACGATTTTTCTCGAAGGTTAATATAATGAGGAGGAGGAGAATAGTGTCGAAGGATTTTGTAGATGGAGGAGAAGGTTCTTGGAGTGAATTGCTGCACGG
Source organism: Columbicola columbae (assembly GCA_016920875.1). NCBI lineage: Eukaryota > Metazoa > Arthropoda > Insecta > Psocodea > Philopteridae > Columbicola > Columbicola columbae. The sequence goes on from JADMLL010000004.1 coordinate 5,924,398, forward strand.
TTTTCTTGAAATTTTTGTTTGTTTGTATCTAGGGATTATTGTATAGTAGGGCTAAGCGTTGTAAGTTTTAACGTAAAGAACGACACAGTATGGATTTGTCTTTTGAGTTGGGATGGTGTTTGTGAAGGTACACGTGCACGCATCCCCTCCCCCCGTCGTCGTGATTTATCAGTTTATGGAATAAGTACAAAAATGATTTTTCATTATTTTAAGTATTTTTCTTTTTAAGTTTGACTGGGATTTACTGCCAATAAAATTTTATCTAGGAAAAGTTATCTACGTGTGTAGTTTTGTCATATTCTCTGTTAGCGTTTCTTTTTAAATCAGCGATGGTTTCATGTCCAAACTTAATTTTAAAAATGATACTTAAGGAGGATGCATGAATATTATTTCTCCTTTTAGATTTATTTTGATGTTGTCGAGTATAATCCTCAACGATTTTTGATTTCCTTTTGGGAATTTGTTTAAAATAAATTTTTTTCGGGCGAGTTTATAAGAATAAAAAAAAAATTTTTGGTGATAAGTAGATCTAGTCAATCCGATTATAAACCGTCTTTTAGGGGCCGGTACATCTGGTTCGTGTAAGACCCACGCGTTGGGAGTTCTCGTTTAGAAGGCGGTGTTGTGTTCTGATCGCCATTTTTTTTTTATTTTTTGAGGTTGACGTTACAGTCAGACTTAAGAGTCAGCAGTATCTTCCTCTGCGTTAAGTTATTTAAATGTTTCCGATTGTTTTTTTTTATGTAAAGAAAATAAATTAGATTTTGATGATTGATTAGTAGAGTGAGTCACTACGTCTCCGCTTTTGATTAAAATGGCGGATTGATTTGTCAGTTTTGATGAACTCGCATAAATTAATTAATTGTATATTGTAATCGAAATCTTGTGTTGTTCAACTTTAAAACTTATATTCCAAACCTTTTTTTTTTTATAATCTGTCTCTGAGAAAAGTAAGAATATAAATTTTTCTTTCTTTAATCGTATATTTGGGGTTGTTTTTTATATTTATACGTTATCCCCCACCCTGGTATGGTGCTGCCACCTTGCGGCCAAAAAGCGAACGGTTGAAAAAATTTTTTTGCTTCGTGGGTGAATTATAAGTTCTCACAAAATATAGAAATTTGGAAGGAAAAAGAAACTTAGGAGTGATAATATCAATCATGATATTAATATTAGATAAGTATGTTCATAGTATGATATAGGAAATATATAAAGTGACTGAGGAAATAGGTTTATTCAGGTAGGTGAGGTGTGGTTATTAAGTGGAGGTTAAAAGTACGGTGGATTTATCACCCTGGTTTCCTTCCGGTTTCTGTTTAAATTTTTGAGTTTTGGAAAAGTTAGCCAATTAATCAGTCAGCCGGATTATAGTTGAGAAAATGAAAACGGAACACCCTACGAAGGGAATATTTGTGAGGTGGCAGCACTGCTTTTTCCTTTCCCCTTCTATCTTTGATGCAGCTGTCAGTGGAGTGCTGTGAGGGTTTGTTGATGGGGAAGCAGTTGTTGGGATGGAAGTTTATAAATAAATTTAAGTAGTTGTGTGCATTATTTTGAGAAATAAGTTGGTTGGTAGTGTGGTGGTTTAAGTGCCAGACTAAGAAGTTATAGTCGCGTTTTGAAAATCCTCCCGCTAGGCTCTAAAAGGGTGAGAAACTGGATCAATACTCAACTATAACTGTAGTAAGTATAAGTCAAAGTATTGATTAAGAATCAAATTAAATTTTTGTATAACTGTGTTGGGTTATAGTGTGCAATACTTTTGAATTTAAATCTCCTGCTATAACTGTGGGTTTTGGCTGATACTGAGCTGATTTTTGACAAGAATTTATAGAACAGTGAAGTAACCCATAAAACTATGGATTTAGAGAACCCATGGAAAGGTTGGTCTCACAGCTTCCATATACCTCACCACACCCCACGCTATACCACCCACAGCCATTACCAATTTCAACTTCTAGACAGTTACCAGTTGTTAAGTATATGCTATCAAACCCCCAACAACTTAACTCAAGAACCTCAACAACCAATTAAGCTCAGCTAAGTACAACCAAAACTGGGATAGTTTTGCTGAGAAGCAGTAACTCGTTTAACTGTTACTGACTAAAATGACGCCATTAATTAATAAAGGACCCAGTTCGTTGTTAATTTTTTGGACTAGGCCATGGTTTGTTCTGTAAACATTAACCTTGACACGGTTACTTGGTTGTTTAATTACTTCTTCCAGAATTATTTATTTATTTATTTATTGAGAGATGGAGCTTATTAAGAGTCTTTTAGAAAATGGACTTTTTTAATTATCCTTACTAATATCTAGAACATTAGGGCAATGTTAAGGCTACTTGCAGCTTTATTAAGGTTAAGGATTTCATCTCCATTTTCCTTTCCTTTCTCCTTTTCATTAATTTCAATAACTGATGGAATCGTTTAATTTGAAAGTGGTGTTTGTTTAAGCTCAAATGGGTTTCGGATTTGTTTCAGTGGTCAATGGTGTTTGATATCTTCATCGATATCCGACAGTTTTTAATTTAGAGAATATGGAGGAGAGATTTGATGCCGAAAGTCTGATTCCCGTGGGATTAAGTGCAACGGCTCTTGGAATGGGGCTAAGACTATCAGCTGTTACTGATCTAGTAAAGTGCTTCGACTACTCAGCGTTTGGTCATGACGGAACAGTTTGTTTTAGATAACATTAAAAGAACATTCCATCAAATTCATAAATAATGCACAGTTTTAAGGAGAAAACTTTTCTTCAGTATACAGGGTGAGCTTATCACTAACCCTACAAACTACCTGTTGAAGTAGCCTAACTAAGTTACTAAGTTGAAGTACTAACAGTACCTGTAAACGATTCCAAGATGGACGAAGGGAAAAAGAGACTAACAAGCATTTTGTTTCACATTTTAGGTGAGAGATTCATCCAAAAAGGAACAGAAACTCCAAAACAGTATCTATTAATAGATATTTATACAAGAAAAAAATTTTTTCCTACAAAATCATGCGAAGAAGGACGGAAGAAGAATATACCAAAATGGAGGACGAAGAGGAGGAAACGAGATTCAAGACATCTTCAAGAGCATCGACATCTTCATCAGAAAATGAGCGAGACTCTCATTTTAATCATAATAATCAGAATTTGATTTGATTACCTGTTTATTTAAGCAGGTATTTTTGCTAGCAGAAAAGTCCTAATTTTGCTACGAGGAACTGCTACTCGACTCGTTGCTCTTTATCTCTGGAAATTCGGTTCGATCGGCCGGTCAAGTGAGATGTGACGGGAGGGAGGATCGATTCTGTCGTCTTTTCTCTGCTTTAAATTACTCATAGAGTTTCAATCGCGACTTTTTTGACCAGGGAAAACTGATAAAAATGCTGTCGAAGGTGGGAAAACTTAGTTTCCGATGGTTTTTGACATCTACAGCGGTTTTAGTCCTGCTGGTAGTTGATAAGCTGTGCGCCAGCTGCAGCAGGGTGCTCGGGCTGAAAAGGAACATCTGGATGCTTTCACTCGTCTACGGCTTCATTTTGGTTATTGGATTACGATTCAAATACACTGGATTCCCTTATCAAGTAAGAAAGTTTCTGTATTCGTTGTTTAAGGGTGAAAAGGGTGTTTGGGTGGTATGGTGATGATAATAATGATGATTTGGGTAATGTTTTCACTTCAGGTCAGTGTCAGATCTGTGTTTTTGGGAACAATTTTCTCGTTTGGAGTGATCACTGCTTTGTATTCCTACACTGAATGGAATCTCTTTGGTATCTACATCTGCATTATGGCATTTTTCACTATTCTGAGTTCTTGGCCATATCATGGTGCAATCCGAGGACACTGTCGCTGAGTTCATTCTTGTTAAACCACAGCCCTCAGTATAATTTTGCTGCTGCTGCTAGTTGGGTTGAATTTGCAATTGAAATGTATTTCTTCCCAGGTATATATGCTTTGAAATGTTTTTTACAAAATTTAAGCTTTTGGGATTTGTTTAGTTCATCAAAACTTGTCCCCATCGTTATCCTACTTTGTGGTGTAAAAGTAACATTTGGCACTTTGAAGTCTAGCCTCATCCACTTATACAAACTTAAAACAAAATTTAAAATTTTATCTACAAGTAGACATAAAGAAGATGGATGTATCTACCATCATGGGAGTTATCTGTATTGTACTCACCAAAACACTAACAGACAAAATGTGAGGTTGTTTGGTTGAGTTCTCATCCTGGTGTTCACACAATGGGGAAGGGGCTAGAACTCTCGACTATTACAAATTTTGTGGTTGTTGTACTGTCTCATTTAAATAATCAATTCCATTATTATGTTTGTTTGTAGATCTCAAAAAATATTATTTAATCAGCTGCATTGGTTTCTTACTCTGTGTCATGGGTGAAGTTATGAGGAAAACAGCAATGGTAACTGGAAGCACTAATTTTGATCACATCGTTCAAACAGAGAAGAGGGAGAAACACAAACTCATAACACATGGAATTTATTCATACTGCAGACACCCGAGTTATGTTGGCTGGTTTTATTGGTCCATTGGAACACAGGTGATAACATTTTGTACCTTTCTCTTCTGCCTTTTAGTAATTTCCTTTTGAATTGGAAGGATATGGATGTGTACATGTGAATGAGTGCTGTATATATGCTTAAAGTAGCACATCAAACAAATATTCGAATCATGTTGGAGTATGTTTGGTTTTGATTTGATTACTTTCAGGTGTTACTGGTCAATCCGGTTTGTGTTGTCGGTTATACAATTGCCAGCTGGAGATTCTTCAACGAAAGGATCACTCATGAGGAACATGCTTTGTTACAATTCTTCGGAGAAGAGTATATGGAGTATCAAAAGAAAGTGGGAACTGGATTACCCGGAATAAAAGGGTTTACATTTGACATGTAAAATGTTTCCTGTCAGGAGTGATTCAATTCACTCAATATCATATTAAACCAACAGAAGGTTGGATGAAATCATCATGATCTTGTCTTTATGTTAGTGTAGTGTTTTCAAATCAACATGATTATTATTTATTGGAAATGATGACCTGTGACGGTTGTGAAAGAAGTGAGTCAGAGTTTCATTCGAGATTGTTCAATCTCCTCACAGATTTTATACCGAATCTGAAGGAATCTTTTTGGTTTTCAGGTGGGCGTTAACTCAATCCCAACCACATGGCATAGTTTTCTGGGGGAATTTTTTATATTTTATCAAACCAACAGCTGACACATTCCTTCCCCTCCGGTTTCAGTATAACCAGACAAACTCTCATCATTTATGAGTCAGCAGTTAGGATGAATTAATTATGGGAGTCTTCAATGGAATTAAAATGACTATTAGTCCTAATTGTCAACAGATTTATGAAGTGACAAGGATTTTTTTGTTTCATTGAAAATATTTGTTGACGAGTGTTTGTATGTGAAACTTTTATTTTATTTATTTTATTTATTTATTTATTTATTTTTTAACACAAATCTTGTTAATTTTATTTTTGTAGTTGTTAACACTCACCACATGTTGTAGTCTTTCTTAAGGAAGTTTTTAATTGGTCAACTAATTTTATTAACATATATTACTGTACTTTTGGATACAGGCCAGCGTTTCCTTACTGGATTCTGATTTATTTTGGTTGATCGGTTTTTTGTTTAGAAAAAATGGAGGAAAGAAAAACAAAAGAAAGCAGAAATCGTTTTAAGCTGTTGGCTGTTGATGGACTAAGGTGTTTTGAGAAAAGGTCATGAATTATGGAAACTGGGAATCGGTTAAATGGTTTCTTGGAAAGGATCTCAAACTGAGTTTTTATTTTTCTCTCGTTTTTCCTTAGAATCACAGATTTAAATTGGTTTCGAAATTGAGACGAATGAGTTTAACCTTTCAACTGCGTTTTGTTCTTGTCGTGATGACGTTTCTGGGTTTTTAAAATGAGTTTTGTGTTTGTTGGGTTGATTTGTTTTTGTTTTTCTAAAATCCAGTGAATCCGATTTCGGGATTTCCTTAACTAGTCACTGCTCCGGGGGGGTAAAATTCATGGACGATATGCAAATTCGTGTTCGATTTGACTTATTAACGGTTTTTTGAAATTCTCACCAGAGTTCTAGTCTTGGGGGTAAGGTTGTCGCTCAACTCACTCCAGTAAGAATCCCTTTTTCCTTTAACCCATCTTTAGATGATGTAGTGTGACAAACTATAACCCAAAAAAACTTAGAAATTAGGTTAACCAGTAGGTTGGTGTGGGATTATGGTGTCACCTGCCCACAGAATCCTGAGTTGAAATCCTAACTATGCTAATGGCATGACGTTTAATCATAATCACTTGCATAATGCCCCGGTTGGGCGTACTCAGTACTTAGAATAAAGAAGTTTGTCTCGTATTGTGTAGAACTTCAATTTGTATTAGCTTTAATCTAGAAAGAAGGACAGACCCACGGATTTATTATTTAACATTGGTTTCGGTTATCTTGCCGGGAATTTATCCCTCGTTTGGTAATTGACGTACCTCGTAGTAAGTCTTTGTTCCTTCAGTCTTTTGTTCCCAGCCAAAGTGTTTTAGAAATTATACTTCCAAATAAGGTTTTCCTTTCTCAAATGATAATGAAATTAGTGTGTAGTTGTGATGATGTCTTGCTTATACTAAACGTTTTGAAACTAGTTTGATGAGGTTAGTAACCGTGTTCGTATTATATAAATGTGTATAACTCTAATCAGAATTGTGTATACTGTGTCGTATAATTTATGTTATAATCGATTTCCGTTTATTGATCTCATGAGTTTTCCATTTTTTTAGATTGGAGAGTGACGGCAGCAGAGCTTGAGTGACCGTGACCCAATGAAAACTCAATATCCTATATGTATGAATTATACTTAACACATGTCATTCCTTCCTTGGTTTAGACTTGTTTGGAGTCTCTTTATCCGGTTGTACTTGAACAGACTTGTTCCATGAGCATTTCTATCCCTCTTCCAATAGACAGGTACACTTCATGTTAGCATGACTATTGGTTTGTCTATATTTGTTTGAGAAAAAAATTTTTTCATACTAACTCCTGTTAGTACTTTCAACTATCCTCTCTAAGTCTTACGTTTCAACTTCCAATCTAATTGCCATATGAACGGGTTACTAAAACCCGCCAAAATTTAAATACTCATCTAGTTACTCTTCTAGACTTGTATAATATTATAAACTGATATCGGATTAATATAAAAATTTGTGTCAACTTCATTAATTAACAATTTATTGTGTGAATTATACACTTATTCCTTTCAAATTATTCCGTTACTTCCTTACCTTAGCCGCCATATTGGGAAAAAATTTTTTTGCCGTTTTGTATAAAATTTTTATTTTTATTATATCGATTTTTATTTTATTGAGTTGATATTCATTTTAATTATTACTAAACTTTATACTCTTATATCAGTCATAAATCATGTCACTGATTCAATTTCCTTTTTATAAAACTATTTGGAGTTGTTTTAATTCGTTCACCGCCTTCTAAAAATCATTTCAAGTTTTATGTTTGTTCTAAAATGGCTTCTAGTTGGGATTTCGGTTTTGATTTTATTAAATTTTTATCGAGTTTTAATTTATTTTTATAATTGGTTAAACTGTTTTCGTTTAATTTTGTCAGTAATAAAACGATAAAACTGGTTAATTTTAATGAGTTATACTGGTTTTAAGCATAAACGAATGTTTTCGTATTATAAACGAGTAAGTATCGATTCCCTATCCGTCTTGCAGTTTTTATGCTAATCCTGGGAAATATTTGCATAAACACAAAAAAAATTTTTTTTCTTTAATGAAATGTCGCTAGTTTCCCATGATTTTATTGTTTTTGTTCAGTCTTTTATGTTGGTTTTATTGATTTGAGTGATTTTATTTAAATAAATTTCTTTCTTGTTATAAATTATAATATTTTTGTGGAGGTTTTGATTTCTGTCTGAAACGGGTTTCGATTTTGCTTTTGAGTCATGAAGTTCGTCTGGTAATGATGGGCGTGAACCTTGTTCTCAATTATTTTAAGTGTTGGGCTGTTTCGTTGTTTTATTTTGTCAGATTTGGGATTTTTAAATGCTCAGTAGACAATGACAGAGGAGTGAAGATGGGAAGATGAGTGAATCTGGTTTGGGTATTTGAAGCAGATGAGTTCTTGGGATATTTAAGAACTTGTTTTGATGGGGTAGATTTGTATCTTTCTGTCTATTCTTACTTTCCTTATTTCTCAGTGTAACTCTTTTTATTGCCTAATTGAAGGATCTGAAGTACAAATTTCACTGAAACTCAGAAATTTTAAGTTGATGATGGACAATTTAAAAGAACTTCAGAGACTGTTTTAGGGAAAGGAAATTGTTCAACAACAAAAATGACACCAAAACATGTTACTGACTAAATGCAACACTTAAACCAAAAGAAAATCAAACCCAAACATTTCCCTACAAACCAACAAAACTACTTCAAAATGGAGTTAGGCAAATTAAAAGTCAAAAGAATTTCAAAAACAGATTTAGGGGTAGATAATTGACAATTAAATACTTTAAGGGTGTCGTCAAAAGAACAGGAGCCATCATTATGTAACACTAAACTTAAAACTTTCATAAAGAAAGACAAACAAGGAAATAGGAGGGAAAAGACAGAAAACAAAATTTTCAAGAAGGCGGTGGGAATATTGAAAAGAGGCTAAGAAAACAATTCCAAAGTCGGATTATAAGGAATTTCCATTAGGGGAAACTTTGCTATATTTGAAATCCTCACAGTTTTATGGTCAGTGAAAACCAGACAGAAAGAGAAACTTTGGAAACCCCTAGTCTGAAGGAACATGTGTGAAAGTTAATCCCCAATTTATCTTTGTATGGAAAAGACTCAGAGTCAGCGTTTGAAAGACTTAATTACTCGAGTTACTCGTACGCCCAAAGTTAATTATTGTGTTTATAAATAAAAATCGAAGGAATGGGTTCAATCTAGAATTAACATTGTTTTGAAGAGTAGCCTGAGTAGATTTAATTCGGTCAATTTCGCGGATCGAATTTCTCCAATAAATAGTTTCGAGGATAAATCGTATCATGTGAACAACTCGATCCTCTTCCTTTTCGAAACTTTCTCTCCCATTTGGACATCCCACTCCGAATATCAGACAACTTTTCGGTCTCATCACCCTTTCGTAGCGAACTTTTGAAACGCCGCCGCCATATTGGATTTCGTGGGGTTTAACGGTTTTTTCTTATAGAATGGGTTATGGACATCAGTTAATTTGATTTAACGTTACCAGATAAATTTTTAATTTCCTTCTTCTTTGTGTGGAGTCACATAAATTGATTTTTATCTAAAATTTGATTCTAAATTCTGTTTTGAATAAATCACAAAGTCAAAATGATGGAGTTCAATCTTCTGTTAATGAGGAAGCCTGCTCAGCAGAGAGAGAGAAGTTAGGAAAACATTTACAAAGTTTTGTTTATGTTCTCTTTCCTTTTGATCTTCTGTGTTTTTATGTTTCTTCTTCTTCTTTTTACTTATTTATTTATTTTATACTCAAATTCGGGTTATGATTTGGTTAGCTTTTAATTTCCCAACTTCTTTGTGTTGTTAGTAATATTGGGTCAGTCAACTCTCCATTTCACTGATTTTTGGCATTAAACTTGGCTATTGTATGCTTGGATAATAGTTTGTAAGTAGCCTTTTCTTTGTGTTTTTGAAATACCTGGTAAACTCCATTTTGATGGAGGGCTTTGTTACTTTCAGGTAGATTAAAGACATTCAACACAAGCATGGGGCCAGGTAAGGTTATAAAGAGGCTTAGATGAAACAGATAAACAAACAAAAACTCAAATAGACAAAAGTTATCATCATTATCTACATAAACAACCAGATTGTGTGGAGGTATTAAGGGTTGAAGCAAGCACACAAGTGTAAGTTATTAACAATTTCAAACAACAGAAAATTTATTTCCCTCTAGAACAAAATTATTACAGAAATGAGGCTAAAAATAATTTAAAGAAGGCGGTGGTTGGTGCAATCATGTCAGCCATATTTATTTGTGTTGTTTACAAGTGACAATAGTAAAATTTGTTCTGAAATCATTCACAGAAAGGTAAGAAATTTTAATGACACTTACAAGAGTATCATACATGTTTTGTAGGCCCCATACAAAAGAATAACATCAGCATGTCTCATAAATAAATAAATAAATAACCAAAAAACTAATTTTTATTGCATCACTGCTGTGTTGTTTCATGTTGTTTTTAGTGTCCCAAATCAATATTTTACATATTCTGTAGTGACTGGTTCTTAAATTATGTGTTATGCTTGAAAGGTTTCATAATATTGATTTGAAATAAAATTTTCTATGAAATTGTTAGCTTCAGAACTTATATCACAAATTTTTTTGTCAACCCCAATACAGATTTTTTGAAACAGTTTGAAAGGTGAGTGCTAAATTTAGTTTAGTCTATGAGAGTTTAGCTTAGGATCACTTGTTTTAAGAATTCATTTCATAAATAATGCACGGTTTTAGATACAATCTCAGTTTCTTAGTTTAGCCTTGAATACTGTGAAATTGAAAAACTATGGGACTCGTTTGATAACTAATCTGGAAGCCCTGGAACGTTTCCAGTCAAAAACCCTATGAATCATGGTGATCGATCCCTGGTTTGTCCCTAATTACATCAACGTGATTCCCACCGTTCTTTGAATATTCCTCCAGGCTAGTCCAAAACCCAATCGACTCTGTAACTACCTTCCCTCAGTCTTCTTTAAATTCATCGATTCCTCTTCTTTTCTATTTTTCTCGGTGTTATGTTGTCACACTGATAACTCAGATAAAAATCTTCTGATTCGACCCAGAAATAGTGTTTGGTGTTGAATTTGGTGATTGGGGACAGTTACCTTGGCGGTTTTCTATTACTTGGCTGTAGATGTCGGATTGGTGTTCGAAAAAGGGACAAAGAGACAACAGGAATCTCCATATCCCACCTATACTCAGCATTATACAGGCACCGTACTCGACACTTTATTATTTATTAGATGGAACGGAAAATAATATCGGTTCTGTAAGCTACAACTAATATATATGTAACGGCTAAATCAGGAATATACTGTATAGCTGTATCCAACGCGAAATCTCGGCAAAGTTTTATCGAATTCCCCGTAGCAATTTTTTAAACTACCCGGTAAATGTGATAAACATTCATTAATCCTTCACACTTACTAACCCTAACCGGTGATTATATGCTGGATATTCGACCTATTTATCACTTTTACCGCTACATATATACAATATTACCATATAATCACCGATTAATCTTGGTAGATGTGACAAATTACTAAGGATTTATCACATTTACTGGCTAGTTTATAAAATCCTCACAGTCTAGTACTAAGACCTTGGTAAATGTTAATGATAACTGAATATTTATCACGTTTACCGGCTACTTTATAAATTATCAAATTCGTAATCTGAGCAAACGTTTATTAAATCCCCATTAAAGTTTGAACATTTTATAAAACTGACAAATCGAACGAATATATAATATATACAATTATTTATAATCACCAATTATTCTTGGTAAATGTGACAAATTACTAGATATTTATCACATTTACCGGCTAGTTTGTAAAATCTCCAACTCACAATAGAGAATCTAATAAAGGTTTACTTGGTAAATGTGATTTAAAAATCTACCGGTAAATGTGTACTTAGTAATTTGTCATCTACCAAGATTAATCGGTGATTATATGGTAATATTGTATACATGTAGCGGTAAATGTGATAAATAGGTCGAATATCCTGCATATAATCACCGGTTAGGGTTAGTAAATGTGAAGGATTAATGAATATTTATCACATTTACCGGGTAGTTTAAAAATTTTACGACTTGCCACGAGGAATTTGATAAAACTCTGCCGAGATTTCGCGTTGGATATTTTTTAAAGTAACCGGTAAACGTGATAAATATTCAGTTATCATCCACAATCACCAAGCTTATAGTACTAGCCAGTAAATGTGTTAAATGTGATAAATATATATTACGGTAAAGGTGATAAATCGGGCGTATATATATACACAGTATATTCCCGATTAATCACTTTAACCTAAACATATATATTAGATAACAATACATACGACTTGCCAGGAATATGATAAAACTTCGTCCAGATTTCGCGTTGGATATTTTATAAACTCCCGGTAAATGTGATTAACACCAGTATTTTGTCACAACTACCAAGCTTAGTTGGCGATTATTAATAATCACCGGGGATTACATATATATTGACTTGATTTATCACTTTTACCGCAACATATATACGATATCTTGTCTCCTCCAAGTTCAAACCAACTAATCGTTGGTCTTTGTTCAGGAAGCAGGGCCATTTGTATTACCTTCAGAGACTAGATACTCCACCAGAAGGATTGGGAAGCCATTCTAGGGTAGTGAGGATGTACTAGAAGACAATAGTGACTAGGAAGATGGGCTAAAGGAAATATTTTAATAAATAAATAATCAATAAGCTGTTAGAGGAAAGTCCATCAGAAGCTTTCTTAAAAACTCAAACTTTCATTTTCTTTCACACACACCCAAAAAAAATAGTTTGAGAGTTACATAACTCCAAACCTATTAAAAAATAAATAAATAAAAGTTATTAATTTGATAACATCCCAACAGATAATTTTTTTATCTCTAAAACAAAAGTAAAAATCCGAAAATAAATATTCTCGATCGATTTACAAATTTTTATTAATAAACAAAACCCAGACAGACTAACAGACAGACAGACAGACGGGTGAAAAGTGTCACGAAAAGTGTTTCCGTTAGCCAGCGACTAGAAAAAAGCATTTTTCTATTTTTTAAACTAGGAAGTACTTAGTGTTTTACTGCCGTGAGCAATATAAAGAGTACAACAACCATAAGCAGTACCATAAAGTTAAGAAGTATAATAAATAAGCGAGGAGAGAGAGAGAAAGAGAGAGAGAGAGAGAGAGAGAGAGAAAGAAATCTTAAAACATTTCTTTCAATGAGGAGAAGATTATGAATTCGCTCGCGTTTAGTTCTCTTCTGACCGGGCAGGGAGAATGTTGTCGATGGTGCTGGTTCGCTCGTGTTGCCGAATTCTCGCGTCTTCTTAACCGCTCTCTTCCTTCGCGCCATTCGGAAAATTATTTTCCCAAAGTTTTCTTTTCGTTTTATTTATTTATTATGAGAATCCGATCTAGTTAATCCGGTTTAATTAGCGCGATTTTACCAGTTTTCGAGTTTCCGTCAGATCTGAGTGTCGGTTGGATTTTTGATTTTTTTTCTTTGCTGATCAGACTTCTGTTAATTTTCTGGGGGGGTTTTGGAAAATTCGTTGGATGTCAGATATCTGCCATGTCAGAACTAACATTCAACCGGTGATTAGTTGGGAGTTATGAAAGCGGGTTTCTAAGGGAGTGAACTCCAATGACTTCCCGTTTCAGTCAACGTGCTACAGGAGTAGCAGCAGCGACGGCAATCGTCCTGCTCGTAATACTCATAGTTCTCCTTTGGACGAACGTCGGTCAAGAATTCTTCCACATCAATCCGTCGAGCAGCCGGAAGGAGATCAACGTGGGATCCTCACGTCGGAATAACGACGGGATTTTGAGTGGAAACGATTTCAGGACGACATACCTAGAGGACGAGCTCTATTCGACTATATCCGACCTGAACAGGCCGGAAGAGATACGTCTAGCAGGTACCGTTTTAAAATTTTCCTCATTGGCTAAGACCGTCCTCGGGGTGGGAAGTAGTTGAAAACCTCGACTGGGTACTTCCGGCTTGACCGTCTGGAGAAAGACGAGACCGGAATGGCGGTGACATAAAACGGTCTCAAATTAAGATATCGAAAGGATTAAATGATTGTGAATAAAGGTCCTTACCTGTAGGTTTGTGGTTATGCCGTCTAGTTCAAGTTCCAGTAGATGTCCTTGAACTTAACCATGTTAGACTCTGGAGACACATCTCTCAGGCGCGGATTTAGAATCTTGTGTCTACACGGGTACTCGTGGTCTTTTACCTTGACAGACGAAATGGCGGGAAATTTCCGTCCGATCGAAACCATCCGTTTTGTAAAAATTTTTTTTTAATTTTGTCGTTGTTGCAAGGTTCTCGAAGCCTGTGCCTGCCTGACTTGGTTCGTTCGTTTTATTTCTTGTACGCGTCAGCAAAAATTTTGTTTTTGTTAGGTGTTGGATTATGAACATTTTTTCAAAGGCTGTCTACAGTTGGGTAGTGTTGGAAACATCAGAAAAAGATTCTCCTTCTCATACTAAATATTTTTAATTGATTATTATCAAAAAACAAAATGGCGGAGTAAGGAAATTTTTATTTCGAATCTACGGAATACACGAAAAATTTTTATTTTTACTATAAATCGACGCGGTTACTATAAAAATTTTTTATTTATTTAAATGACCTTGCGACATGAAATTAATGTCTCGAAAAGAGCAAAAAAAAATCTTATTAATGATAATGATAATGATACTAGAAGCTCAATCACCTCTTAAGCACTTCTTGGAGGAACCTTCCTTCCCACCTCCCTGTCTTCGGGTTTTGTTTTGTTTTTTGACGGTTCCTCCTCGTATCTACGCCAAAATCTTCTTTCCCTCCATTCATCTCCTTCGTGTTTTGATCAAATTTTGTTTGGAAGCCTTTGAATCGATTTGCTGTGTCCAAAACCGTTTTGATTTGTTTTACACAATTCATTTCATAAATAATGCACAGTGAGGGGATGGAAATCGAAAAATACCGGACGCGACAGACGACTACACTCACAAAAATTTCATTTCATTAATAATGCACACTAACAAAATGTATTTTTCAAAAATAATGCACGGTTTCATATTTGTAGAGGTTTTAATCATAAATACTGGACGTGGAAGTCGAAAGGACTAAAGTCCTTATTTCATAAGTATTGCACACTTAAAAACAGGAAATTGTGTTTATAGCCTTCGGACGAATTGAATTATTGATCGTAGTGTGCATTACTTATGAAATGAGGTCCCGATAAGTGACTGTTTATTGCACACTTGGAGATTTATCGAAGTGTTTTTCATAAATACTGCACAGTGACAGGACGATGACAAATTATAAGCCACAAATGATGTAAAATACTTGAGAATCACTCACTAAGTCCTTGTTTCATAAGTATTGCACACTTAAAACCAGGAAATATGTTCACAGGGTTCTCAACAAAACGAATTAATGATCGAAGTGTGCATTACTTATGAAATGAGGCCTTGGCCTGTGACTGTATATTGCACACTTGGACATTTATCGAAGTCTTTTTCATAAATACTGCACAGTGACTGAACAATGACAAATTACAGGTCAAAGGAGTAAAATATTTGAAAATCACTAACCAAGTCCTTATTTCATAAGTATTGCACACTTAAAAACAGAAAATGTGTTCATATCCTTCGGACGAATTGAATTATTGATCGAAGTGTGCATTACTTATGAAATGTGTTGGTGAGTGATTGTCGATTGTTTATAGGCCTCCGTGTACTTCCGTGAAGCGGTTATTTCATTCGAGTATTGTGCAGCACTTATGAAATGAGATTTTGGTGAATGATTGTCGATTGTTTTAAGACCTTTTGAGATCCACGCATCAATATCTCGATTCGACAAGTGTGCAATAATTATGAAATGACAGTAGCATGACAAAAGACCGGAGGAATTTGATTGAAATGAGAGGGTCAGTGTGAGGTCCATGTCTCGGAGGAATTTGTTGCTTGAAATAAGTCGGTAATTTAGCGAAATGACGGGAAAAAGCAAAATTAATAAAGAAAACCGCGGAGACAGACAGACAGACAGAGAGACCACCAACAAAGTCCGTTAATAAGCGACGCTCGTTGCGTGGGAGACGAAAGTCAATCGAAGAAGAGAAGAGGAAAAAGGCGGAAAGAGAAAGACGTGGAAGAGGAGAGACACGTCACCGAGGAAGACACCCCGACCAAGAGAAATCATCTTCTGTCTGTAACTGTCTCGCTGTTATTCATTCCTAAAATTGTTTTAGTCGTAATTTTTATTATTTGATAACCTGACAAGTGTCATGTGTCCTAAATGATTTCCTAACGTTTTATGTCTTGCTATCGTGATTGGGCTGTCATGTATTAGCGACCGCCGAACGAGTCTCTTCCTGAATACCAACCCTTACCCAGTGGGCTGTTACTGGGGTGGTTGGGAAGTCACTTCAATCAGTATTTAAGTTGGTACCCCTAAAAAGGTGAATAAACAAAAGATGGAAAGGAAAAGATGGAGTTTTGACGGAGTTGTTTCATAAATAATTCACAATTTCAGGAGCCTTTCATTTCAAAAATAATGCACACTTTTACAGGGGTTTGATTTCATAAATATTGCACACTTTTTCAGAGGTTTCATTTCATAAGTATTGCACACTATTACAGAAGTTTTATTTCATAAATACTGCACGCTAGTACAGAGGTCTTATTTCATAAATAAATATTGCACACTTTTTCAGAGGTTTCATTTCATAAGTATTGCACACTTTTACAGGAGTTTGATTTCATAAATATTGCACACTTTTGCAGGGATTCCATTTCATAAATGTTGCACACTTTTGGAAGAATCCCATTTCATAAATATTGCACACTTTTGGGGGGAATTCGTTTCATAAATAGTGCACACTTTGAGGCGGATTCCATTTCATAAGTACTGCACACTTTTGGTAGAATTCCATTTCATAAATATTGCACACTTTGAGAGGATTACATTTCAAAAATACTGCACACTCTGAAGAGAATTCTTTTTCATAAGAGTTTTAAGTTCATAAAGGTTTTTTGCACACTTTTGGGAGAATTCCATTTCATAATTATTGCACACATCTATTTATTGACTAAGGTATCATTTTAAAATTAGTACCCACATAAATTTTACTTCATAAATAATGCACACTTTAAACAAAGAGACAGAAATCATAACTTGAGCGATTGCTTGTTTCTGTTTTGAAACCCTCAATAAGCGCCATTACTGTTGTTATATTATTAAATCCCCTAAGAACTAAATATTTTCCTAATATTGTAGTAACCTGTGTTAGTTTACTAAGATAAAAATAAATCGTGACTAATAAATAAGGAAATAAATAAATAAAAAGGTTATCAATCAAAATTAATAAATAAATACATAGGAAATAGCATTGAGTACATATCAAAATAAATAACATTATATTAATGTGTTACAAGTTATCATAATATAGTGGATGGAAGAAATTCCATAATTCAATTAATTAATTAATAATATTTAATAGATTTAATTAATTAATAGTTTATTTTGTGATTATCCTGAAAATAAAAATTAATAAAACGGAAATGAAACAAAAAAGAAACGCCCATGAAAAGATATCAATTGACGTTAGCAAATACGAGGGCAACAAGACGAAAAAGAGCCGCCATCATGTTTTCCAGGGGAACAAGCAAAAAAATCGATCACTTCTCCTTAGAATTTGTTTCAAAAGTTTCGTGCACTTTCCGGTGAATCTCCTCTCTCAAATAATACCCACTCTCTTAAGAAAGTCATTTCATAAATAATGCACACTTCCGTGTAGAATAAATTTCGTAAATAATGCACAACAGGGATCTATGGTAAGTCAACAGCTATGCGTAGAAATTATTTTGTAAATAGTGTAAACTAAGGATTCATTTCAAAAGTAGTGCACATGGAGAACTCCTTTTGTAAGTAGGACATACTAAAACATTTTTAGAGGGAAGTTCGTTATTCAAAGTTAAACAAAGGTTTCGACGGGGTTTTAGATACAACTCACCGCCTTCTTGGAAATTTAGTTCGTGTAAAACGAAAGATGGCGGATTCTGTTTTTGATCGTTATTTTGTGTCGTTGGAATGATTTACAAAAAAAAAAGTTTGTGACGTTGTTTAAAATTATTTTTCGGTGCGGAAGGGCTTATAAAAGGTTTGAGTTTCTCCTGTTAAAGTTATTTCCGGTTATTTGAAAAGGAAATCGTTTTAAAACTGAAAAATAAACCAAAATACCGTTCCGTGTGGATGATGCCAGCGGATTTAAACAACGTAAGTCTCTTCAAACTAATTTTTTGACTTTGTTTTGTTGTTTGTCTTGGAAGTGAAGGTCTCGGATTGGCGGAAATTGAATGAATGATTGATTTTCTGGGAACCAAACGGAAACGGCTATTATTGAGAAAGTGAAATCGAAGAAACGTTGTAAATCTGAAAATGGCAAAAATTTTTGCTTCATTGCGATAGCAACAATGCAGGCTGTTGTGTGTGTGTGTGTTATTTATGATTTCTTTATTTGGATTTAGCCTAATTTTCAGCTCGAGAAATGTAAGCTATTACTGACTTGTGTTTTGGTCTTCTCTCTCTGGTTTTGGTTACTCATATTGGTTGTGTGCCCATGGACAAATTATGTTGTTGGCTTACTGCCATTTGAAGCAACATCCAGTACTACAGGGTCAGGGCCCTTGATAAATTTCTTTTTCTGGACCAGATGTTGGGTCGGTTTAATTTTACAATCGCTTAATAAGCATCATGAACGGCGGCGGAGGAGTTAATGAACTTTCGCAATGAGAGATCAAAAGCTCGTTTCGTTTGGTGGGGTTCGATTTGGGAAACTTTTATTTCCTGGGTTTGGGGGGTCTGATTGTTTTATTTCCTCGTCTGGTTTTCGCCATCTTCTTTTCCTTTGTAGCTATCGACGTCTGCTTCTTTTCTTTATCCTCAAATATCATCAAATCTCCAGGGAAAGGTTCAAATAGGTTTGTGCAGTGGTCACATCCTCCATTTCTCTAAAGAAGATTCAATTAGTCTTGTCATTAACTAAAAATAATTTTTTTTTATTACCATCAAACGAACAGGCTACTGTACCTGTACGTAGACTGGAACCGATTTCTGTAAGCAACGATATGAAGGAGATAGTCCGTAAGAGGGCGAGGCTCAAACTCATCTTGAGGTTAAGGCCCTTAATCGGGAGGATTTACACGTAATTAGTGGGGCAAAGCCTTCATTTAAGCCTCTTTATCCGGTCGATTCATAAATAAATTCCGGTGAATCTTCTTAAGCGATTAAACCCCCGATACGAATAATTGGTTTCATTCACGGTTTCAGGAGTTGTTTCGTAGGGATGTCATTTCATAAGTACGGAGTTATTGGTTTCAAAAATATTGCACACTTTCCTTTAAAATTCGTTTTTTATAGGTCAGCACTGAATGAAGAACTCGTTTCATGACTTCACACCTCTCGAACAGATCATATTTGATTCATAAGTAGCTGCCGTATCAATAAATGGCGGTTTGATTTCACCTCTGAGTCTCATTATCAAGAGGGCGGTGGGATGGACTGGGGAAAGGATTCGTAACGAATTTTTATGAAAGTGGGAATTAGTTGCTGGGATTATAAAAATCTCCGAGGCGAACGGGAGAACGGGGGTGGAGAGGGATGCGGGGAACACTTTTCCAATGATTAATAGAAATAAAAATTGTCGCGTTCATAAAAAGAAGAAAAGCGAAGGATTTACGTCCGATGTTTAACATTCGGAAGTCGAATCAATAACGACTTTTTTATTTCTTTTTACTTTTTCTTCTCTCTCTCTCTCTCTCTCTCTGCAATCATCAGTCAGATCGTTCAACTCGATGATCGAACCAGCCTCATAACAAATCATTCAATAATCCAAGAGAACGGATTAATGAAGATTTAACTAAATCCACTTCCTCTTTATTTACCAAATAAAAGGATTTTCGTTTTGTCTCTCAGTATCTCTCTCTCTCTCTCTTCCTCTCTCCTTCTATCTGTTCTTCTCCCGCTCTCAAGTTCTGCCTCGCATCTTCTGTTTTATTAGGTTTGTCAGTCAGGAGAAATATAACATACAGAATGATGAATATTATTAAATGAAAGCAATAATATGTGTAATACACAGAATATAATACAAATATATTACAGGAAAATATATCATTTTCGTTGTTATTTAATTAGTGCTAAATATAATTAACTAGTATATAAGGGTGTAATAATATATAGTGTTATTTGTATTTACTTTTTTAATTTTAATTTTACGCCCGGAATGCTTTGGTTTTATATATACTTAATACATTTAATTTATACTTGATATTATACTTATATGTACAATTATACTTATTTATATATAACCAATAGTTAATATACTAATATATTAACTATATATTACTTTTATATACGATTATAAACGATCGATTATATACGAATATACAATATATTATACTTATATAGATACTAGTATATACTTAGTATATAAGGTGTTTCGCCACTGATCGATTTATATTATATATATTTGTTTTTATTGTTTATAATCGTATATAAAAGTAATATATAGTTAATATATTAGTATATTAACTATGGGTTATACACAATTAGTATACTAGTATAAATAACCTACTTAGTATATATATACTAAGGTTTGGTCCACAATCATGATGATTTCTCATGAAAATTTTCATTATTATATTATATATTATTATATCAAAATTAGTATAAACAATATATTATGCTTATATAGATACTATCATATACTTAGTATATAAGGGGGATTCGCCACTGATAGGCTTTAGTGAAAGAAATATCGGAGAAGGTTATTTCAAAGTACTTTGGGTCGAAAATTACTACCGGGTACTACCGGGTCAAAAAATTTTCTTATCAGTCTTCATGTATAGAGAAATGTTCAGTGAGCAAGGAGCTACAAACCAAATCTTCAGGATTCTACAGATAAGTGAATTTTCATTGTCTATACTGTCACGATGAAGCAAAGAAAAATCTTCAAAAACGGACGCCATAAGTTAAGCATATATACTTTGTATATAAATTAACTCCCGCTATGCTTGAAGGTGGACGGAGTGGATCATATACTCTGGGAGTGCGGGGAGGTCAAGTGTTTAAGGGGTTAGGTGGGTTAAGCATATCAATGGGACGTTTGAAGGGGGGGGCATAAGTCTTCTACGGAAAATGGGAAAACTAATCAGGATGGCGGAAAAAGATGAAAATGACACAAGGCATGGTGACCCAAGTTCCAAGTGACCCAGTGGAATTTGTATGGAGGACAATTTTGTAAAACCCGAATATATAACAATATAATATACTATAATATAAATTAACTTCTAAAAGAAACACGTAATCAGGCCCGATTATAGGCCAAAAATCGTTGTATTAAATATAATATCACTGTGTGTATCACTTTCAAAAGGAAATCTTCTAGTCATTGTGCAATATTTTTGAAATGAGTTTCTCAGAAAGAGGTGTATTACTTTTCGAATCAGTTTAGTTAGTATTAGAGGTTTGTAAGAGTCAGGTACATGAATAACAAGCTTGTGACACGGAAACCAACACAAACTGGAAAGAGTCTTAGCGTAACAAATAGAAAACCAAAACGTCGATTTGTTTCTTAGCCAGGACAGACCATCACTCATAGCTAGCACTAGGAGGTATAAAACCCGACAGAAAGACACTCATAACAAGGACAACGACCCATGACCAGTTGGCCCGAGCCAAAGTCAAACATGTGAAAAGGGAAGTACGAATGCACAACGTGGACCCCTGTTCTGTTGCTCGTAAATTTCTTCCTCCTCCTCCTCCTTCTTCGTGGTGTTTGTATTGTGTCGCGAGTGACAAAAGTCTCTGTGACAAAAAAAAAGAAAAATTTCGTGAGACCACCGTGATCGTGGACCAAACCTAAAACCCCCAGAAGGAGAGAGAAAAAAAAAGTCGGCGGTATTACAAATGGCCGTCGCTAAAAACATCTCAAATTTCAAATAATTTTTCCTCGGAGGCTGGCGAACTCGATTATGGTCGTAGTGGACCCGCGTGGGCTTCGCACGCACACACACTACACAACACACACACACGACACAAAAATAATAATTAAACTTAATTATTAACGTGAGAAAGTCCTCCATTTTGGGGGTAAATCTATCATTTCACAAAAATTAAATTTCGTTTATGTCCTTACACCCCCTTGGTGGTCCCCCCTAGACGCCATTTTCTTTTATGAATCCTGTAATGACACTCCAAACCATCAAAAGTGTACGGAACACGTCTGTGACACAGGAAGATGTACGCCGCCATCTTGTCTTATCACACCCAAAACGAAGACGAAATTAATTAATTAAATTAATTTATTATGAACATAGAAGCAAAAATGTTTTTCCCCAACAAAATTAGTTTTGGCCGATGGGCCACGTGACTCGTCGAGGAGGAAGGATTTATTTAATTAGAAAATAAAAATAAATTGAAAATTCTGCCAAAGTTTTATTTTCTGATTGTAATTACCGGCAGGAATCCTGGCATCGCCTTCCCATTAATTCAATTTAATTTATTTTCATAATTTTTGATTCTGTCCTGTGGATAGATATTCTCTGTCGGTTATCTGGTCTGTTTGGTTCGGTCCGTCAGTAATTAAACAGCTCTATACAGCCACCCTTTGGCTTTCTTCCTTCCTGGGGGATGTTGGTTTTCACCTTTTTTCAAAAGTAATGCACAAGTGCATAACTTATGAACCCAACTTTATAGGAAAGTGTGCAAGACTTTTGAAATAGATTTCACCTTCGAGTGTGCAGTATTTTTGAACAAACTCTTCTAACAAGTGTGCATTAGTTATAAACCCAGCTGTACAGGAAAGTGTGCAAGACTTTTGAAATAGATTTCACCTTTGAGTGTGCATTATTTTTGAAATGAAGTCTCTGCGAAAGTGTGCATCACTTCAAAAATTGATTTTCTGTTTTTAAAATAAAAATGCAAACTTTCCCAGAGACGTCATTTCAAAAATAATGCACAGTCTTAGGTGAACTTTATTTCAAAAGTCTTGCACACTTGTTAGGAAGTTTGTTTCAAAAATACTGCACACTCGAAGGTGAAATCTATTTCAAAAGTCTTGCACACTTTCCTGTACAGCTGGGTTTATAACTAAAGCACACTTGTTAGAAGAGTTTCTTTCAAAAATACTGCACACTCGAAGGTGAAATCTATTTCAAAAGTCTTGCACACTTTCCTATAAAGTTGGGTTCATAAGTAATGCAGGACTGTTACAAGAGTTTTATTTCATAAATATCGCACAGTTTTTCGGCGGGTTTTTATGTCATAAATAATGCACAGCTTTTTTGTTTCCGTGGAAGAGGTAGGAGGGAGGGAGGAAGAGAGGAAGACCAAAGTTCCTTGCTCTCTTACAGGTCAAAAATGCAATTACTATAACAGACATGTTTAAAAGTAAACAAGGGCGAGGATTATTAAACCGGTATGAAATTATTTAAGTGAGCGGCTAATAAAGAGAGAGAGAGAGAGAGAGAGAAAAGAGACATAAACAAAAGGAGAGAGGCGAGGAAGACGTGGGGAGTAATGGCGACACAAGGTGTCGTAGAAGGGAAAACGTTTAGAAATAACCGCAAATCCGTCTTGTTAACTTTGCTTTTTCATCAAAATGTCCGTTTCTTCTCTCCCGGTGATCGAGGAGCACGTGTCTGAACACCCGTTACGTGCACACTTGGTAGAATGGAGACAATGGTCTTTGTCTTAATAACGAACATTGTCTGGATCACGTCTGAGCCTGGGTCCTTTGTCACAAAAGGCAGCGTGGGGGGGTTTTTGATTTTTAACCAGGTTTGGTTAGGTTCACATTTCCTCCCATCCGACTGTGGGTGGAAAGGGGCTCTGCACTTGTTTTGACTCGTTTTGGCCATGAAGCCTGAAATTCGGATACATAAACCACTTCACTTGTTGACTGCTATATCACAACACACACACGCTCGGTTACATCATGTCAGTACGTCATCTCTTGGTCTGCTCCTCCTTCGTCTTCTTGTTCCCCCACCTCCTCTCTTCTGTCGGTGGTGGATGGATTCGATGATGGAGTGAACCCGTAAGAAGAAAACAGAATTGCAACCTGCAAAACTGCAACAACGTGTTTTGATGTTTACAGAAAAATTTTTGGCTTCAACAGCAACCCACCTTGATCAAAGCTCTTTGACAAAACAATGTTTTTCAGGTGGCTAACATAAATTATGTTTCCTCACAACATACAAATTAATTATGTTGGGGGTAATGAGTGATGAGAACAAGCAGATCAGCTGGATTCAAACCGTCTGTCAGGGTGAGAGGGGTATATGACACAAGTCGCACAAGACTGGGATTTTGAACGCGTGCCTACTTTCGAGCCGTGTTCTATCGAGGAACGTGCCTGAGGGTGTTTTGATTTCGGGTGGAGAGGAAGGCGGGGCGGGGGACTGTTCACATCTCATTCGAACTGGAGGGGAATTGTAAGCTGTCGAGAAAATGGCGCCAAAATCGCAATAAGCCTGGGATTTTCTAAGTGGTTTTGGGTCGTGGGCTTTGTTTTATGTTTTTTAAAAGCATAAAAGTTGTCCCGTGTCGTTTTTGTCCTTTTAAGGTCGCCACTGCCCTATTGAATTGATTTTTTAATGTAATTTTGGCTCCTCGCGATATACGATTTAATTTATAATAAATAACCGAAAATTATATCTAAATTAATTTTTAACGCAAAATGGAGGATTTGCAAGTTTTTTTCTTTGCTTTTTATTTTTGTAAACATGATTTTCAGGTGTCGTTGAAGTAGATGTCTGTCTACTTGGACACCGGATAGTCTGTGTGTGTGGATGTTGGGAGGTCTTGGGATTGTGGGGAAAAGGTTTGGGAGTGAAGGAGTAACATAACCTCAACTGGTTATAAGAGGAGGGAGGAGGGTTGTCTTCAGATTCACATGTCTCCTGGTAGATTGGGTTTGAAAGGAATCTCTGCTTTGCTTTTGACACTGCCAATCAACGAGAAAACTCGTAGCAACAATCTGAGTAATTATTTATGGAACAAGTGTGCAATATTTATGACATGGCTTCTTCATGAAGATGTGTGTAGTCTATTTAAGAAACTAATTTGTCTCAACAGTGTGTATAATGGAGTTCTATTACAGGTGTGCATTACTTTTGAAAGGGAATCCTTGAGCCATTGTGCAATACTTTTGAAATGAAATCTTCCAATCACTGTGCAATACTTTTGAAATGAAATCTTCCAATCACTGTGCAATACTTTTGAAATGAATCTTCCAATCACTGTGCAATACTTTTGAAATGAATCACTGTGCAATACTTTTGAAATGAAATCCAATCACTGTGCAATACTTTTGAAATGAAATCTTTGAATCACTGTGCAATACTTTTGAAATGAAATCCTTGAATCACTGTGCAATACTTTTGAAATGGAATCTTCGAATCACTGTGCAATACTTTTGAAATGAAATCTTCGAATCACTGTGCAATACTTTTGAAATGAAATCTTCCAATCACTGTGCAATACTTTTGAAATGAAATCTTGAATCACTGTGCAATATTTTTGAAATGAAATACTTGAGCCATTGTGCAATACTTTTGAAATGAAATCTTCGAATCAATTGTTTGAAATTAGGTTCCCAGAAAAATTTGTATCACTTTTGAAATTAATTGCCAGAGCCAGTGTGCACTGTGTTAGGAAGTGGTGTCTCTCATCGAGTGTGCAATACTTTTGAAATAAGTTCTCCAAGAAAGCGAGCATTGCTTTCGGGCTTTGCCACCAATTTTCTCAAATTTACGGCCCCAGTCAACTTGTTGAAGAAAGGTTCAGTTAGGGAAACATAACGTCAACTTGTTTGGTTCTCAAGTTGGCACTTTTGGTTGGATCCTATGATTCAGGTTTTCGTTATCATCTTCCTCTTCTATTAGACTTTGGTGTTTTGACTTCATTTCAGGTTTTATCTCGTGAATTCGATTGTTTCTCCTTTGTGATAACGCGAAATCCTTTTTCTTTCTCTTTCGTTTTGTCACGTGGAAGCAGATGACTTTGTACCGACTCGTGAGTCAAACTATTCGTCAAACAACAAAACAAAATCTTTTGACGAGGCCGAAGTTTCTCGAAACCTTTTGGCGGACACCCGAAAACTGTTTAAAGGAAGGATGTTGCGCATGTGAGATTCCGTGACACGACATCTCTTGCATATTCATTGGAACGTGTGGATGAAGGAACCTGATCGAGGTATCCACGGAGGAACCGTGGCCCACTCCCATCTGGTTCCACCCAGGTCGTTGCGAAATCAATTTCGGCAGTTAGAACGTGTCGATATTTCCAACAGTCGGTCCTCATCCCAAGAACCGGTGTATTGTGTGTTAGGAAGGCGGTGGAGTCGGAGGAACGAGTTCCTTCTATTCGGAGCTCATGTAGGAGGTTGGAATGGTCATCCGAGGATCCATCTTTCGAAACCGGTTGTGGCGTCAAAAGAAACACCGGAAACGTGACGCCCTCCCAAGAGCCACACGGCTTTAGAAGGTGATTTTGCAGTGTTGCTGCCGGTGTTTTATTTTAATTAAACAAATTGCGTCACAAGAAGTTGGCACCGAAGACAGATTTTGCAGAGGAGAATTGCATTTGTTAGAAGGGAATTTTCGGCGTGGGCCAACATGGCGAGACTTCCGGCGTTGCGATTTCGGACAAAGTTTCAAATCAGGAGGCGGGATGTGGTGTGGTGTGGTGCCCCCGCTTTTCTGAAAACACAGCGAAAATGAATCTCAGCCAGCGAAAAAGCTCGACGACATGTGTCACAGGGTAAATGGACTTGAGGTCGCGATTCTTTCTTTTATGGCAGCGACGCGTAAACAAAGTCTTTTAAGAAGAAGGAGAAAAAGGTTTTCATTTATGCTTGTTACCTTGTTTGACGAACACAAGTCGCTTTGTTGAGAATCAGCAGATCAAGTCAGCAAGAGTGGGTGAGGTTCTCAGACGGTTTTCGTTGTCGGGTGTGTTGACCTCGAGTTGAAAAATCTTTTTGTTGTTGCCACGTTTGTTGTCCCGAGCTTTTTGTTTGTCTCTCTCTCTCTCTCTCTGTTGTGTGTTGGGGTTGATTTGTTTGTGATTTTCTGGTGACTTGCATGCGTTATCACTTCCTCTCCCATTTTCGGTGTTTTGTTCGTGACCCGGTTCGGCCGGTTTCATTCAGTTCACCATAGTTCAGCCAAGAATCCATTCACAAATAATGCGTAACGAGTGATTCGTTTCAAAAATAATGCACATTCTTGGGTGAAGTTTATTTCAAAAGTCTTGCACACTTTCCTACACTTTACAGCTAGGTTTATGACTAATGCACACTTGTTAGAGGTGTTTGTTTCAAAAATACTGCACACTCGAAGGTGAAATCTATTTCAAAAGTCTTGCACACTTTCCTATAAAGTTGGGTTCATAAGTTATGCACACTTTTGCATTACTTTGGAAAAAAGGTAGAAACCAACATCCCCCAGGAAGGGAAACAGTCAAAGGTAGGCTGTCTAGTCTTCCGAGAATCGCTTTTCTATTTCAAAAGTAATGCACAATGACGTAACGAATCTATTTCATAATTAATGCACAATAACGGAAGGAAGTCGTTTCGTAAATGGTTTTTTATAACCTTCTGAGAATCTCTCTTCTGTTTCAAAAGTGATGCACAATTTAATGAAGATCTCATTTCAAAAGTAATGCACACTTGTGTCAGAAACTTATTTCAAAAATAATGCACATTCACAGAAGGAAGTCATTTCATAAATGATTTTTTGTAACCTTCGTAGAGTCGCTCTTTTCTTTCAAAAGTAATGCACAGTTTAATGAAGGTCTCATTTCAAAAATAATGCACACTTATATCACTCATTTCATAAATAATGCACAGTGTCTTGAATAATTCATTTCAAAATTTAATGCACATTCCTTGGCCGATTTTCTTTCATGACAAACGCATAGAGTTGGACGAGGAATTCGTTTCAAAAGTACCGCACACTTTTCTCAGTCGTTTCGAGTAACTTTTTGAAAGGTCCTCGGTAATTGAGGGCGTTGACTTTGGGAAGCTTTCTAATCGGAATTGCAAATAAGAGTTAAATTTAGATGAGGATGTGCACCAGGATGCATTTCACACCTTTCGGCGGACGACCTATTTCTCGAAAGCAAGAACCTTGACCTCGTTTCCTCCCCCGGCTCACTCCGCCTAGAAGAACGTGCGCGTGGAAGAAAGTCTTCTGCTTCGTCTCCCCTCCGCCCCTGTCATGGGGCTGTTTGGAGATCCAAACTGTCGTACGGGTGCCACTTAAGGGAGACAGGTTCGAGCTTACGTCTGTCCGTCAACCTGGCTTAAGAACATAATTACGGATGCGCATAATAATGAACCACTTTGGGTCTGAGGGTTCCATTTTGAAAGTGACCCGTCTGTCCTGTGAGTCCCTGTCAGGAATCTGTCAAATGAGTTTTCGGGGGAGGCGATGCGGTCTTATAGTTTCTTTCATAAATAGTGCACACTTGTCTATGAGTAATTGTTAATTAATTTACCCCCATTGGTTTCTCGTTTATTTAATGAAGTTAATAACTGTCGGGTTTTGTTTTACGCGTATTCTTTTTGCGCGTTTTGAATATAAATAACCAAAGAAGCCTGATTCGTTTCAAAAGAAATGCACAGTCGGTCATTCCGTGGGGTTGTTTTTGCACAGCTGTATCCCTCAGTTTTCTTTTATTCGAATGAGTGGCACATAGGAAGAACAGCAGGAAATTAAACCTGTCTAACGTACAAGAGGTGAAGTGATTACTGTCACAAATGACGGAATCATCACACCGACACACGACACATTTATGAATGACAAACAAAAGATTTGCGTTTGAAATTTGGCGAGAAAGAAAGATGGCGGAGGAAGGGACGAAGGGTAGTCTCACATCTTCACTCGAAATATTTATCTCTTCTCTCTCTCTGGTTGATTTGCGTATGAACCAAAACTGTGCGGTACTTTTGAAATAAATTCCTGGTACAGCTTTATGCGTTTGTTGTGAAAGGAGATCGGCACAAGGAATGTGCATTAATTTTGAAATGAATTATCTAAGAAAATATGCAGTACTCATGAAATGAATTCCTCCGTGAATGTGCATTACTTATGAAATGAGTTTCTGGTATAAGTGTGCATTATTTTTGAAATGAGACCTTCATTAAACTGTGCATCAATTTTGAAACAGAAGAGAGATTCTCCGAAGGTTATAAAAACTTTTTACGAAACGACTTCCTTCTGTGAGTGTGCATTAATTTTGAAATGTCATCTTGATTGAACTGTGCATTACTTTTGAAATAGAACAGCGGTACTCGGAAGATTGTAAAACTAATTCTGTACAAGAATCATAGCTTCAGATTGACCTTGAGTCATTGTTAGTGTGCATTATTTATGAAACGAGTCCTTTTTAAGTGTGCAACACTTTTGAAATGAGATCTTCACTAACCTGTGCATTACTTTTGAAATACAAGAGCGAATTTGAATAAATGATATTCTGATACTTGTGTGCATTACTTTGAAATAGAAGAGCGATTCTCCGAAGGTTACAAAAAACCATTTACGAAACGTCTTCCTTCCGTGAATGTGCATTATTTATGAAATAGATTCGTCATGTCATTGTGCATTACTTTTGAAATAGAAAAGCGAATCTCAAAAGACTATAAAAAGTAATCGAAAGTGTGCAGTATTTATGAAACGAATTCCTTCTGAAATCGCCTATTTTTGTAAAATAAAGTCTTCATAGGAATGTGCATTATTTATGAAAGAATCCATCCTGTAAGAGAGAATTACTTAAGTACTTCACCTCCTCTGATTTTATGTACTAATAACTTTCTTTAGGAGGAAAATAATGAACGGGCCCTGGACCAAGAGCCAGGAACCCTGGTCCACCGGAAAACCAGTCGATTCATTCATTTGAAAGAAAAAACATTTTGGAAACCCTGACACATGATAAGAGATGCAGAGGACAGGACTCAAACAAAAAAGAGTCGAGATTTTCTTGCAGTAATGACATTGGCTTTGACCCCTTTCCGCCATTTTCTTTTTCCCTTTCGAACGGTCCTATTAATAGCCTCAGCCTTTCCTCTTATCAACCTTTTCCCTCCGATCGTTGACCATTTTAAGTAAGCCCGTCCACGAGATTACATCACAGCTGATAAATTCAAATCAATTTTTGGGATGTGGCGAAATGGCGATAATTGACTACCAATGAGTCTGCGTGTGTCTGTGTGTCTGTGTGTACCACTCGTGTCTGACTAACTAGCCAAACGACCTAAATTTCGAACGGGAATTGCTCTCGAAACCCTTGCCTACGTTCGGGTTCACGGACGACGGACGCGGCTTAACAAAGGAAAGAATTCGCGTTCCCGTTTCGAGAAACGATGCACTCGAAAGGTCTCGGTAATTGGGTTTCCGACTGTCTCTCTGTCTGTCTGTCTGTCTGTCACCTATTAACATAAAGCTACTCCGCTCAGTTTCTAATTTAAGTGATCCCTCTTACAGGATGGATTCTTTCATAAATAATGCACATTCCGATGAAGACTTTTATTTTATAGGCGATTTCAGAAGGAATTCGTTTCATAAATACTGCACACATTTCCGATTATTTTAATAGTCTTTCGAGATTCGCTTTTCTATTTCAAAAGTAATGCACAATGACGTGACGAATCTATTTCATAATTAATGCACAATAACGGAATAATTCGTTTCATAAATACTGCACATCTTTACGAACATTTTAATAATCTTCCGAGACTTCCTCTACTATTTCAAAAGTATTGCACAGTTTAATCAAGATCTCATTTCAAAAGTAATGCACACTTGTATCCGAAATGTATTTCATAAGTAATGCACATTTGTAGAAGGAATTCATTTCATAAATACTGCACACTTTTACGATTATTTCAAAAATCTCTCGAAACTTGCTCTTCTATTTCAAAAGTAATGCACAGATTAGTGAAGATCTCATTTCAAAAGTGATGCACATTTAAAAAGGACTCGTTTCCTAAATAGTACACACTAACAATGACTCAAGGTCAATCTGAAGCTATGATTCTTGTACAGAATTAGTTTTACAATCTTACGAGTACCGCTCTTCTATTTCAAAAGTAGTGCACAGTTTAATCGAGATCTCATTTCAAAAATAATGCACACTTGAATCATAAACTCATTTCATAAATAATGCACAGTACAAGAAAGACTTCATTTACGATAATTACTGCCGTTTAGTAAAAGTCATAGAGTGGATGAACAAAAATGGCGGACGGGATCGTCGATTTCTGTAATCGAGAGTTGTGGAATCGGAAAAGGAAGTCCATGACCCTTTAACTCGATTCAAAATGGAGATTTGTCAATCGTTTGGAGGTACAAAACGTAAATATTGATTCGAAATTCTTTTCCTTTTTCAAATGATGTCGGGGTAATTGAACACTTGGATCGAGGATTCTGTCTGTCTGGTCGGCTGCCGCGTTGGCAAACAAATTTCGTTCGCTCAGGTCTCGTCTGGGAGACACGATGATGGCTAATAAAACTTTTCTAAAAAGGAAAAACTTGTTTTGGAAATTTTCATTAAAGCGGCCAAAGAAAACGGATCTCAAATTGATTCTCCATGTTTCCTTCAAATCATTTTTGTTATTCAACTCGTCGCCGGAAGTCTTAGACGATTTCCTTTTAACGCTTCTTCCAGTTGTTAGTCTCTGGTTCTCTGTGTTTCCCTATCCATGTGACTCTATTGCTGTTGGAGACTCTAAACTTCGTCCAAGCAGCTTTATATTTGAAATTCATTCCTTTATAGAAATTGTCCATTTTATCTATGTAACATTATCTAGATAAAAATGTAATTAATTCTTGATAGAACTGTGCATTACTTTTGAAACGAATTCTTCGTAAAACTCCCATTTCTGATGAAAGGAAATCGGCCAAGGAATGTGCATTAATTTTGAAATGAATTATTCAACATTGTGCAGTATTTATGAAATTAATTCTTTATGTGACTGTGCATTACTTATGAAATAAGTTTCTGATATAAGTGTGCGTTATTTTTGAAATGAGACCTTCATTAAACTGTGCATCACTTTTGAAACAGAAGAGAGATTCTCCGAAGGTTATAAAAACTATTTACGAAATGACTTTCTTCTGTGAGTGTGCATTATTTATGAAATGACATCTGGATTGAACTGTGCATTACTTTTGAAATAGAAGAGCGGTACTCGTAAGATTGTAAAACTAATTCTGTACGCTGAATCATAGCTTCAGATTGACCTTGAGTCATTGTTAGTGTGTACTATTTATGAAACGAGTCCTTTTTAAGTGTGCAAAACTTTTGAAATGAGGTCTTCATTAAACTGTGCATTACTTTTGAAATAGCAGAACCAGTCTCAGAAAATTATTAAAGTATTCCTGAAGGTGTGCACTATTTATGAAATGACTTCCTTCCCATTATTTATACAATACATTCGTCACGAAATTGTGCATTACTTTTGAAATGAAAGTGATTTTCGGAATATTACTAAAATATTAGTGAAATTGTGCACTATTTTTGAAATGACTTCCTTCCATTAGTGTGCATTATTTATGAAATGAGTTTCTAATATAATCGTGCATTATTTTTGAAATGAGATCTTGATTAAACTGTGCAATACTTTTGAAATAGAAGAGCAAGTCTCAGAAGGTTATTAAAAGCTTCGTGTAGGTGTGCACTATTTATGAAATGACTTCCTTCCATGAACGTGCATTATTTATGAATGCATTCAATTGTGCATTACTTTTGAAATGAATTCATTCTGTAACCGAGCATCAAGAAATGAGTTTAACGTGAAAACTCTTAGTTTAGTTGATGTCACGGCAGGTTTAAACTTGCACAGAAGTAGTGGCACTGTTGTTGGGAGCTTTCAAAGCTTCTGTCCTCCTCCACGTAGCCCTCTGTAGTTTCATTGCTTCATATTCGCTTTGCTCTTAACCAAAACCAAAATCAAGGTTTTCAGGAAACGGTTCACCGAAAGGGAGGATTACCGTGGTCGCAATCATGACTCAAAAGCAGCCTTTTGCGCACCCGTTCGCGGCGGCCATCTTGAAATCCATTCCTCTTAATTTCATCTCCATTTTATGGTTTTTCACACTCGTCGGGTATGAAGTCACGCCTTCCGTGCGACATGACTCAAAAGGATTTTCCTTTGAGGCGCCGAATTTTGTTTTTCTAGGTTTTCCTTCCTACCCTCCCCGGTTTCTTCTTTCAAGTTTCTTTGAGTTTTCGGTTTGTTAAACTCGAAAATCAAAATCGAGAGGAAGTTGAGGGAAGGAGGGATTTGGAATTTTATCGACACAAGAAACGGACGTTAACTTTACGCATGCGTACATTTTCGGTTTTTCGGTTCCGTCCTTGATTTGAATTCGGCATGACATGTGGTCACGGTCGTATCGTTTTTCAACAGGTTGACTGATAAAGAGGTGACTTTTGTTTTTCTTCTGGCGTCACAAGCCGAAGAGGAAGAGAGAGAGAGAGAGACAAGGAGAGGGAGGAAGGAAACAAAAGAAATTTCGAAATCCATGTTTACGAATTGCGACACGCATACCCACATCCTGCGTCTCGATACTCCCCACCATTTGCTGTCGTGTAATCTCTCGAAAAAAGTTTCTTTTGGAAAAATGCAAAAACAACAAAAGGGCACCGATGGAAAAGGTCAGAACGCCATTTAAACATTTTTAGGACATGAGGTGAAGATTTTTTGTCGGTTTTGTTATAAAAATGGCGTCTGTGAGCTGAAATACCATTTTGCTGTAGTGTAACAAATAAGACTAGTTCGATAAGGTTTACTCGGTCGTTTGTTTGAAAGTTTAGGATGACAGACTAAACCGAGCTCGAAAACACTTTCGTCATCGTCTCTCATACTCCATTTCCAAATTCATGGCCTTGAACGACTTCTTCCCACATCCTCCTCCTCCTCCTCCTCCTCTTTTTCCTTAGAACATAATTAACCGAGTCATCGCCACCTCAGCACGGGTCTCGTGCCGTCAGGACCTCTTCCAGCGAGAATTTTAACGAGTGGTTCTCCGGGGCACTAAAACGGCACCGCCTTCTCGATTCGAATTAAAAACACCGGCAACGAGTTCCTCCGTGTCACCCCTCCTCCTCCTCCTCCTTCCTCCACGTGAAATTTCAATTTGAAAACCGCGCCACGTTTCTCCGGTTCCTTCTCTTCCATTTGACTCATCTTTCGAGCAATAAAATCGAAGACAGTGTCAAGGGAACGCGATCGATAAGTATAATTATGTCAATTATGTGCGTATTGTTATGTTAATTATGTTGTTTTTATTATGTTAATAATGTTTATATACGAATACGTCACTTTATTAAACAAAAACGAGTTCTTGTCTTGTCTGTCCGTCTATCTGTCTTTCTTTCTTTCTTTTCCTCGAAGGACACATTTTTCTCCGTTTTATAACTTCCTCTCTCTCGAAGGCGATTAACTATAGTTAAGACTAACCGACTATAAAGGTGAAACTGTTTGAAGGAAACTCGGGGGAGTGGAAACAAAGCAGGCCATCTAGGAGGAGTGAGTTTAAGAGCAGAAAATAGGCAAACAGGATTAGATTGGGTTGGGTCGGTTATGTAGACGCATGACAGCCAACAGATAAGACCGGATTCCGTGTCTCAGACAATCTGTCGGTTCTGTATATAAGACTGAAAAGGTCAGATAGGCGCAAAATCTTGAAGTTTCCGCTCCCGTATAAAGAAACCTGAAACAGATTTTCTGTCCTTTTAGCTTCGGTACCTAGAACGGGTAACCTATCTTAGACCTACTTGCGAAACCAGTTCTGTATAAGAATCAGATTGGCCTTGAGTCATTGTTAGTGTGCATTATTTATGAAACGAGTCCTTTTTAAGTGTGCATTACTTTTGAAATATAAGAGCGAGTCTCGGAATATGATTGAAATAATCGTGAAAGTGTGCATTTATGAAATGACTTCTTTCCATGAAATAGGTTTCTGATACAAGTGTGCATTATTTTTGAAATGAGATTTCATTAAATTGTGCATCACTTTTGAAATAGAAGAGCGATTCTCCGAAGGTTATAAAAACTATTTACGAAACGACTTCCTTCTGTGAGTGTGCATTACTTATGAAACGAGCCCTTTTTAAGTGTGCATTACTTTTGAAATATAAGAGCGAGTCTCGGAATATGATTGAAATAATCGTGAAAGTGTGCACCATTTATGAAATGACTTCTTTCCATGAAATAAGTTTTTGATACAAGTGTGCATTATTTTTGAAATGAGATCTTCATCAAACTGTGCATTACTTTTGAAATAGAAGGGCAAGTCTTGAAAAATTTTTTAAATAATCCAAAGGTGTGCACTATTTATGAAATGACTTCCTCTCATGAATGTGCATTATTTATGCAATACATTCGTCACGAAATGTGCATTACTTATGAAATAAATTTTTGATTTAAGTGTGCAGTATTTTTGAAATGAGAATTTGATTGAGTCGTGCATCACTTTTGAAATGGAAGTTCAATTATCGAAAGCGAATCATAGAAGTGTGCACTATTTATGAAATGAATTCGTCGCGACAGTCTTCAGTACTTATCAAACAAATCTAACAACAACAGCATCTCCACCGTCTTGTTCGCATTCCCTCACAACTTCTTTCCCGATCTTCCGTCGTCAGGTTGAAGTTGTTCCCTGTACCTTAGGTCTCCTTTCATCTCTGTTTCCCCATAGCACATGAGTCAGCGTCTCAATATGGCAACGGTTCAGTCGAATGATCCCGAGAAGGAAACATCGGAGTTCGGTTCAATGAATCCTCTCCTCCGAGTTTCCTTCTTCTGGCATGAGATCTGCCTTCGATGAATATTCAATACATTTTCATTTATCGAAAGTGAGTGAGAGAGACAGAGAGACGGAGAGAGGAAGACAGCAGGAGAGAGGGAGAGGAGAACGCGTGTGAATCAATCAATCAATCAATCAATTTGTTTGATATGTAAATTAATATAAATGAATATAGTTGTCAAAAATGATTCAACTCTACTTAAGTTCACAATAAACATAATTCAACTGCAACAACAACAACAACAACAAGATGGAGTTCCAATTTACAAGTCTCGTTTGATTCCCTTTGAAAGATTTGCTTCTCTGTTGCATCCGACAGGAAAACAATTTTTTTTATTAAAACGAATGCAAGTGTCGTGAGTTTGAATTGATCGTCGCTGAAAAACACGTCAGCAAAGTCACGGTGACGGGTTTTCTATGTTAATCAAATGAACGAATCGGTCTTCTTATGTTACAAGAAAAAGTTTTTGAGATGTCTCCGGTAGGAGGTACCGGAGGAGGAGGAGGGGGTTGACGACCGAGAGCCCGATAAGAGACGACAAACCCCAAAGATGACAAGTTGCACTCGGTAGTTTGACAAATTCAGTGACCGGCGGTCGTATAGGTCAAAGGTCATCACGGACTTCAAAACGGATGAATGAAAATGTTTTAAGGAAAAATAGAGCGAACGGACGAACGGTAGAACCACGTTCGACATTTTTTTCCTTTCAACTCAAGAGTGAGAACAACAACAACAATATCGTGGAAGCAGAAAACTCTGTGAAGTTCGTTCTTGTACGTACTACACACACACACACACGGCCTTGCCCTTAAGTCCACCCGTTTCTATTTATGTTTCTCTCTCACCTCCTCCTCTCTCCTTCCTCCTTCCTCCTCTTCTTCTAACATTTGTCTTATCTACGGTAGAGATCTTCCCGTTCTATTGGAATCGGTACAAAGTTGTACGCACGAGTATGACAGACCGACAGAGCGACCTACATGTCAGACTTATAATTGCCTTGTCGCGCGTTGAAACGCGTAAAGAGAGAGAGCGAGCGGGGCAATGTGAGGAGGGCGGGGGGGTAGGGAGGAAGGGGGTGTGGGAAACCTTGAATAATCAATTTTTCATTAGTGAAGCAAAGCTACGAACCGTAATTAATTCAATAATTAGCATATTACTATATCAAGTGAGTAAACGACTGACTTTGACTTTTACCTTAAATGGATTATTTATTTATTTATTTATGTATTTCTTCTCCTCTTTTTACCAGCCAATTATTTTATGTAACTGTTATTCACTCCGAGGGAAAGGATTCTCTCTTGCATTATGCATCAGCATCATCATCTAATTGCAGTTACCAAATCGAACGAGTCATCATCGAGCGTAAACCGTTAAATCCTTCGCGAAATGGTGACCAGGTTAGGTTAGACTAGATTTCGATTTAGCTGATCGAACTGACTCGTGTCACTGTAGGCTGATGGGATATTGTTATTCGGCACTCCATCAGTGTCGTGAATACCACACACACTTCCCTGAAGGCTTATTTCATAAATACTGCACACTTTTTTGAATTATTCGGTCGTGAACCCTTTGGTGGTGTGTTGTTGACACAAGTGACGAGACTAACGAAAGTTGAGAAAGTCGTTCAGGATTTTGAGGGATTTGGTCGTGTTTTGTTTATTTTTTGGTGATAATTGCTTTTTGGGAGCGGGGGCTGGAGGACCCACTGCCACTCTTCACTGTCTTCAAGCCCTGGGTTTAAATCCTCAGCGATATTCCGAGTTAAAAAGAATTTTTCATTTTTCTAGATTTTTCCGTTTATTTATTTATTTTTTGTGATGTTAATGAAATGAATTGAAAAAACACTGC
The DNA here is from genome assembly GCA_016920875.1 of Columbicola columbae. NCBI lineage: Eukaryota > Metazoa > Arthropoda > Insecta > Psocodea > Philopteridae > Columbicola > Columbicola columbae. Next base: position 5,961,884 of record JADMLL010000004.1, read on the forward strand.
CTTCTTTGATTTGTTTCCCGCTAATTTGAATGTTGGCTTTTATAATTATGGCAGTTAGCGAATGGATTTTGGAGAAAAAAATTTTTCCTGGCTTTTTGATTAACTACAAATTTTAGTCGAATTGAGTTTACTAAAAGAAGAACTCATTTCATAAATATTGCACACTATCATAAACCATTTCATAAATATTGCACACTACTGTCTAAACTCATTTCATAAATATTGCACACGACTATCCTAAACTCATTTCATAAATATTGCACACCAACTCATTTCATAAATATTGCACATTTCCTAATCCATTTCATAAATATTGCACACCACTAAACTCATTCATAAATATTGCACACTATGTCCTCAACCCATTTCATAAATATTGCACACTACTATCCTAAACCCATTTCATAAATATTGCACACCTCTAAACTCATTTCATAAATATTGCACACTACTGTCTTAATCCATTTCATAAGTAATGCACACTACTTCCAAACACTCATTTCATAAATATTGTACACTACTGCCATGCACTCATTTCAATGTTGGGCACTTAAAAGTGATTCATTTCATAAGTAATGCACACTAAAATTCATTTTTTTGTTTACATTAAAAGTTTTTTGTAAAGGTGTGCATTATATTTGAAAGTGCACACTTCATATAGTTTGCATCGCGTGCAGTTCTTCCTACAAGTATGCACTATTTATGCATCCTCAACGGAGTTCATTGAATGAATCGACCTTAATATTTGGTTCATCACTCCCTCAGCCGTTTTTCTTGAAAACACAAAATGGCGTAACATTGATTACGCCTTATGCTGTATTATGCTCTTTGATAACGTTTTAAATCTTATGTCATCAGTGTAGGAAAAGAGAGAGAGAGAGACAAAGACATAGACAACAGCGCGACTGAGACTAAGAAGAAGAGAAATAAAAGAGAGAGAGAGAGAAAGAAATAAAATGCTGCTGTCAAACAATGAAACGTTTCAAGGCCGCCATGATGCGGATTTTATTGTTGCAAAATTTATTATCACCTGAGTTTGTCGACATCGATTTTCTTCCTCCTCCTCTCCTTCGTCTTCTGCTTATGCGAAGGTATTGAGACTGTTTTTCTTTATAGTCGGGAATGGTTCGTAATAATAATTTGATTCACTTATTAAAAGTCATTGTTAAAAAATGGCAGTAATTGAATTCGGGGCCGATTGAAAAATTTTTCTTTTTTTCGAGAACGTTGTCACGGTTGTTTGACCCTGGAGCGTTTTCTTCCTAGGCGTTACTCCTTACGAAATGAATCAAATAATTTTAATAAAATGTCTCTTGGGCGTTTTGCTTCGGCCCACGGACTGCAATTTGAACATCACCAGGTAAATAGACTCCTTCCCGACAACATCTCTCTCTCTGATTTCCAATATGGCGGACCACAACCCTGCTTCCGAACACACTGAGGAATTCAAAAACGAAAACCCCGAGTCCCTATAACGGTCACCCACTCAAACGAACCAATGGGAGGCCGTTGCTCTCCCTCCCCTCCCCTCCCCTCCAACTCAATTCCACTCCATCGAAATGACCTTTTTGGTCAATTCGGACCTTTTGCCCTCCTCAATTATTTTTTCATTTGTCTTATTTGTTGGGTTTTCTAACAAAAACTAACTCGGAGCCTAAAAGATCTTAAGATCTTAATTAAAAATTACGAATCCCGCTTGAAACTCACTATTCCTCCCTCCGCCATATTGTTTTTTGGGGTCCCCTTCTTATTTAATCAGTGCTGCCAACGAATTTTTCTTTCGTAACGGTTTTTGTCGTTTATATGGAGTCGCACAATCGCTCCGTTCGATTCAATCAATGGAAATCCTAGAAAAGCTCAGAATTAATTCTTTTACATAGGAGTTTCTTTTTTTTTCGTAACGATAATAACAATAATGAAGTAAATAAATAATAGTTAGTAGTATTTAAAGAGCCTTTGTCGGCTTCGAATGAAGACCGGTTTCGTTTTTAACGTCTTTAGGCCAAATCGGTGCAAGGTTTACGTAATTATTCAGAGACAATTTATAAGAATTTTTAATTTTAATAATATATGTTGGCATTCAACTCGATACTAAATATTGTTTTTTATTAAAATGAGTATTTTGTTGCCTTATTATGGAGGAGTATGAGGAGCGTGAATGTGAGGAGGAGGTCATTTGTACTAGTTAGGTTGTATCTCAAGTTGTAGGAATTTTTTTTGTTGTTGATTGGTTGGGATGTTGGCTGTTGATTTGGATAGTTGAAGGTTTTGATGGGTTGGTTTTGTTTGTTGTGGGTGAGGGTTGTTTGATTTGAATGTTGAGAAAGGTTAAATTTGGGTTATAGAATTGTGACCAAGTTGGGTTAGGTTTTACAGTGGTTTTGTATTGGGAGAAGACTAATTGCTGTTGTTTTGGGATGTGTTAGTTTACATTTTGATCAAGTTTAGTTGGATGCGACTCATTTTATGTTATGGGGGTGTTGGGAAATGAGTAACTTGATTTTGAGGATCAAAACTTTAAAAATTTGTGGTATTGGAAGTTTAGTTTCATAAAATTGGACAAGTGGATTGGTATTAGTTTGGTTTGTGAAACAAATTCTGTAGGAAGTTTTGCATTTTGGTTGAAACAAATTCTCTACAAAACTGTGCAGTTGTTATGAAATGCAATCATCCTTAAATTGTGCAGAATTTTTGAAATAAGATCCTCCTAAAAGTGTGCAGTAGTTTTGAAATGAAATCCTCTCAAAAGTGTGCAGTATTTATGAAATGAAATCCTCCTAAAAGTGTGCAATATTTATGAAATGAAATCCTCCTACAATGTGCAATATTTATGTAAATGTAAATATGAAATGTAATCTTCAAATTGTGCAGTATTTTTGAAATGGGGATCCCCCAACTGTGTGCAGTATTTTTCAAATGAAATTCTCCTAAAACTGTGCAGTATTTATGAAACAGAGTCTGTACTAAAATTTGAATTATTTACGAAACTAATTCTCCAGAGGAGTGTGCAATATTTATGAAACAGATTTTCCTTTTTCCCCTCAAAAACTTTAACAGGTTTTGTAGGTTACGATTTAATTCAAAGGTGAATTGTAGATTTGTCGTGGAAGAAGAAAAAATGAATTCCTGAGAAGAATTTTCCAAGTCGTGTAAGATTTGTTTTCTTTTGCTCACTTCTTTCCTTTCTTTTTCTACTAATCTTTCTTCTCTACCTATTCTGAGAGAGAAATGTGAAAAGATAACAAAGATCTTGGAAAACATAACGAAAATCACGCGATATGCATTTGTGAAACCTTGAAAGTCGCGTTGATATCGCGTCGGGTTTGATTGCAGAGTTGGCGTTATAAAAGCCTGAACACACACACACACAACATTCACACACGCCATACACGTAAAAGAGGAAAGGAAAACCGTGTAACTCTGTTATAAATGTATCTGGTTGTTGTTGTTGTGGCTGCTGCTGCTGTTTTCCATTATTAATCGATAAATAAATCCGAAAAGCAAAAAGAAGGAAATCACTTAACCTTTCACACTCCGACTCGAACGAGATAAGAATTTGGCCTGTTGGACACTTTATTTTTAGTTTTGAGTTTGGTTACATGATGAACTATGGGTCTCCTGTTATTCTGGCGATTCTTGTTTTCTGAGAAAGTCGGTTAGTTTGATGATAGGATGCAGAAGAGAGTACGCCACTGGCGGAAGGTCACGTCGATTGCTGACTGCTAAGTTCCGAGAACCGAAAAATCCCGATCGAATCGATCTCCTTTCTCTCAACACATGAACCGAGTCAAGCCCGACTTATATCCGGTATTGCGTTACATAGTAGTCAAAAGATGCTGATTTAAGCAAACGGACACATTTAAAAATGGTGACGCTCATTCACTTAGTTCGATGCTTAGTCATCAATGAATAGGTAAAGGCCCTCTTGACTCCATTTCACTTCCAACCTTAGAAGGACGAATGGGAGAAGTGAGGGGGCAGGGGACGGGGCGAAATCCTCGGAGAGGCAAGTAGGTGGTGGTCGGTGGTTTCTGTCGTAAGTCGTGACCTCTAAAGTCTATGGACGGGAGGAAGGAATGAGAATGCTATGGAGTAGTCGTTTCATGACTAACGCAGATTTTCACAAAGAATTGGTTCATAAGTACTGCACACTTTTGGGAGGATTATATTTCAAATATTGCACACTTTGAGGAGGGTTTCATTTCATAAATACTACACTTCTGAGGATTTATTCTTAAATACTGCACACTTTTGGGAGGATTGTATTTCATAAATACTGCACACTCTGAGGACGATTCATTTTCATAAATACTGCACTTTTGGGAGTTCATTTATAAATACTGCACACTTGAAGGAGTATTCATTTCAAAATACGTACAATTTGGGAAGATTATATTTCATAAATACTGCACATTTTAGGAGGTTTCATTTTCATAAGTACTTTTCAGGATTCCGTTTTATAAATATTGCACGCTTTTAGGAGGATTGTATTTCGAAAATACTGCACACTCGTAGGAGGATTTTATAAAATGCTGCACACTTTGAAGAATTCCATTTCATAAATATTGCACACTCTGAGGAGGATTCTATTCTGTAAATACTGCGCACTTTTTGAAGGCTTTCGTTTCAAAACTACTGCACATCTTTGCAGGGAATCTGTTTCATAAATACCGACCACTTTTCGAAGACTTCATTTCATAAATACTGCACACTTTGAGGAGGATTCCATTTTATGGATACCTCACAGTTTGTAGGGAATGCGTTTCGTAAATACTGCACACTCTTAGGAAGGCCATATCTCATAGACACTACATAATTCCTTCCTTCCTTCCGTTCATGCACTTTTGAGGTCATGACTTAGAATGCACCAACCACCACCTACTTGTCTTTCCACGGATGCGACACAATGCAGCGTGGGTTAGACACTCTTCCGAAAGACACCTCAGTCACAATGAAGTTTTTGCATGAAATTGAACCTTTCGGAACCCGCCTGCGTCTATTTAAAGCGTTAAATCACAATTAACGACGGAGGAGAGGTAGGAAGTGTGTGTGTGGGGAGGGGAAGGGGGGTAGATAGTATTGTTAATTCATGGGTTTTGGGCGTTAATGACTGTTAACCGTCAATAAATTACGATTTCAAGTTATCATCGCGTTGAGTCGTGTGTGACTGAATGAAAGGCTTACCAGAACACGGTAGATAGCATCTTCTCTGACCAGCGAGCTTCATTTCGAGTTGCAACTGGTTTTCGAAAGAAGGAAATCGATGTCTGAATATGAAAAGACGAGGAAACGGTAGATGGAAAGAATTTCCGACTCACGGGTTTGTAAAGAAGATAAAATTAGAGAGTCGGGAAAGGTATTTCGAAGGTGCGCCCGTTTCGCTAATTTGGATTTATAGCTTTTCGTTTATCGTCCAATTTATGTTCTTTTTAAGGATAGTTCTCTCGAGAACCAGGTTCCAGGTTGTTCAGGGGTCGATGAATTTTCACGCAGGTTTTTATACAAACTCACCAGAAGACATCAGTCAAACGATCTTCTTCTTCTTCTTCCTTTGGTTTTGTCTTAATCCCACCAGTCTAATGAAGTCGAACAATCAGATTGACCCAGTTCCTTGTAATTTGTAGTTTTTAATTAGACCCAAAACCTTAATTAGTCTAATACGGAAAGATAGATGGATGGAAAGATGAGAGATAGAAAAGGATTTTGTGTGTGGGAAGCTCTTCTTTCGTCTCTTCTTCTCTTTATTAAGAAACTGCTGTCGCCTGATTGTCGGTGAAGTTTGAAAGGAGGTTGAGTGATTTGAGTTTTCCATGTTGGAGCTAAGAGAAGATGAACAGATGACGGAGAAAGGAAAGATGAAATGTAAATAAAGACGACGACAAGTCCAACAGCAACGAGTTATTGACATTGAAACGTTCAAATTGCTGAAGAAGGTGGAGTGAGTAGGATTGATGACTGAGGAACGAAAGGCTAGTTCACTTGGGAATGGGCGGAAACATAATCTGGAAAAGCAGAAAAGGTATAAGAGAAACGTAGAAGACAGAAACTAATCAAAGAGACAAGATAAGTCAAACCTTTGCCAAAGGAGGATGAGGAAGATAGGAGAGGAAGTCAAAAAACTGCTAAAACCAGGAAGATGAAACTAAATCAAAACTACAAAAGTTAGCACTACAGCACGGAATTCGTGTAGATGAGTCAAAAAGAAGGATGTGAAGGTTAAGAAGAAAACAGAAAAAGAAGTCAAAAGTAACAAAAAAGCCAAACTCTTCCTCTAACAACCTCAAACTAAAACTTTCAAGCAGATTCTGTCATCAGACAAGAAAACTCAAAACTAAAAAGTGAAAGAATAGCAGAAACACCAAAAACAGGAGCAAAACCCAAAACCAAAAACTGTGAACCTGAATCAAAACACCAAAACCGGAATAAGATGACCAAAACAAAGCAGAAGACAGAACCTAAACCCGGACAACGTTTGCCCAGAAACCATTAAAGCAGATGAATCGGAGTACTGTCAGCAAAGACCAAACAAGACTACGACATCAGCAACCAAATCGACAGCAAGAACCAAAGACATCCAAAACAACACTACGACTTTAGGAAAATAAAACGGAAGTTGGCTGAAACTAAACAGACAAAAAGCAAAAAGACAGAATCCAGCAATAAACAACCAAGTTCAGTCAAGCAAACCAGAAGCAGGAAGTAGAGAAAAACAAAAACAGGAAAAGGAAATCAAGAAACTTCCTCCTTCCAGCCAAGTGCACAACAAAAGTAAAACAAAAAAGAAGAAGCGGAAAGAAGAAGTGAGGAGAAGATGAGAGAAAAAAGGGAAAATGGCGATTTAAGAAGAGTTAACCGAGTGAGGACGTCAAGGTCGATAAAGGTCGACGTATATGGAATAAAAGAGTAACTGGAAAGGAAAAACAGGTAGACGAGATGAATCATTGAGGAAAATCGAACCGAAGGGGAAGAATAAATAAGCGGTACAAGATCAAGCTGGA